>CAMZMU010000062.1:6610448-7027484 GCA_947311845.1 Poa pratensis
GTAGACGAACTATTGTGCTGATTCTTCCGCCGCAATCAAAATTGGGTACTGTGTGTGGAGAAGAGAAGAAATTGATAGGCGTCACCCTTCTATGGAGAGGATAGTTGTCTTCCGGTTTCACTCCAACATGTTTGAAATTGGTAAATTTTCCTCTAATCAAATATTTCATATCTATGTGCACATTGTTAAAAAATATGGGACGACATTGTAGTAAGGGATTGTTGTACGGATTGGTGATTTCTCTGATTATTGCAACCATAGTGATTTCCTGAGTATTGCAACAAACTCCTGAGTATTGCAACAAAATATCTCACCCCGTGTATAAAAATAGTGTTACAATAAATTAAACAAACTACTATTAAAAATGTACACAATATTGGAACATCGGGGGGGGGGGGGGGGGCACAAACTTGTAGCAATCGCCAAAAGGACTCAAAAAAATTATATGTGTGTCTTCACAAAATCTCCAAAATGCCCCACTCCATTTTCCTAGCCATACTTCCACAAGTTCTGAAGTGATGCGATGTTGCCATGGGAGCGTATATACAATGATTACACAGGTCATTTTGATCCACATCTAAAAAAATTGAAGTTCCAAAAATTCTACATTTGTGGATGTTTAAAAATTGTTTGTTTATGATTCTTAAAATTCGCAGAACCAAATTCAAAATATACACATAGAACCCAAAAAAAATGAAATTCAATATGAATAGTGGCAGACAAAAAAGGCAAAACACAAGTAGACACTATTCATGTCATAATTTGTCTTTTTGATTTGTTTGTGCATATGTCGTATTTCATTTGCAAAAATTTAGGGGAATGCAAACGCACTTCTTGTGAATACCCACCAAATTTTCGAAAATTATTGGCACTAGTAAATTTGAACTTTCAAGAATGGTACCATGGTATCGTTTAACATATGGTATCACTAGATAGTTTCCTTTTGGGAGTGTGTTTTCAAGATGCTTAAAAGATAATAACATTGCATATAATATGTTTTTTTTGTAGTTAACAAAACTATTTCATAACAACATGAAAAATATGAAACCATTCAATACACACAACAAAACAATTTACACACTATACAAAAAAAAGTATTTATATTTCTGCCTAATTGGCATCGCAGCGAGAATCGCTAATAATTCCATCCATGGCTAGATACTATGCTAGTCGCAATAATTGAGAAGCAAAATGGTAACTTTTTTTAGGGAAAGCTATATAATGGAAACTACATACCGCCGTTTCCATCGAGAATCGCTAATTCCATGGCAAAAGGCCTTTAAAACAGGAGGGGAGTTTGGGGCTTCAGAGTTCAGAGTTTAGTCCGAGTGTCCGACTCGTACCCCCAAAAAAGCTGCGATTTTTCCCCACCGCCGGCGCCGCCGCCTCCCCCACCTTGAGCGCCCAGGCCGCCGGCGAGATGACGGCGCCGGGGACCCCGCCGCACCCCTCCCGTCCTCGGCTACTTCCGCGAAACCATCCGCGGCATCAACTTCCAGCCCACCGCGGCGCCCGGCCCCAACCGCGTGCCGGACGGCCGCTTCGCCTCCCCGACCGGCGCCGGCACGCTCCTCGGTGCCGCCACGGCCTCGTGCTCATCTTCCACTCGTCCAAGGACCAGCTCCTGGCGTGGGACCCCGTCACCGGCAACCAGCGCCGCGTCGCCGCTCCCCCGGGGGTTCGACGTTGTTTAGGGACCTGGTACTGTTTGCTGTCTAGGAAGAGATAATTGAATAGGAATTCAGGATATAAGCTAACAGTAAGCAACAGATCTCTAAGAATTGAAGGTAAAAGGAGATAAACAAGGAAAAGAGAAGGCAAGCAAGATACAAAATTTAGGGTTTTCATAGCTGGTGCCACTGATACGTCTCCAACGTATCCATAATTTCTGCTGTTCCATGCTTATATTATACCATTTGCTACATGTTTTATATACACTTCGTATCACTTTTATGCATTTTCTGGGACTAACCTATTAACAAGATGCCACAGTGCCAGTTCCCTGTTTTCTGCTGTTTTTGGTTTCAGAAAGTTACTTCTGGAAATATTCTCGGAATTGCACGAAACAAAAGGCCAGGTCCCTATTTTTCCAGCACGTACACGGAGTCCGAAGGAGAGACGAAGAGAGCCACGAGGTGGCCAAACCACCTGGGGCGCGGGCCCACCGCCGCGCCTGTGGTTTGGGCCCCTCGGGGGTCCGCCGACATCGCCCCTTCGCCTATTTATTCCCCGAGACGCGAAAACCCTAAAACACCGAGCCTTTCATCCAGAACATATTCGCTGCCGCCGCCGTCGTCAACCCTAACTCGGGGGGTTCTGAAGCTCTTCCCGGCACCCTGCCGGAGAGGGGAATCATCACCGGAGGGCTCTACATCGCCATGCCCGCCTCCGGAGTGATGCGTGAGTAGTTCATCCTTGGACTATGGGTCCATAGCAGTAGCTAGATGGTTGTCTTCTCCACTTGTGCCATCATGTTTAGATCTTGTGAGCTGCCTATCATGATCAAGATCATCTTATTGTAATGCTACATGTTGTGTTTGCTGGGATCTGACTTATATTGATACCTATGTGGAGCTGAATATTATATTATCATGTCTATGTCATTTGTGATCTTGCATGCTCTCCGTTACTTGTTGAAGCCTTGGCCACGTGAATACTTGTAACTCCAAGAGGGGGTATTTATGCATGATAGTTGGGTTCAACCTCTATTTAACCTGGGATAGTGACAGCAAGTTCTAAGGTTGTAGATGTGTTGTTGCCACTAGGGGTAAAACAGCAATGCTTTATTCAAGGATGAATGTATTGTTTACATTACGCACATTACTTAATGCAATTGTCTGTTGCTTGCAACTTAATACTGGAAGGGGTACGGATGTTAACCGGAAAGTGGACTATTTAGGCATAGATGCATGCTGGATAGCGGTCTATGTACTTTGTCGTAATGCCCAAATGAATCTCATAGTAGACACCACAGCTCACACATGCATGTTATATGCACTTATCAATTGTCAATTGCCCAGCTGTAATTTGTTTACCCAGCATGTTAGTTATCTTATTGGAGAGACACCACTAGTGAACTGTGGACCCCGGTCCATTCTTTTACATCTGAAATACAATCTACTGCAATCATTGTTCTCTACTGTTTTATGCAAACAAACATCATTTTCCATTCGATACGTTTAACCCTTTGTTTTCAGCAAGCCGGTGAGATTGACAACCTCACTGTTAAGTTGGGGCAAAGTAATTTGATTGTGTTGTGCAGGTTCCACGTTGGCACCGGAATCCCTGGTGTTGCGCCGCACTACACTCCTCACCAACACCTTCGAAGCAAACCTCGTTTTCCTACTGGTCGATTAAACCTTGGTTTCATACTGAGGGAAAACTTACTGCTGCACTCATCATACCTTCCTCTTGGGGTTCCCAACTGACGTGTGACGTACAAGCATTGTTTCTGGCACTATTAACTAGAGCCACCAACACGTTTTCTGGCGCCGTTGCCGGGGAAAACGAATTGCTTCTGCAAGGGGAGTCTCTCACACCCAATCTCTTTACTTTGTTATTTGTCTTGCTTAGTTTATTTTTATTTAGTTTGTTTGCTTCTTTTATCAAAAACACAAAAAAATTAGTTACTTGTTTAATTCAGTTTATTTTGTTTTTCAAAATGAGTACTCCTGAGAACACTAAGTTGTGTGACTTCACTAGCACAAACAACAATGATTTCATATGCACTCCTATTGCTCCACCTGCTTCTACAGCAGAATTTTATGAAATTAAACCTGCTCTATTAAATCTTGTTATGAAAGAGCAATTTTCTGGTGTTAGTACTGATGATGCTGCTGCCCATCTTAATAACTTTGTTGAACTTTGTGAAATGCAAAAGTATAAGGATATGGATGGGGATATTATAAAACTGAAACTTTTTCCTTTCTCCTTGAGAGGAAGAGCTAAAGAATGGTTGCTTTCTTTGCCTAGAAATAGTATTAATTCTTGGACAAAATGCAAAGATGCTTTCATAGGGAAATATTATCCTCCTGCTAAGATTATATCCTTGAGAAGTAGCATTATGAATTTTAAACAACTTGATAATGAACATGTTGCTCAAGCTTGGGAAAGAATGAAATCTTTGGTGAAGAATTGTCCCACTCATGGACTGACTACTTGGATGATCATCCAAACCTTTTATGCAGGATTAAATTTTTCCTCAAGGAACTTATTGGATTCAGCCTCTGGAGGAACCTTTATGTCCATCACTTTAGGTGCAGCAACAAAGCTACTTGATGATATGATGATCAACTATTCCGAATGGCACACCGAAAGAGCTCCTCAAGGTAAGAAGGTAAATTCTGTTGAAGAAACCTCCTCTTTGAGTGATAAGATTGATGCTATTATGTCTATGCTTGTGAATGGTAGATCTCATGTTGATCCTAATAATGTTCCTTTAGCTTCATTGGTTGCTCAAGAAGAGCATGTTGATGTAAACTTCATTAAAAACAACAACTTCAACAACAATGCTTATAGGAATAATTTTGGTAGCAACAATTATAAGCCTTATCCTTCAAATGGTTATGGCAATTCTTATGGTAATTCCTACAGCAACAATAGAAGTGTGTCCTCTGATCTTGAAGCTATGCTTAAAGAATTTATTAGCACACAAAAAGCTTTCAATAAAACTGTTGAGGAAAAGTTTGAAAAAATTGATGATCTTGTTCTAAAGTTGATAGTCTTGCTCATGATGTTGAAATTCTAAAACTGAAAGTTATGCCTAATGAAGTTAAAGATATTAAGTCATTTGCTACAGCAAATGCCATCCAAGTTCGAATTGATAATAATATTAGGATGTTGGCTGAATTGCATGCTAGGTGGGAAAAAGAGGAAGAACTTGAAAAAGAGAATAGTATAGTTAGAGTTTGTACTATCACCACCACTAGTAATGCTAATGTTTCACATGCTAGTAAACCTCCTACTATTGATGGTAATGTTATTGGTGTTGTAATGTCTCTACTACTTCTGCTAAGCGTTTGAAATTGCCTAAAACTGCTGAAACTTTTTCTGATAAAAGTGCTGAAATTTTTCAAACTATTGGAGACAATGGTTCCACCACCATTGACAATAATGATTTTGATTTTGATGATTGTAACATCTCTGAAGTTATTATGTTCTTGCAAAAATTAGCTAGAAGTCCCAATGCTAGCACTATTAATTTGGCTTTTACAAAGCATATTACAAATGCTCTTTTGCAAGCTAGGGAGGAGAAGTTGAAACTTAAAGCTTCTATTCCTAGGAAATTAGAAGATGGTTGGGAACCCATCATTAAGGTAAAGGTGAATGATTTTATTGCAATGCCTTGTGTGATCTTGGTGCAAGTGTTTCAGTTTTGCCCAAGAAGCTTTATGATATTCTTGATTTGCCACCTTTGGAACATTGTTATTTGGATGTTTTTCTCGCTGATAATGCTATGAAGAAACCTTTGGGGCGAGTTAATGATGTTTTTATTACAGTAAAAATAACCTTGTCCCCGTTGATTTTATTGTTATGGATATTGAATGCAATGCATCTTGTCCTATTGTTTTGGGAAGACCTTTTCTTCGAACTGTTGGTGCCATCATTGATATGAAAGAAGGTAATATAAGGTACCAATTTCCTCTCAAGAAAGGTATGGAACACTTCCCTAGGAAGAGAATGAAGTTACCTTTTGACTCTATTGTTAGAGCAAGTTATGATGTTGATGCTTCTTCTCTTGACAACACTTGATTTTCACTTTCTGCGCCTAGCTGAAAGGCGTTAAAGAAAAGCGCTTATGGGAGACAACCCATCGTTTTTATTTGCTGTTATTTTTGTTTTCTTTGAGTCAAGGAGTTTTGTTACTTCTGTAGCAACTCCTTTGTATCTTTATTTTATCGCAATGTTGTGCCAAGTAAAGTTCTATATTGAAAGTTGATGCAAGATTTGGATTTCTGCGCAGTGACAGATTTTTAGCTGTCACGGATTTGAGCTTATCTCCCTGTAGAAAATTCAAAAAATTCTGAGAAAAATCACGCATATTCCTGAGATATGTACGCAACTTTCATTATTTTAGGCCAGATCCATCTGAGCAACTTAAGTGCCTCGAAAAAATTCGTCATTCCAGACTGTTCTGTTTTTGACAGATTCTGCCTTTTGTTTTGCATTCGCTCTTTTACTGTGTTTGTGTGGATTTCTTTGCTCCACAAAGCATTGGTGGCTGTAGCTAATGTCCAGAAGCTTTGGGATTGATTGTATCATTACAGAATATGAGAATTTTTGATTATGCACTAACCCTCTAATGAGAACTGTCTTGAGTTTGGTGTGAAGGAAGTTTTCAAGGATCAAGCGAGAAGGGTGATATTATGTGATCAAGAAGAGTGAAAAGCCTAAGCTTGGGGATGCCCCCGTGGTTCATCCCAACCATATTCAGAGAGACTCAAGCGTCTAAGCTTGGGCATCCCCTTCTTCATCAACAAACTTATCAGGTCATCTCTAGTGAAACTATATTTTAATTCTTTCACATCTTATGCGCTTTACTTGGAGCGTCTGTGTGTTTTTATTTTTGTTTTTGTTTGAATAAATTCGGATCCTAGCAATCCTTGTGTGGGAGAGAGACACGCTCCGCTTTTTCATGTGAATACTCATGTTCTTCACTTATATTTGTTGAGTATTCTTAACTAGCTACTGCAGTGCTTTTAGCTCCTGTTTTTCATGCATCTCTTCGAGCTGTTAGCACTTGTTTATAAATACTCTCTTGCTGCATTATATTATCATTTGGAGAGTTTATGTTTAATAAATTATTGGTGTTTGTTTGGAAGAAAGAAAATGCTACATGTAGTAGTTGGTATTGGAAAAGACATATGCATTCTTGTAGATCATTGTCTTGTTTTGATTTGATGCTTTGCAATTGTTTTGAGCTCTCAAGTAGATCATGTTTAAGCTCTTGCATCATGTAGTTAAAGCCTAGTAGTGGAGAACTACCGTAGAGCTTGTTGAGACTTGGGATGCATATTTGTTCTCTCTAAGGTCTAGATATTTTCTGGTAAAATGTTTGAGCAACAAGGAAGACAGTGTAGAGTCTTATAATACTTGCAATATGTTTTTATGTGATTCTTGCTGTACCGGTTTATACTTGTGTTTGCTTCAAACAACCTTGCTAGCCTAAACTCTGTACTGAGAGGGAATGCTTCTCGTGCATCCAAAACTTGAGCCAAAACCCATGCCATTTGTGTCCACCATACCTACCTACTATGTGGTATTTCCTGCCATTCCAAGTAAATATTTCATGTGCTACCTTTAAACTATTCAAAACTTTATTACTCCTTATTTGTGTCAATGTTTTATAGCTCATGAGGAAGTATGTGGTGTTTTATCTTTCAATCTTGTCATTTACTTCTGACAGACTTTCACCTGGACTAGTGGCATATACATCCGCTTATCCAATAATTTGCAAAAAGAGCTGGCAACGGGGTGCCCAGCCCCAATTAATTACAACTTTCATTAATAATTCTCTTCACATGTTTTGCCCTGATTTATCAGTAAGCAACTTAATTTTGCAATAGACACTCCTCCATGGTATGTGAATGTTGGAAGGCACCCGAGGATTCGGTTAGCCATGGCTTGTGTAAGCAAAAGGTTGGGAGGAGTGTCATCTATAAAGAAACTAAAATACATGTGTAAACAAAAGAGAAGAGGGATGATCTACCTTGCTGGTAGAATAACGTCCTTCATGGGAGCCGCTCTTTGAAAGTCTGGTTGACAAGGGGGTTAGAGTGCCCACTACCATTCGTTGACAACAACAAACACCTCTCAAATACTTATTTTGTGCTCTCTATATGCTTTCGAAAACTTAAAAAGCTCTAGCACATGATTTAATCCCTGCTTCCCTCTGCGAAGGGCCTATCTTTTACTTTATGTTGAGTCAGTTTACCTACTCCTTTCTATCTTAGAAGCAAACACTTGTGTCAACTTTGTGTGCATTGATTCTTACATATTTACTTATTGCACTTGTTATATTGCTTTATGTTGACAACTATCCATGAGATATACATGTTACAAGTTGAAAGCAATGCTGAAACTTAATCATCCTTTGTGTTGCTTCAATGCCTTTTACTTTGAATCTATTGCTTTATGAGTTACCTCTTATGCAAAACTTTTTGATGCTTGTCTTGAAAGTACTATTCATGAAAAGTTTTTGCTTATATGATTCATTGTTTACTCTTTATCTATTTGTTAGCAAACTATAGATCATTGCTTTGAGTCACTTCATTCATGACATGAGCCTTGCAATATATTGATCAAGATTGTGTGAAAGCATGTCTCCTCAGAAATTATTTGTTGTTATCGTTTTACCTACTCGAGGACGAGTAGAACTAAGCTTGGGGATGCTTGATACGTCTCCAACGTATCCATAATTTCTGCTGTTCCATGCTTATATTATACCATTTGCTACATGTTTTATATACACTTCGTATCACTTTTATGCATTTTCTGGGACTAACCTATTAACAAGATGCCACAGTGCCAGTTCCCTGTTTTCTGCTGTTTTTGGTTTCAGAAAGTTACTTCTGGAAATATTCTCGGAATTGCACGAAACAAAAGGCCAGTCCCTATTTTTCCAGCACGTACACGGAGTCCGAAGGAGAGACGAAGAGAGCCACGAGGTGGCCAAACCACCTGGCGCGGGCCCACCGCCGCGCCTGTGTGGTTTGGGCCCCTCGGGGGTCCGCCGACATCGCCCCTTCGCCTATTTATTCCCCGAGACGCGAAAACCCTAAAACACCGAGCCTTTCATCCAGAACATATTCGCTGCCGCCGCCGTCGTCAACCCTAACTCGGGGGGTTCTGAAGCTCTTCCCGGCACCCTGCCGGAGAGGGGAATCATCACCGGAGGGCTCTACATCGCCATGCCCGCCTCCGGAGTGATGCGTGAGTAGTTCATCCTTGGACTATGGGTCCATAGCAGTAGCTAGATGGTTGTCTTCTCCACTTGTGCCATCATGTTTAGATCTTGTGAGCTGCCTATCATGATCAAGATCATCTTATTGTAATGCTACATGTTGTGTTTGCTGGGATCTGACTTATATTGATACCTATGTGGAGCTGAATATTATATTATCATGTCTATGTCATTTGTGATCTTGCATGCTCTCCGTTACTTGTTGAAGCCTTGGCCACGTGAATACTTGTAACTCCAAGAGGGGGTATTTATGCATGATAGTTGGGTTCAACCTCTATTTAACCTGGGATAGTGACAGCAAGTTCTAAGGTTGTAGATGTGTTGTTGCCACTAGGGGTAAAACAGCAATGCTTTATTCAAGGATGAATGTATTGTTTACATTACGCACATTACTTAATGCAATTGTCTGTTGCTTGCAACTTAATACTGGAAGGGGTACGGATGTTAACCGGAAAGTGGACTATTTAGGCATAGATGCATGCTGGATAGCGGTCTATGTACTTTGTCGTAATGCCCAAATGAATCTCATAGTAGACACCACAGCTCACACATGCATGTTATATGCACTTATCAATTGTCAATTGCCCAGCTGTAATTTGTTTACCCAGCATGTTAGTTATCTTATTGGAGAGACACCACTAGTGAACTGTGGACCCCGGTCCATTCTTTTACATCTGAAATACAATCTACTGCAATCATTGTTCTCTACTGTTTTATGCAAACAAACATCATTTCCATTCGATACGTTTAACCCTTTGTTTTCAGCAAGCCGGTGAGATTGACAACCTCACTGTTAAGTTGGGGCAAAGTAATTTGTTGTGTTGTGCAGGTTCCACGTTGGCACCGGAATCCCTGGTGTTGCGCCGCACTACACTCCTCACCAACACCTTCGAAGCAAACCTCGTTTTCCTACTGGTCGATTAAACCTTGGTTTCATACTGAGGGAAAACTTACTGCTGCACTCATCATACCTTCCTCTTGGGGTTCCCAACTGACGTGTGACGTACAAGCATTGTTTCTGGCACTATTGACCTAGAGCCACCAGCCACCCAGCCGCCCACCTCTAGGCCTTATATACCGACCTAGAGTCACGAGTTTGATGTTTAATTATTACAGAGCTTGTCTTAAAGGTACTTAACCAGCTATTACAATTGTAGCCGTTGGATTCTTTCATTAAGCTCAAGACTCATCGTAGCCGTTCTTAAACTGAAGCTTGTAGCTTGTTGTTTCCTGACATTGCCGCCCCCTCAAAGACCAGACTTCAAGGCTGGAACTGCGGAAACGTCTGGAGCATGAACTCCGTGTCTTCCCAAGTTGCTTCGTCAGGTGTCATGCCCTCCCAGTGAATGAGCCATTGTGGTACTGGCACATCGTACTCGCCGTTGCTTCTGGGAATTTGCCTGCGCTGTAACACCATTAGAGGTTGCAGTTTTAGTTTACCTTCCTCTGTGAGCAGGGGCAGTCGTGGGTTTGGAACAACATGTGAGCCCAAGTGCTTCTTCAATTGATTCACATGAAACACATTGTGGAGTTGTGTTCCAACTGGTAGATGTAATTTGTAAGCCAAGTTACCCACTTTAGCCAATACTCTGAAAGGCCCATAGAACTTAGATGTCAGTTTCCTTGCATGACCGAGGCCAAGAGCAGTTTCACGATGGGGTTGCGTCTTAAGATAGACAGCATCGCCGACATTGAATGATCTCGGAGTTCTATGTAAATCAGCATTCTTCTTCATCTTTTTCTGAGCTGAAAGAAGATTTTGTTCGAGTGATTTAAGCATCTTATCTTGGTCATGCAGTGTTGTTTGAGTGTCTAGCAAGGTATCTGCTGAGATTGCTATCTCTTGGATCTGTGGAGGGGCATATTCATACAATGCTTCAAACGGTGATGTTTTGAGAGCCGTATGGAAGGACGAGTTATACCACCATTCTGCTGCAGCTAACCAGCTGCTCCACTTCTTTGGTTCTTGAAAAGCCATGCTACGAAGATACTGTTCGAGGCATTGATTGACTCGTTTCGTTTGACCATCAGATTCTGGGTGATAAGCAGTTGAGAAGCGCAAATCCACTTTCAAAGCTGAGAACAGTTCTTTCCATAGTTTGCTGGTAAAGATGAGGTCTCTGTCCGAGACTATTACTTTGGGCAGTCCATGAAGCTTGAATATGTTATTGATGAAGAGTGAAGCAACTTTGTGAACTGTATAAGGGTGTGACATAGGGATGAAGTGAGCATACTTGGTTAACCTGTCCACTATCACCAATATGACATCATATTCATTGGATTTTGGTAACCCCTCGACGAAATCCATACTGATCTCACTCCACTTTGATTTAGGAATGTTCAGAGGATTGAGCAGTCCTGGGTAAGGTACCCTTTCACGCTTCGATATTTGGCAAACTGGACACTGGTTTACTAGATCATCAATGAATGTTTTCATATGTGGCCAGAAGAAAATGTGTTTCATCCTGTGATAAGTCACTCGCTGTCCATAGTGTCCTCCAAAAGAAGACGAGTGGAATGCTTGGAACAGCCGCTGTTTGAGGTCTGTTGAGTTCCCAATGACGATGCGATTTTTGTAACGCAACAAACCAGATTGCAGTGTATACTGTGGATTGCTGTCAGGGTTTATTGCTAATTCTTGCAACAGTTTCCTGCATGAGTCATCGCCCACATAACTAGCTTCCACTTCTATCAGCCAAGATGGAATTGCAACAGATATTGCTGAGCAAGAATCAATCAAATTCTCCTTTCTTGACAGTGCATCAGCTGCTGTGTTTAAGATTCCCTTCTTATACTCAATGGAGTAATCGAACTCAAGTAGTTTCAACATGAGCTTGTGCTGAATACCCTCCAGCAGACGCTGACTAGATAGGTACTTCAAACTTTTCTGGTCAGTTCGAATTGTGAGATTATTCCCAAGCAAGTAGTGCCTCCATTTCTTTAAGGCCTCTAGGATAGCGAGTGCTTCTTTTTCATAAATGGACAAGCTACTATTTTTTAGACCCAAGGTTTTGCTGAAGTATGCAATTGGCCTCCCAGTTTGCATTAGAACAGCACCCAATCCAGTAGAGCAAGCATCGGTTTCCAGAACGAATGGGATCTCGAAGTTGGGAAGAATGAGCACTGGAGGTGTTGTCATCTTTCTTTTAAGAGGTCAAATGCTTTCTGTTGCTGTTCTCCCCACATAAAGCTGTCTTTCTTTAAGACTTCATGCAATGCTCGACAAATAGAAGCAAAGTGTTCAATGAACCTACGGTAGTAACCAGCTAATCCAAGGAATCCACGTAACTGGGTGATGTTCATAGGAATTTTCCATGCTAAGATTGTTGCAATCTTGCTGGGATCAGTAGCCACGCCAGATCCTGATATCACATGACCCAAGTACTCCACAGAAGCTGTTGCAAAAGAACACTTTGACAGTTTTGCCTTTAATTGGTGAGCTCGGAGAATTTGCAGCACAGCTTTCAAGTGCTTCTTGTGGTCTGTTAAGTTCTTCCTATAGACGAGAATGTCGTCGAAGAACACAAGCACGAAACGTCTCAGCAGAGGAGAGAAGACTGAATTCATCAGTGCTTGAAACGTAGCTGGTGCGTTAGTAAGACCGAAGGGCATCACTAAATATTCATAGTGTCCCAAGTGTGTCCGAAATGCTGTTTTTGGGATGTCAGTTGGGTTCACTAGTACAGAACGACACATCGGAAACGGGCCAAAAAGCCCATCGGAAACGGAAAAAGGGTCCGTGTCCCCGACCCTGTCACTGATGTGAAGGCTCTCATCGGCAACGGACAAGAAAACCGTCACCGATGAGGCTTGATTTTGGCTACGGTTGCCATCCAGTCTCCGTTGCCGATGTATCTGGACATCAGAAACGGAGATTCTGTTTCTGCTCGTTTGCATTGAGGTTTCTTCATAAGCCTGGAGCAGGAATAGATTTGGCACTGGACATTTAAAATTTCACAGCAGAAGCACAAAAATGCTAACAAATTCATTCATAAGGTATAGCAAATGTCACCGATACATTGCATCACAAGACAACCAATTACTTATCTTCATTGTCATGCCTCTCTAAATCTATCATTGACATGTCTAGCTAAATCTATCTATGTCATGCCTCTCTAAACTTATCCTTGTCATTTCCAACTTAATTTATCTTCATGACTTGCTGTTAGAGTTCATGAATTAAATCTTCTTCTTGGACGGTGTCGCCAAAATAATCAACTCGCCGCTTTGGCCCCGACCTTGTAGTTAGCTCATTTAAATGAGCTAAACGGATCAGCACCATGATCTGCACATAGTGCAATAAGCGAGTGCTGATGTACTGAAGGTGCCTCTTTTGTAAAGTGGTCACTGAAATGCAAAGAGAGAATATATGACTCCATGTTAGCTCACTATACATCTAGCATAAAGGACATACAACACAAAAGGATGCATAAGACAGAATAACAAACTTACAAATCCATTGCATAGTTGTTGTGTACCAACAATTATGCTGGACGACAAGCGCACCTTGGCTAAGGACCGGCTTTTTATACAGTGTCACCGAAATGTACATCTGTTTTGCAAAGGAGAGATAAGTCAGCCATGAGTTTCATACACTACCGATTTGTGCTAGTTATGTTCTTTTTTAGCGACACTACGTAGTCGTCCTCATCGTCCTCGGATGTATTACAACCCTAGTTCTAGTTCTGTTCATGAGTGTCCTATGAAAGAAAACCTAAGCAGAACAATGACAACAACCCTAGTTCGTCGGCACGACGGCCGGTCACAAATAGATGTATTACCATTGGATCTGGCGGCGGGAGTACGTAGTCGTCCTCGTCGTCCTCGGATCGACACGCCATGCGCCCTCCAGCTACAGATCAGGCGACGAGATCTGCCCGGGTGGAGCAAAGAACGGGTACGCGCTGCCACGATCGGAGGAGAGGAAGATGCGCGCCGACACGGTCGGAGGAGAAGAAGATGCGCGCCGCCACGGTCGGAGGGAGGGAGATGCGCGCCGCCACGGTCGGAGGAGAGGAAGATGAGCGCCGCCACGGTCGGAGGGAGGGAGATGCGCGCCGCCACGGTCAGAGGGAGGGAGATGCGTGCCGCCACGGTGGAGCTAAGATCTGGTGCTGCGTGGAGGCGCCACCACACTTTGAGAGTGAGGCTGAGAGTGAGCGATAGAGTTTAGGGCTGTGTGAAGGGCACATTTATAGCAAAGTTGAACATCGGAAGCGGAGGGTATAAACAACCGTTTCCTTTGATTTTTTCACTGACACACTGGGCTTATACTGATCTCTACTAGTATTGAAGTTGAAGAACATAAAAATAAATAACTATAACTACTCCTCGGCCTCCGCCTTCTCCTGCTCGTATGCGAGGAGAGCCGCGTAGTCGTCCGTGTCGTCGCGCGGCTCCTCGTCGACGATGTCATCGCCACCCATGCGCCCCTCCCACGTCTCATCGTCGTCGTAGGCAGGATCGTCGCGCAACTCCGGCGGGAGGAGGAGCCGGCGGCTCTGAAGCAGCTCAACTCTTTCCGGCGGCATAGGCACCGACGCGCGGTTGAGGTGCCAGCCACCGGGTAGCCGAACCTTTGACCATGGCACTGGCCTCCTATATTGCCAGTGCCGCTCCGCGACGGCCTGCCCGACGATGACGCGGTTCCATCCAGGTGACCGCGGACGAGCGTCTCTCCGCCGCGGCGAGCGGCTACGGTCGCCGGGGCCCGAGGATCCCGCGTCCTCTTCCGGCGGCATAGGCACCCTCCTGTCGTTGACGCGCCAGCCAGCGGGGAGGCTAACATTTGACCAGGGCACTGGCCTCCTATATTGCCAGTGCCTCTGCGCGACGGCCTCCGGCACGACGACGCGGTTCCAATTCAGCGAAAGCAGGAAACTGCTGCGGCGAACGCCCGAGGAGTTGCTAGGAGTATCCATGGCTGCGGCGAAGTGGCGTACTGAGATAGCAGGGAGATCGTGGGTTTTTAAGTAGTGGGCGGTGCCGCGGCGCCACTACGCCACTACGCCATAGCAGTTACTCCGCCTCGCTTCGAATTCCAAGAAGATGGAACGTGTCCACATTGGAAACGGACACCCAAAAGTCTCCGTTGCTATAGAGGCACATATCGGAAACGGAGCCAGAATTAAGACCGTTGCCAATACTATGGGTAACGGAGTTAATACTTTCTCCGTTACCTATGTTGACGGGCCAGCCACGGCCCAGGTCAGGTTTGTACGCACTGGCCGCGCGGAAAGCGCGATTCTCCGTCGCCTAACGCCTGCCGTTTCCATAGAGGGGTATCCGATGTGTCGTTCTGTACTAGTGGTTCATCCGTATCTGATGGTGCCCTGATCGAAAGTCCAATTTGGAGAACAGAGTAGCACCATGTAACTCATCCAACAGATCTTCTATCACAGGTATTGGGTATTTATTCTTGACTGTAAAAGCATTGAGCTGTCTGTAATCGACACATAGACGCCAGCTCTTGTCCCTTTTTCTGACTAGTATGGCAGGGGAGGAAAATGGACTGGTGCTAGGGCGAAGTTCACTTCTTTCCAGCAAAACCTTCACCAAATCCTCTATCAAGTCCTTCTGACGATGTGGCATACGGTAAGGACGTATATTAGGAGGAATGGCTCCTTCCTTGAGCGGAATAGAGTGATCACAAGCTCGGGTAGGAGGTAATCCCTTTGGATCAGAAAACACATCTTCAAATTCAGCTAGAATATCAGCAACTGCAGATGAGTGTTCTGTGCTGTTTTGGGCATTAGCTTGATTATCTGTGTAGTTCAACTGAAATACAAAGGCTTCTGCCCCTTGCATTAGCAATTTTGAGCAAGCTTTGGCTGAGATCACACAATCTTTGCCTCTTTGTTGATGGTCATGTAATGTCAACCATTCACCATTGTGGAAGATGGTAATGCTTCTTTTGTCCCAATCAAAGAGATTTGGGCTACACTTCTTCAACCAATTTGCGCCCAGAATAATATCATACCCTTTCAGTGCCAGAATTTGAAAATTGGTTGTGAATTCAGTTTTCTGAATATGGAACTTGCAATTTGCGATCATTGAGTTGGACTGTAACCGACCTCCTCCTGCCACTAACACTTCTTTTTGAGGTACTGGTGTAGTTGGGAGTGTTAGCTTTGTTGCAAATTCTTTGTCCATGAATGTGTTTGTGCTACCTGTATCCACAAGTGCTAAAGCTGTTTTACCATTGATGTGAATCTGAATGGTAATAGTGCCTTCACCCGGAATTCCATGCAATGCCTCCATGGAGAGCTGATGTATGTTGTCCCCATTTGCTGCAGGCACTAGTACAGAACGACACATCGGATACCCCTCTATGGCAACAGCAAGAGTTAGGCGACGGAAAAATGAGCTCCGCGCGCTTCCGCGAGTGCGCGCGGGCGCTAGTCGGTCGATGGGCCTGACACAATGGTAACGGAGGCTGAAAAGATCTCCGTTGCTCATATATAGGCAACGGAGGAAATAATATCTCCGTTGCTGATATTTCCACATCAGAAACGGAGATCGGTCTATCTCTGTTTCCCATGTGAAGGCACATTAAGCGGTGCCGGTATTAATATCTCCCACTCCAGTACTGTATCTCACTCTCACTCTCAGTCTCACTCTCCCCAGTTCCTAACCCTAGCCGCACACGCTCTCCTCCTACTTCACCCATCGATGGCGAACCCCTCCGGCGCCGACGGAAGTCAGGATGGAGCATCTTCCTCCTCCCACCCTCCGAGGCGTAGCCCGGATCTCCCCTACAACTGGGGCGAGATCCCCGGCGACTGCGGTCGCGAGTTCATTCTGAGCCGTCAAATCCCATCCGGATCCACGGCGGCGGCGGCCACCGACGCCCGGATCTCGTCCTCATCGTCCTCCTCGGACGATGAGGACGAGGATCTGGAGGTCGGTCTCCTCCTCTCTCGCGCCTCCTTTGAGCGCGAGCGCGTCGAGGGTGTCATTCGGGCGTCTGCGATGCAGAGAGCTATCCGCATCTCCGTCGCCGAGCACGCGATAGAAGCCGCCGAGGAGGCGTTGTTCCAGACGCGGCTCCGGGCGGCCATAGACCGCTCTCTTCTCCCTGGCCAGGGCCCTGGGCCAGATGCGGCGGCGGCAGCGGTGGCGGCGGCGGAGGAGGAGGAGGAGGACGCTCCGGTGTTCGAGCAGGATGAGGTCTCCTCTGACGTCTCCTCTGGCAGTGGCTCCGGCGCCGACGCCTGGGACGCAATCTGCGACGGAAAGCGACCCAGCCTCGCCTAAGGTAAATGACCGCTCTGTTAGCTACTTATTTAGCTCGGTTTGCTCTGTTAGTTAGCTCTGTTCAGCTATGGATTTGCTATGTTAGCTACTTATTTAGCTCGGTTTGCTTTGTTTAGCTATATATTTGCTATGTTAGCTACTTATTTAGCTTGGTTTGCTCTGTTAGTTAGCTCTGTTCAGCTATGTATTTGCTATGTTAGCTACTTATTTAGCTCGGTTTGCTTTGTTTAGCTATGTATTTGCTATGTTAGCTACTTATTTAGCTCGGTTTGCTCTGTTAGTTAGCTCTGTTCAGCTATGTATTTGCTATGTTAGCTACTTATTTAGCTCGGTTTGCTTTGTTTAGCTATGTATTTGCTATGTTAGCTACTTATTTAGCTCAGTTTGCTCTGTTAGTTAGCTCTGTTCAGCTATGTATTTGCTATGTTAGCTACTTATTTAGCTCGGTTTGCTTTGTTTAGCTATGTATTTGCTATGTTAGCTACTTATTTAGCTCGGTTTGCTCTGTTAGTTAGCTCTGTTCAGCTATGTATTTGCTATGTTAGCTACTTATTTAGCTCGGTTTGCTTTGTTTAGCTATGTATTTGCTATGTTAGCTACTTATTTAGCTCGGTTTGCTTTGTTTAGCTATGTATTTGCTATGTTAGCTACTTATTTAGCTCAATTTGCTCTGCTAGTTAGCTCTGTTCAGCTATGTATTTGCTATGTTAGCTACTTATTTAGCTCGGTTTGCTTTGTTTAGCTATGTATTTGCTATGTTAGCTACTTATTTAGCTCGGTTAGCTCTGTTAGTTAGCTCTGTTCAGCTATGTATTTGCTATGTTAGCTAATTATTTAGCTCGGGTTGCTTTGTTAGTTAGCTCTGTTCAGCTATGTATTTGCTATGTTAGCTACTTATTTAGCTTGGTTTGATCTGTTAGTTAGCTCTTCAGCTATGTATTTAGCTCGGTTTGCTTTGTTTACTGCTTATTGGCTCTGTTTATTAGCTTTGTTTGCTGTTTTTAACAAAGAATATTCGTTGTTTCAAGGGCTTGGTGGATGCTTGGTGACGATGCTGCTGCCGTGAAGACCTAGGAGCGGGGCTCCATACATGGTGCCGTCACCAGGAGCAGTACATTTTGCGCAGCAGGAAAGACAGTAGATGTTCATCTGGCGGCCGTGAAGACATAGGAGCAGAGCTCCAGCCACGCGCACTGATGAACTTTTGTAAAGCAGGGCGTACAGGAATACTGTGACGACCGGGCGGCCGTCTAGTCGCATGGAGCGGGGCTCCATCGACGGCATAGCCCGTCACCGTGTTTTTTTTTGTTTTCCTGTAACCCTTATTAGAAACGGTTATTAGCAAAACTCCGTGTCTAATGTTAAATACATCAGAAACGGTTTATCTCTTCTGTTGCCATTGTGAGGCTTCACATCAGTGATAGAGGCGGGGACACGGACCCTTTCTCCGTTGCCGAAGGGGTTTTTGGCCCGTTTTCGATGTGTCGTTCTGTACTAGTGAGGTTGATTTTGAACTGCCGGGTTGCACATTGCTGCAGCTACCTCATGAACATTTTCAGGTACTTGTTCTTCAAGCTGTGCCTGTTCATCCACATCATCTTCATCGTCAGAGTGTCCCTGCATTTGGATTGCATGCACCATGCTTTTGACACCAGCGCATCTATGGCCTATGAACCAGTTCTCTGGGCAATACCAACATTTAGCCTTCTCTCTAGGTTTGTCGGCTGGAGGTCTGGCTCTATTGTCTCTGGCTGGACCTTGTCGATTATGTGCTTGGAATGGTGCTTGTCTCGCTGGAGTGGTGACCTGATTCTGTCGCTTGGAAGTGGCAAGATAAGCCAGTTCCTCTTGTCTAGCACACCAATAAGCAGTGCGTAGGTCAGGTGGTTGATGGCACTTGACTGCATGCTTAATAGCATCTTTTAAGCCACTCAAGAAACGCAGAGTGAAGAAGTGTTCTGTTAGGTACATATGATCTCTTTTCATCATTATCATCCATTCTTCAAATGTATCAATATACTGGTTGACACTTGATAGATGCTTGAGGTGTTGAAACTGGTCCATTGACTCATGTTGGCCTGCATCTGGAAAACGTTCCAGCAGTAACTGACAGAACTGTGACCAGTTGATGAAATTCATCTGAACATTACTGTTGTTTTGCCATGTCTTCGCCTTGCCTCTGATGTGAGCTGCGGCCCACTTCATCTTGTTTTCATGACTGATACCTGCCAGCTCAAATATGCCTTCGCAATCTTGTAACCATTGATAAGCATTGTCACCATAAAAGAGAGGTAATTCAACTGATGGTGATCTAATATGTGGTTCAGCGTGTCTCTGCTCATTGGGCATTGTCGGTAAGGTGTGGACATTGTTTTGGGCTGTTTGTGGAGGTGGATAAGTAGGAGTGTTTGGAATAGAGAATTGTGTAGGTTTTGGAAGCGGTGGAACAGATGGTTGGGTCTGGGTGTAGGTAAACTGAGGTAGGGGATTGCTAGGTTGATAGGTTTGTTGAGGCTGGAATGGAACTGCATAGCCGTGGTAAGGCTGCTGATAAGATGTGTACTGGAAGTTTGGTATGAATTGGGGTGGAGTGGGTGGGTTGTAGGTTTGTGGAAATTGTGAATAGGGAGGAAAAGGCTGCGAATTTGGGGCATTGTAATATTGGGGTTGGGTCTGTGGGTTGGTATACTGGTGGAATTGTAGTGGTAGCGGTGCGGAGGTGGTGGAGGCAGGGAAAGGTTGCGAATTTTGTTGCTGTGGCGCTTGGCTAGTGATGGGTGCTGAACCGGGGAACTCAGGGTGAGGTAATTGGTAAGGGAAGAGGTTACCGAACTGCAGGGGACGCGCAGGTCCTGAAGCAGAAGATGATGATGAGTTCCTCGATGTAGTCCCCTCTGGAATCGTACTCAGATTTGGCTGGTACGCTGGTGGAGTTGCTGCAGGTGTGGTAGGAGATCCCGTCGTCGCCGGGGGAGGACGATTCTCCGGCTGCTTCCCCAAGCTGACACTGATCTGTGCCACCATCTCTGTAAGGGAAGAGAGGTTGGCGTGGATCTGGTCCACAGAGTGCTGTTGGTGTTCCATCCGCCTCTGGATGTTGAGCACTTCTCGTGGTAGCCGCGCGTCGATTGCTTCTTCCTCTTCGGCTTGGCGTTGCGCCGCCGCCAGCAGCGCCGCATCCTCGGCCACTGCTGCGAGTCGCTCTTGCGAGCGCGTCCTGATGATAGACGCCATGGCTAGCGGAAGGTGGGGAATTTCGTCCCTGCTGGAATTTTACACTCGGGGTCGATGAGACCCAAGAACCCGGGGGTGGGGGAAAAAATTTCGGCAGCAAGATCTATGCTCTTGATACCATTTGTTAGGGACCTGGTACTGTTTGCTGTCTAGGAAGAGATAATTGAACAGGAATTCAGGATATAAGCTAACAGTAAGCAGCAGATCTCTAAGAATTGAAGGTAAAAGGAGATAAACAAGGAAAAGAGAAGGCAAAGCAAGATACAGAATTTAGGGTTTTCATAGCTCGTGCCACCCAGCCGCCCACCTCTAGGCCTTACATACCGACCTAGAGTCACGAGTTTGATGTTTAATTATTACAAAGCTTGTCTTAAAGGTACTTAACCAGCTATTACAATTGTAGCCGTTGGATTCTTTCATTAAGCTCAAGACTCATCGTAGCCGTTCTTAAACTGAAGCTTGTAGCTTGTTGTTTCCCGACAGACGTCCACGAGACCCCGTTCGACGGGGCGGTGCTCCGTGCTGCCGCCGGAGACCACTTCTAGGTGGTGCTGGTGGGCTACAGACAAGAGAAGAAGAATCCACGGGCGGACGTCTGCTTCTACTCGTCGGAGACCGGCGCGTGGAGCAATGTCATCTCGGCACCGGTTCCGCGCGGCGCCATGGATCATCAGGGCATGCCCGCCGTGCTGGTCGGGGGCTCCCTCTACTGGCTGCTTTCTGGGGACGGGAAGTCGCGTCTGATTCTCGAGGCTGATTTGGCTGGACAGAGCCTAGCCGTGACTCCATTGCCAATGGATATGTTTGCCAAGGGTCAGGAGTTGATGGTCATGCGAGCGGAGGGTGGTGGGCAGGGTTTACTCTCCTTGTCAGGTTACACCGTCCAGTTGTGGAAGATGATTATTGCAGATTGTGGTCGTGTTGCTTCGTGGGTGCCGGGAAGAACTATTGCGCTGGGCAGTCTACTTTCTCTCGATTCACAGAAACAGAGCTACACATCGATGCTGGGCTATGCTGAGGAAAACAATGTGGCTTTCTTCCGGACATTTGACGGTATCTTCATGATCCAGCTTCACTCCTCGCAGTTCAGTAAACTTGCCGAGAACAACAACGCTGCTATCCTTCATCCATTGGAAAGTGTCTATGCTGCAGGTAATTCTCTTCAAAATGTGGTTATAACAAAACCACTTTGATTTTTGTTAACTGGTCGATGGAATGATCTTCTCGTCATTTCGTGTTCCCAAGCTAGCAATTTTGAGTAGCCACGTATCACTTGTTTCTTTTGTTCCTTGATGAACTCTTTTACACATACCAAATCTGTTATGTTGATTTTCAGTTCTGATGCTTGTGTGGTAGCATTTTATTTGATCATTATTGATCTTGCTTCAGATCTGATACTGGTAGCTAGTTTGCTAGTGTCCTTTATGCTTTTTTATTTCACCAGTTCATCATTGTACTGTATCTGTATCTGTTGTTTCAACAAATGCAGCAATTCTTTTTATACATTATCACATATTATTAATACTATCTTTGAACCATGTGCTTTAAAAGCCAGAGCTAACAAACTGTCTTTATCAGTTTATTCTATGAATATATAATCAATAAAATCATGAAGACCAGGAATAATTGAACTAAATTTCACTTGTTGCCTACCTGTTGACATATACAAATATTGTACTACTAGTAGTCTAGTACTGTTAGTACATAGCTGCAGTGCAGTTTATTCTCATCTTAAACCAACTGAAATGACAATTAGGTAGCTATAATAGGTATACTTGAACATTTTAATCTAGTTATGTTTCCATATTTGCTATTGCTATCGAGCTATCGTGCTAATAATCTCAAATCTGTAATGATAAATTTGTTTGGAATTTATGAATAATTGTTAATTTTTACCAGTAATAGGAGAGTCCTGCTGCAAGTGGTAAGTCCATTTGTACCAGGGAAAAGTAATATATCGTGTTCCTTTCATCTCTCGAGCTAAATGTATTTATAAATAATCTAATTTCTTGTAGTCAGGACCACGTTGGTTTCTAGGACTTGTTATTATGAGTACATTTTATTGTTTTCGATATGGCTGTGGAACAAGCTTATTAATCCTAGATAACTTGTCTACTCTGCTCAGCTAATAGTCCGAGTTTGCAACTGTGCATGTCTTCATTTTTATGATATTGATCAGTCTATACTGTTTTGGGGCTACTTTTAAATTTATAGGTTTTTGGGGTTTGGTTTATCAATTCCCAATATTGTATGAAAAATGAGTGAATTTTTCCCAAGTATCGAAATATCTTGTTGATGTGTATTTAGCATTCCATTCTAATACTATTGGTGGTTTGGCTTCTTATGATTGGAGAAACAAGCATTGGTGGTGGACATGATGGAGCTGATCAACATATGCTAGTATGATGCAATGGTTCAGCAGGCAAGCGCATCTTATGACTGTCCGTTGAGGTATCTGAACTGTTCTTTGTACTCCCTCCGCTTCTTAATATGAGGCGCCTAAGCTTTTCAGAAAAATTCCAAAATATAAGGTGTATTATGATTTATGAACAATTTTAGGCGTCAAAAAAAGGGTCACAATCTAGAACGAAGCAATTTGACGAATTGTTTTCAAGTTGTGGCTAATAAGAACTACTTTCTCTTGATTTTTATTCAAGAGAAAATTGTCCACCGCATGTAAAATACTGGTGTCTTAATATCCGTGCCAAAACCTTAGGCGCCTTATATTAAGGAACGGAGGGAGTACTAAACTGCGAGAGAGGTCTCTAAGATTTCTTCTGTAACTTTGTTTAGATATTGCCCACCTATTGACTGGCAACTTTACTAAATTGTGTTATTAAGCTAGCAACTATATCTGATAATGCTATGTGACTGACCACATAAATGTTTGACACTTCATTTTGAATACATTATCCTAATAGCATGACTATATTCAAAATAAATACTGTTACCATCATGAACTGTACTTCTTACTACCATATTATCGTTAAAAGTAGTGGTCAATGTACTGTAATTGATGTTGCAGAGTAAAAAAACAATGGCATCTATTATGGACGGAAGGAAGCATATCCGTTAATAAGATGATCCATGCCTCCTTTCTTCAGGCTTCTACTGCATGAATTTGATTAAATTCATATATTGGTAACTAGGTGTAGCTGCTTCTGCATTTCCAAAATGAATGCATGTGAGCTAGAAACCCATTTTTCTGATCTCCTACTCCATGCACGTATGCCCATTAATCTTTATCCACTATTAGGACCCGATAGATATTACCATAAACTGCTAATAATAGAAGTTGAATGTCACTAAACTACAGATTAACTAGCTATTGTTCTCTGTTCCTAATGTTAGTTCTGTCTAGGCATTCTGAGATGATTTAGCTTACAGAGATCTCCATAGTGGGGAAGCTAAATGTTCACTGCTTGAGTCATACAGAAGCGTCTGATGTAATTTAAATGGCTTTTCCTTGAATAATAATTGATCTGACTGTGCCATGATTTCCCTGCAGGTATTAAAGTTACGTTCGAGTGGCTGAGAAGCAGTGGCGCGTTTACGGCAAACCAGACGGAAATTTACCCTCTATGTAGGATGCACCGAGACAGCTGTGGTGTGAACCTTTAGGAATTATTGGCTTATATTTTGCTCAATACTACCTTGTTATCTTAATTTTGTAATGAATTGGACAGCTGGTTCGATTAGTCTGTACCTTTCAGTTGATCCTGCTTGCATTCTGTGTGTGTTTCTGGTGGGAAGAATTTGGCGTGAGATGTCTTCTTACGTTGCATTTTTGTGTTCGTTCGGACCTAGTTTTGACGGCGAATGTTGAATTATATTGTTTTCACTGAGATTCCAGCAAGGCTATGAGTTTGCTAATTTTTGAATTTTCTTGAGAAAAAAATATCCTTGTCACTTATTCCTCACAAAAAAATTGAACATGGATTCGCAAACTAACACAGAGCGGAACACAATTTTGTTAACTTTGCAGCCTTCACAGAGTTGAACGTCATAGTATGATCGATCATGATCGACTCCATAATTTCCAGTCTCACTTGACGTTAATTATGGCCCCACCTCTTGTTGCACTCACCTACATAAGCCTCAGCACCATCTGCAGCTGCAAATGATTCTTCTTCATTAAACGGAGCTAATATATCTCAAAAAAGGAATAAAGAACAGAGCAAAAATATGCAACGCATGTAACGAGGATATGCAACGGAATTAAGGCGGTCCGTCGCCTTACCTGCCAATGCCGACGCCACATCTCCGGCGTCTCCGCAGACGATGTCCGTGCTGCAGACCATGGTGCAGGCGGCGAGGTGTCCTCCCTGTCGCCGCCGCCGCATTGGCCGGCACAGCCGACGTTGCAGAGCCACCAGGGGGTGGTGTGCCTGCACCAGGGGTGGTCACTGCTGGTAGCAGTCGCAGAAGGACATGGCGGCCACCTGCTGCTGCTGCCCGGACAGGGTGAGGAGGAGAAGCATGCACACGGTGGCGATGGCGATCACCTTCTTCTTCGTCTCCATCTCCGGCGATAGCTTTTGTCCACATTCACGTACACATAAGTGTATTTAAACATATTTCATGCGTACATTCTCTCATTTTAATATGCATGCATGTAGACAAATGTGTAACATCTAAAACATCTTACATTTAAAAACATCTTACATCTAAAAACAGAGGGAGTAGAAAATAACTCAAAACACAATCGGAGCAATAAGATTATACGTTAGTGGCCATGCACATTTAGTAACTAGGAAGAGCGGACGATCTTAACACCTACGGGGTATCTGCACCCACGTTTTCAAAATGCCTTGTAAGCGCCTTTTAATATTTCAATAAATCTGAAATAATATTCCACTCATACATGTGGCAAAAACATTTGTGCAGTACAAAAGTTTGTGGAAAAAATATTTTTGTTTCACCTCGTTAAAAAGGAGAATCTTTTTGTGCTGAAAATAAACATCAGCATACATATTTTTCACTTTTTTGCACAGGCAAATAAAAAAGTCGTTTCTCCATGAAACTTTCCGTACACATATAACTTGCATATTGCGCGCAACTGTTTTTTATAGAATTTCTAAACAATTACAAAATATTTTTAAAACGGGGCAAATTTCCTGTGTTCATATTGTTACTTTCCAATTACATACGTACTACTTACTACTAACTCCGTATCAAAATATAAGTCTTTCCACCAACTTTCCACACACATTTATCTAGACATGTTTTAATGTAACGTTCATACATGTGTGTGAAAAGTTGGTGTAAGGACTTATAGTTTGAAACAAAGGGAGTACTTAATAATTAACTAGCTTCTCCTCATGCCAGTCCACCACCTATACCCCCAAAACTCTGTCTCCTTCATCTGGTCCGGTGACGGCTTGCGGTCCTCATCAAGGCCCTCGTCCATGCGGCGGAGGTACTGGTGCTTGAACATCTCAGGATTGCACGCGAAGCATTCGCGTAGCGCCAACGAGGCCTTGGTGCAGGCCTCCACGTCGACGAAGCGCTTGGCAGGGTCGCGCCTCCGCTTGATCTCGCTTGGGTGGCACTCGCTCGTCGCCTTGAGGAGCTCTTCCAGGCAGCCGCCGTTGTACACATGGTTTATGTGGATGTTCCTCTCGCTGATGGCGTCTACTATGGACACGACCTGCCCCATGGCTGATGGCGTCTACTGTTTTAGGGTTACCTCGCGGTCGTTCCGTCTAATTGAATTGCCCGGGTACACAGTTGGGAAGGAGTATATATGTACGTAAAGAGAAGACTTGTTGTACAAGGAATCCTTCAACATGTATATGTATCCAAATCCTTCCGGTGTGCAGTACAGTTGTACGTAGCACCAAATTGTGTTGTATATAAACACGTTTTTCCTTTAGATCCATTATAATGGCGGCAGTAGCTACGTAGCTGTACAATTAGCATGCCATGTATATCACCCTGAGTAAATAACTTTCGAAGCAAATCCTGCATTTTTTCCCCGAAATGGAGGTAGAATCCCCGGCTTTAGCATCATGATGCACACAATTTTTTTCAATTATTTATACTGTTATTAAAAGATCAACATGTTGCAGATATATTAAATTTGAGTCATTTAATATTTGATCAATGATCCAGCTCGTCCTAATGTCTAATAACTCAACACACATTTTCAATTACGCAGAAATCACATGTATTTTGTGACTGTCTAAAAGAATCGGTTCCTTATTAGAAAAAGGCGGCCAGCTCACTGCCCTCCGTGCGACCCCTTCACCCGCCGCAACATCGAGTACTATATCTACCAGGCCGCCGGCGCCACGCCGACGCTTTGTCTGCTCGCCAATCCGCTCGCATACGCAGGGCCGGCTTAGGCCCACTGCGAGAGGTATGACGGCCCGGGGCCCAGCCAAAATTGGGGCCCATAACTCCGGCGCGTATGGTATATTACTAGTGTACTTCCATATAAACGCTGCTAGTACTACCTTCTATAAACTTCATCGACAATTACCAGTGGCATATATAAATGGTTGCACGCCAGAGTTAATACATAGATTTTATAGTGAATAAAAATTAGAGGCCCATCTATTTGGGGCCATTTATGGGGTTTTGCTCCTGGGCCCATAAAATGTTAGAGCCGGCCCTGCGCATACGCCTACAGCAACACATGCATCATCCGTTTGCGCAACGGCGAATTCCTCATCGCCGCGAGCCCGCGATCCAGTTGTTGGCGGATACCCGCGGCAGGCAGTACAACCCCATCTATGTTGATTTAAAGTCAACAAAGTATGAATAACATTTGTTGTCACTAACAAGGATCTATCTCCGTTGTCGGTCGTATTGGATGCACGCTCTTAATGTACTCCCTCAGTTCCACAATATAAGATGTCATAGGCGATAAACATATTGTCTAGATTCGAACTAAAAAGAGTGCACGTATACAATAAAATGTGTCTAAATACATGTGTATACATTTGCATGTGGAAAATGGTTAAAACATCTTATATTGTTAAAGGGAGGGTGTACAAAATAGCACGAGGCGATTTACTCCTGGATCTTTCAATTAGGGTAAGCGTCACGGCTTTGGGCTATATGTTCTACCCCGATTACAAGGAGAGCGTCGAAAGGGTTAGTAGTAGGAGGTTGTCCGATGTACATAGTAGCGACTCAGAAAGCTAACTGACTATACATGGCCCAGTTCTTTTTTCCGTTTATGCTTGTGCAGAACTTGCAATCGACTTCATTGAGGCTGTCGTCGGAGCTTAATTTGAGAGTTATTTGGTGAAACACCCATGGATTGCAACTGTGTTATGGAACTCTCGTGCTGTACTTTGTTATTTGTGTTTTTTTCAGGTACATGTGAGCGAGGACATAATTTATGCATCATAAAATTGTAAATATTAATCATATGAAAATGCTACACATGGCATCGATATCAAAAGTGTCAACTCTTTTTTTAATTTTACCATGAAAAATGTTCATTGTTTAGGAATTTATTACTAGCTAGTATAGCTAGTAGCGCACATATACGATTGGAAGAAATAAAAGAAAAAGAAAAGCATGGCCGGGCTAGATCGTAGCACACTCGGTAGCTAGTAACAACACATACTACGATTGGATCATTGGAATTGACTTACTAGTACTCCTAGCACAATACACGTTGGCGAGCGGAGCGGGCGGCGGAGCTCCTGAAGGGTTGCATAGTTGCATCCACGTTTACACAAACCATGCGTGGTGGAATCCAACGAGGTAGCAAAGAGGAGTTCACATCTAGTAGCAGATCTAGTAGTTCTGTAGCAATGCAAGATTATGTTGTCAATATCACGTTGTTATCTGAATTCTGTAGTGAATTGGCCAACTGGTTCGATTAGTCAGTACCTTTCAATTGATCCTGCTTGCATTCTGCGTGTGTTTCTGGTTGGAAGAATTTGGCGTGAGATTTCTTCTTATATGTCGACCTGGTTTTGACGAGCGAATGTTGAATTATATTGTTTTCACTAAGATTCCAGCAAGGCTCCGATGAGTTTGCTAATGTTTGAATTCTCTTTGGAAAAAAATAAACCTGTCACTTCTTCCTCAAAAAAAAATTGAACATCGATCGGCAAACTAACACAGACCGGAAACACTTTTATAAACTTTGCAGCCTTCACAGCAGTTGAACGTCATATGATGGATCCCATGATCGACTCTTTCATTTTCAGTGTCACTTGGTGTTAATTATGGCCCCACCTCTTGTTGCACTCTCCTACACAAGCCTCAACACCATCTGCAAATGATTTGTCTTCGTTAAACAGAGCTAATTATCTGAAAAAACAGAGCAAAATTATGCAGCGCACGTAGTCTTACTCTTACCTGCCAATGCCGACGCCTCCTCTCCGCAGACGATGTCCGTGCTGCAGACCATGGTGCAGGCGGCGAGGGTGTCGCCCTTGTCGCCGCCGCCACATTGGCCGGCACAGCCGACTTTGCAGAGCCACCAGGGGTTGGTGTGCCTGCACCAGGGGTGACACTGCTGGTAGCAGTCGCAGAAGGACATGGCGGCCACCTGCTGCTGCTGCCCGGACAGGGTGAGGAGGAGAAGCATGCACATGGTGGTGATGGCGATCACCCTCTTCTTCGTCTCCATCTCCGGCGATGGCCTCGGTCTTCTTCAGAATCAATGGAAGAGGACTGCTGTGTGGGGGTCTCTCTGCTAGTGTTCTGGGCTCTATTTATACTACAGCAACATTGGAGCTCCGAGGACCATATTGTCATTTGAGCTGGACAATTTGTAACAGAGCCGGGAATAGTATGTCACTATTGTTTCCAGCACATAATTTCAGGCTGAGTGTCATGTAGACAATTTTGCCATGGTATTTCTGAACAAAATGAAGCTTTGTGTATTGCTGTCTCTAGCACCTGAAAATAACCTTAATTCTTTAGACTGATTAGGCACGCATCTCTGTTTTCGTGGACGAGATTTTGTGAAGCTGCCTCTGCTGATGTAGAAAGAAAACTGAATGCAGCTCTGACACCGTGTTCATCCACTGGGTGCCCTATTTATCTGTTGCCCAGTGCGATGCTCACACACATTTGGCTTATGGTTTCGATCGTAGAGCACATGCGCATGTTCATTTCTATGTCATGCATAGCAAGTCAGTGGTGTTGGTTGATTAGATCAGGTGTTTTAATTAATAGTTGAGTCAATGTCTCATTTTTATTAGCTTATTTATAGTTCAGACTTAAGACTACCCATAGTGAGAGTAACATAGTGAGAATAACATAGGTAGTAACATGCATGCCACCTAACTAAAAAATTATGTGTCATCTAATTAATGTGGAGAGTAACACATATTTCTAAATTAAAATGTAACAAATGGCAAGTTTGTCGTACTACATGTTATTCGATCACAAACTGATAAGTTTTACATCCGTTATGAATTGTTTGGGTGCAGACATGTTTACTGTTTAGTTCCTTGCAAAGCATTAAAAATTAGGTTATAACTTAGTGCACTTGTATTTCGAAAAAACAAATTAATGTGCCGAAGTGTTATGAAATACTTGGGTAAAGAATCTATTTCTAGCATAGAAACAATTCACCTAGGTCATTGCACGCACACTGGGAAATTATTGATTAGTGCCAAAGATGTATTGTTGTCACGGAGAGGTAGTTACTTAAAGTTTTTTTTTTCTGAAAATGAACATGCACATCCACCGCCGGATCGGGATAAGGTGACACGTTGACACGTTGTAACATGTGCCACATCTCTGTCGTCCATTCATCATCTACTGTAAGGGCCAGCAACGACCAAAATTTGAAGTGATTTTTTTTTAGAAAACTGAAAAAAAGAATCCAATAAACTGTACATGGCCCGTTATTTGTTCTGTGAAAATTCCGTGGCATTTGGATCACTCGCTCATGAGTTGATAGCATTTTGAGATCAAAACATGAAAAATCTATTTAATGATAAAATAATTATCCAAATTATGCGGAAGATACACATGACGTTTAAATCTATTTAAAATATATTTGAAGATTTAAAATCATGAACCTGCCAAAATACGTGAAAAACATGACGTTTTTTATATCATAATGTACATCATGATTTTTCTCACAAATTTATTTCTTTTACTTGTATTCTTTTCTCACAATTTTTCTGGTAAAAAAAAGGGGAGGAGCGCTGCAGGAAGCCAGGAAGACAAGAGAAACGCAACCGATTGCTTCTCTGGGCCGTATCTAGGAAGAGTCGGAGACGAACCGCTCGTGTAATAAATCAAACGCAGGCAAGTCTCAAAAAAACAAAAATGAAAAGCAGGCGAAGCAGGAAGCGGAAGGAAGAAGTCCCTCACGCACGCACAAACGCAAACCCTAGATTGTGCCGCCGGCCGCGTCATGGCGCTGCGCTCTCTGTCGAGGAAGTTCCCGGCGAGCCTGCTCCGGCAGGCATTGGGCCCCCTACGCGGGGCATCGCCGGCCTCCGGCGGCAGGCGGCTCATGGGCACTCGGTGTCAGGTTCGTCCTACCCACGCCCCCCTCTTCAGCTTCCTACGAATTACTACCATGGATTAGACGTATTCTTCTCTTTTAGCGTCTTCTGGACGGTAGATCTGCTGTGGGCGAAACCTCGTCGCCAATGGGGCTACGATCGCCTTTTGTTTGGACTGTAGATCTGTTATGTTACGGCACGATCGAGTTTTTTTGGGCTGTTAGGTGGAACGGAATTTTCTTAGGGGACAGGATTATTCGTATTTCAGATTAGTTCTACAGAATCGATTAAAGAAATCCTAGACGCTACCATCACCTCTTTTATTACAACAATTTTTTGTTGTTTGGTACTAATTCGATGTTTTGGCACTGTTTTGGTTGTTAAGTAGAAGTAAGCTTTTTTAGGGTGGGGCCGAGAGAGGATTATTCATACTTCAAATTAGTTTTACCGGATGAATTAAAGAAATCCTAAACCCTACCTTCACATCTTTTACAACAAAATTTTGTTCTTTGGTACTAATTCGATGTTTTGGCACTGTTTTGGTTGTTAAGTGGAAGTTAGCTTTTTAGGTGGGGGGAGCGGATTATACATACTTCAATATATTAAAGAAATACTAAACCCTACCTTCACCTTTTTTACAACAAAAAATTGTCACCGCGAGAGGATACTATTCGTTGGTACTAATTTGATGTTTCCTCTTTGTAGGAGAAAGAAACAGAAATGATAGCCAGTACGCAGAAGGCAAAAAAGGAGTGGCAAGCTGCAGCCTACGATGGCCACCTCTTGTTACGCCAAGAGTTCACTGAATTTCAGGAAAAAACGAGGTACATATTTGAATCACGCTTTATTTACTTACAAGTTTCAAGACTTGCACATCATAATCACTCCCCCCGTTTGCTTTGTCGATAGCCGTGATTTGGATAAGTTGATGAAGTATGCCAACATCTTGAACAAGGCTGCAAATGTATCTCTTGGTGTGGCGATTATTGGTGTTCCTTGTGTTTTCATTATGGGAAGCAAGGATCAAGCTTGATAACCTCTTCAAAGGAGGCATTCAGTCTTCCGATAATCAGGGCAAGAATCTAGCTCAATAATCTAAGGAAAGCTTGCACTGTTGTGGAACTAGTACAAGGTCTGTATATTGCCCTGGAGCTAGTCCAGGGTTACCTTGGTATGTAAGTCTATCTATTGTACTCTGTTGTGGAACTGGTTGGAGTTATATTACCTTCCGTATGTGAGTCATCAGTTCGCACTTACTTTGTAATTACCTTGTTAAGCCAGACTATTCTTCTATGAAAAAGCGTCTATTTTGTTTTGGCACTGTTTTGGTTAAGTGGAAGTATGCCAACATCTTGAACAAGGCTGCAAACGTATCTGTTGCTGTGGCGATTATTAGTTTTCCTTGTGTTCTCATTATGGGAAGCAAGGATCAAGCTTGATAACCTCTTCAAAGGAGACAGGGTGAGGAGGAAAAGCATGCACACGGTGGTGATGGCGATCACCCTCTTCTTCGTCTCCATCTCCGGCGATGGCCTCGGCCTGTTCAGAATCAATGGAAGAGGACTGCTGTGTGGGGGTCTCTCTGCTAGTGTTCTGGGCTCTATTATACTACAGCAACATTGGAGCTCCGGGACCATATTGTCATTTGACCTGGACAATTTATAACGGAGCTGAGAATAGTATTTCAATATTGTTTCCAGCACATAATTTCAGGCTGAGTGTCATGTAGCCGAACAAAATGGAGCCTTGTGTATTGCTGTCACTGGCACCTGAAAATAACCATAATTCCTTAGGCTGATTAGACACGCATCTCTGTTTTCGTGGACGAGATTTTGTGAAACTGTTTATGCTGATGTAGAAAGAAAACTGAATGCATCTCTAATCCACTGATACTACGCTCATCCACTGGGCTGCCATATTTCTCTGTTGCCCAATGCGTGCTCTCTCACACACACACACACATTTGGATTATTGTTTTGTTTTTTGCCAGGATTTGGATTATTGTATCGATGGGCGGCATCTGCATTTCTTTGGCATGCATATATCTAGTCGGTGGTGTTGGTTGGCCCTCTGATTCTGTTTTTATTTCTCTTGCTCTGTTTGATGCTCTTTTGTAGTCCCTAATGTTCAGTTTGGATGTTTATGTATTTGGAACCAATTTTGATATTGAGCTTCAATATCACCTCCTTTTTGGATATTTGGATGGTCTCGTCCCATGATCTGGAGTAGCATGTTTTCGTTCGGATGTAACCCAAGCGGTGCAGCGGGGTGAATATGGTCCCTCTCGAGTTGGCATTGTAGGTTAATTGGCCTCGGTTATAGCAAAAAAGTTGCCAGTAGAATAAACAGGGTTGGCGTTTGGTAAACAGCGGCGGCCCCGAAAATGGTGGTGTGTTTTGTGGCGCTTGGTGGGTTGCCGTCGTGTGGGCGGTGACCCCCTCGCTTGTGCGGTTTTTGACCTTGTTTTTCTAATAAACAGGGTGTTGTACAGTGTGCAGTTTAGTTTGTATAGTTTTTGGACCCGGTTTCCTTATAAACTGGGTCATTTTTTATCTATTCGACCACCTTAAACTTTTAAAAAATGATGTGGCACGCCACATGAACCTAAATAACAACGGTGTTGGCATTGTAGGTTGTGACGCATTGGTCAAAATACTAATTGCGAAAAGAGTTTCCAAAAAAAGTATAACTGGGAGGCAAAGGCTAAATGAGATAGTTAGTGTCCAAAACTCAGATTAGGGGGTTAAATCGGAATTCCCTATTTCTCTAGAGACTATGTACATGTCATAGTTGCCAAACACATGCAAGAAATTCCTAGAGGTGTGACGTCTTGCTAAAAATCTGATGGAATCGTGGTGTAGGAAAACAATCCACAAAAAATTGGAAGACTAGTTTGTTTGAACCAAATGACTCTGAAAAAACATTATGTATTTGAATCCTACATGATTCGTTCAAAAATCCTGCGAACCAAATAACCCCTAATTTTTTTTTAGATATTCCACTAGGATTAGCAAAATATGGCAACACACTAACACAACCGATTTTGACGTACTTGGCTCACCAACTTTGGTTCCAGGGATCATACGCCAAACAAAAGCGTAATAGCGTAAGAGTCTCCACTAGTTTACTTCCTTGCGTGGTAGCAAAAAAAAATTAGTAAGATGCTTTCATTCCAATACTCTTTTCACTATTATAGGTGCAGGCATCACATATAGACTAGTTACGTTTTGGGGTACAAGGAGAATATGCCAATAAGTAATGCAAACAAATTTCAGGAATGGCCACATCATTCCATATAGAACAATGCCACATAATTTGCTGTACTTGCACTACTAGTGCCTCCGGACAGCTTTGCCTTAAACATCACGCTGACTGGCACAGTGCACTTGCGAGAAACATTACAATGTTTATTTTCTGCGTCTCAGGATTATTGTCAGTTTTCCACGGCGCCAAAGAACAGAAAGATCGCAATTGTTCGTTAACATAGATCCTAAGTTTATTGGACGGAACACAACCCACAGCCATCTAACTTATCCAGATTTACATCCTGGTGCACATGGACGTACACGCCTGACTGATACTTACATGAATCTGTGAGCTAAAAAAGGGAGAGAAAAACCCTACAACGGAACCTGGGTAGAGCTACAAAGAAATCAAGAAAACTAACTGTTACAGGTTCCCTTCTAGCTCGGTCTCCATGGCATGCCACCAACATTTCCAGCTTGGGTGCTGTAATCCTGGGCACTGTTACTGTTAGGCATTGTTACAGCATACTGGGGTACTGGAACAGAAGAGCCGGCAGCAACGGCCGCACTCTGCGCCTGCGCCGGCCACAAGGCATTCGGCTGCTGCTGCCAAGTTTGCGAAGGCTGAAGCTGCTGCTGCTGGAGTTGCTGGAGGTAAGCCTGGGAAAGGAGGGGGTTATTGCTGGCCGCTTGCTGATGGTTCAGTGTTAGAGGCTGCATTGCACTTGGGTGGGTGTACTGCTGCTGCTGCTGGTGGTAGGGGTGGTGGATTTGCTGAATGGGTGGCAGTGGTGGTGGTGGAGGAAGCGGGGTGGATGTCAATGGTGGCTGCCTACTCTGCTGGATGGGATTCCATTCTGGTATATCGTCATCGTCGTCGTCATCCCAGCGACGCAATTCAACAGACGATCTTTTACCATACTTCTGAACTAACTCCCTCATTTGCTCTACTGGACGAGCAGGTACATGATGCCGGCCCTTGAAGGCACGCGCCGTTACATTAGCAGCAGGGTTTGACGAGTTAACAAAATTAAATTCAGGGAGATCGTCTTCGTCCCTGCTGGCAACAACACCAGGCCCAAAGCCCGGGGGCACATCATCGTTTACATCCTCTTCCTCCTGGTGGTGGTGATGACGCTGATTGGGAAAACCTGGTGGCGCAACATGAGGGTTCTGGGGCACAGAAGACCTATGGACCGAAGTAGAACCAGCAACTTGTGGAGTCCTTAGGATCGACTGCCTCTTGGAACCCTCATGCCTTTGATGGGTGGATATCCTGGGAACGCTGGGTCTGCGCCAGACGATGATTCCGATGATCGATGTTGCTGCCACAGCGAGACTGTCCAGGTGCTCCTTTGGCAAGTGCCGGGAGAGAATCTCGACGGTTTTCCCTTGGGGAGGGCACAGGTACAGCTCTAGCCCATCTGCAGGCTCAGCTAACCCCACTCTCTCATCTGCAATATACGAGTCAATTGTCTGCAAAAGAACGAGCCAATTTAGTAACAACGATTCTTCAAAGTTCTGCTATGATCTTGATGGGTGATCTGACTTAGAAAAGGAACCTGAGAAAGATGTTGGCGGCCACTCTCCAGAGAACCCTCCTTCCACAACAGCTCGGTTACCTATAAAGTTGCGAAAGGTACTCAGATGAAGCAGATATTAAGAAGACACAGAACAGAGAATTACATGCAGATCGCAGGACACATAATTTAACTATATGCATGTTAACATAAACAGTATTAAGAAGGTATACATTGCAATTTACAGTTACGACATCTAGTTAAGTAATTCAATTGGGTCCATGGGATGACGACGATGATAATGATATACCACCGTTACTTCTAGACCCTAAGCACAATTCAACATATAAACCAGATAGCTTGAGAAGTATATCAAGTACATAAAAGTGATTAAACTATGTGTTTCTTAAGGACCTGCTATGAAATTCCCTGGGGACCAGAATAAAAGTACCAACAAGTATGCTTCTGCTCTTTCCTCTAAACATGAGAGGGTCGAAACATTTTGAAAATCTCAAAAAACATGATAGATACCATAGTCTAGACGAAGTTCAGGTGGTATATATCTATTCGGCGAAAACAGGCAATCAGGGGGGAATGCAAGTACTAGTATTTACTTTTTTGAAACATTACAAATTTAGGATGTATTTGAAGGTAGAAACTTAAGGAACTGTATGCATTCAAAATATCAAGGGGATATATATATAATATATCTATTCAGCAAACTCATGAGCGCAATTACAACATGGTGAATCGGCAACCATCCACAATATAATAGAAACCAGACATTATGGTGCCAAGCATATAAAGCTGAGCCTAATGTGTATGGTTCAATCATAAGCATTCTAGTAAGAACATCATGTAGAAAAAAACATATTATGCATTCAAAATAGAATTACCATTATAGCACGGCTCCTAGATTTGGGAAGTTGTTCCAGAAATTCCTGAAAAGCACTAAGTTTAACTCTCCCTTTGATCTCAATTAAGCTACGCCATTCTTTCCCAGATGGCTTTTCACCACTATACAAGAGAAATTTAGAGAAATGTCAGAACCAATACAGATACGAAGTACAGACTCAGGTCACACATAGCCAAACAGCAGTCCATATTCATTTGTTGGTAACAACAGAACAATTTCAAATGTTGTTGGTGTCCCCCTTAATTGTACTAGCAGGCTGCACATGAGCTTGTCACGAAGCAAGGTACTGGTGTAGAAATTATCCTATATCAATAACATATTACATAATATTACCTTTGCGAGTTTTCAACCGTGTCACTAGAAAACTGACGGTGCATAGCAACACAATGAAATCGGTCACAAATGCAACATATAAATGAAAACTAGGTACTTTTAAGAAGATGAAAATGGAATGTGCTTAGATCAACAGGACATGCTAAGTTGGTAACAGCAGAATAATTCTTCAAAGAAAGAAAGCAGACAAAACAAACCTTTTGAAAATGGCAACAACATTCGTGAGTGACGATAGAGTCAATTGGATCGCACCCTCCCATATGCTCTCACGAATCATAGGAACAATAGTTGCCATTTGGTTCATAGACGAAACAGGATTGGAGATATTAGCAGCATCAGGTTCTTTGGATTCGACTCTCTCAGGAGAGGATTTGATTAGCTGTCCATCATGTGGCATATCAGGAACCAACTTTGAACCAACCTCATGTTTGGGTGATTCTGATTTGGACTCGGATTTACCCTGTAAAGATGGCACATCAGATTCAATCCAGTCTTCTTTTGTGCAGGGAGCTTATCTTCTGTCTCAGGAAGTTTCTCAGATTCCAAAGTGGAGGTAGGTTCATCAGAATCACTGAGATCCATGCTGAGTTCTTTTTGCGGTGTCCCAACTGATAATTTTTCAAAAGGTGGCTCGGAATCTAAGCCCAACATGAATTCATCTAACGAAGGAATCGGTGGAAGATTCTCTGTGTCTTTTAAGTCATCCACCATAAGTTCATCAATAAGATCTGCTTTCTCATTTTCAATATAGTCCACATCGCCCGATGAATCATTGTCACCTGTCCCACCATCCTCATCATGTGACGTGCCATCAGAACCCTTGTCCTTAACTTCTACACCAGCTTTATCATCCATACTCGTTTGATTATTAGTTTTTGTCTCATCTTCGACAGCTTTTGATGGAACATGAGATAGAACATTACCACCAAGCTCAACCTCCACTGAAATATCATCAGTTTGTTCTATTTCAACTTGGAACTCTCCTTTATGTGTTTTCCTCACTAAACGTCTAACATCAACTTCAGTGTCAGGAAGGACAACCATTTTTTCATGTTCTTCAGCTTTAGCCAGTCGCCAGTCTGACAGCTCTTTGGAAGCAAGTTCCTCCACAGTCATTGAACAAAGGCGTTCAGGTGGAATATCTCCAGATATGACCCTCAACCTTAACTCAGGGTTGCCTTTATCCTTTAGATTAAACAGAAGAGATCTACCTCTCTCCTTGTACTTCTTGTTCACTCCACCAAACAGTTTGAAGAGCTCCTCTTCAATTCTAAATGCCAATCTTTCAGCCATCTGAATAATGATATCCTTATCTGCTGCTGCCTCATCTACAGACTTCATTCTTTTTGATTCAGACTCTGTCAAAAACTCTGTAACCCCCTGCCCAATATCACAAGTCCTGTCCCTTTTTAAGTTAGGTTTTGTCATAGGTTCAGAAATCCCAACATCAAAATCAGAAACCCAACAAAGGCCATGACCTTGCAACAGTTCATCTGTGACAACCATACTTTGACCTAACACTTCATCTTCTGAAGAAATATGCTTTAGTTGTTGCTGCATATCATCATCTGTGATTGTGATCACACCTGATACTAAGCCACCGCCTAACTTCTCAACCTCATCTTTCACACCATCAGCATTGTCTTCCTCTGAATTTGTAGTGCTCGCATCTTTGGGTGTGGTTGACATTAGGTCACCTCCCTCCACCTTATTCTTTTGGTCTGCTGATCCATCAGACTGCACGGTTTCAGCAGATTGTTTCTTATCCTGCTGGTCAGAATCCACCATCAATGCAGCAGAAAGTGACTCCCTGAACTTCGATCTAACAGACTCAAACTGCTGAGGCTGAACCTTTGACGGTAGATCCTTCTGTGCAGGACGTTTGGTAGACAATGTAGATTTCAGCATTTGAACCTTTGGAGAGGCAACGGTCTGTTGCAGTTTCTTTCCTGGAGTAGATGGTGACAGCTGTGATCCGATCATCCCTGGCAAAGATGTTTGAACATTCAGCACCTGCTGAGGTGGCCTCAATGATACTCTGCTCATAGATTGCACTCCCAGCGGATGTGGAGTCTCCTGCCTGGAAGCACCACCTTGGGCAGCTTGTTGACTCATAGGGACAATATAATACGAACTGACTGGTACCGAAGCTCCTATCGGGAACATTGGCTGCGCACTCCAGTCAGCAGCAGGGGAAGGATAGAAATAGTGGGATACCCAGCCTGAGTAGATTGGATATTTGAAGAGGGAAGTGGTTGAGATCCCATGGGTTCCTGGCCTTGCTTGACAACTCCATTGTGCAGACTCTTTTCAAAGCTCCAGGATATATCTATACCTAAGAATGAGAGTTGTCGTTGATCTCGTTCCAGAAGAAAATAAATAGTCGGTTGATGAAGCTTAAAGCGTAAGTAATGAAGCACATGATGCGATCAATTACACAAGACCGATGCTAGCATAGAACCATCAAGTACACAAAACCTATGCTCGATGACAGACTAAGCATGATTGTTCTAGGAAACATGAAACACAAGATACTACTCCCTCCGATCCCCAAAAAGTGTCGCTAGTGCTATGTTGATTTCCCCCGACACTTTATATGGATCGGAGGGAGTAACACATCTCGTCATGAGCTGCACGCTTGCAAACTTAATTCTAACTGTCCGTCTTCTATTTCTCTTCCAGTCTCTTTTCTACAACTAGAAATCCATACAAAAGCACGTGTTACGCGGAGCCTTCCATCGAAGTGAACCAGACAAACGGTTGCAACGAGCCTTACAATGACTACGAACAGAAGCGCGCACTATGCAGTTCCAGGGGTTGGGGCAGGGGTTAGGTTTCGTTTTGTACACATAATGCCTTGATCAACCTAACCACGCTAGAGAAGAAAACGTTGGTTACTCCTATTAGCGAGCGAAAAGTATCGTATCGTGGTAGGGTTCAGCAGATGCAGAAACAGTCTAGCTAGCTAGGGTATGTCGATCATCCGTACCTCGGGATAGGGTAGGGTACGGAAGAGGGGATCCGCCGATGACGTGGTCGCCGGCCGGTCGAACCGGACCGCCTCCTCTTCCTCCTCGGCAGGAGGACGGGGACGGGTGTGCCGGTGCGGTGGAGAGGGAGTTGAGATAGCGGGATCGCTGGGCGGGTCCGGGGCGGCGCTGCCACTGCCTGCGGTGCGGCGGAGGGGAGAGGGAGAGGGAGAGGAGGATAGGAGAGATGAGGTGAGAGAAGGGTGGGGTTGGGAGAGACGACCCGTGCGTGTCACGTGAGGAGCCGCATCCTCGGTTGGCTATCCACGTCCTCGCAGCCAATCACGTCGCGTGGTTCCTAGGGCTTCCTTTGGTTCCAGATAAATTTCAGTGAACTTCAAAACCTAAGTGCGTTTTTTTTTTTTTTTTGAAGGAAGTTCGTGTACAAGATCAACAAGAGATCGAACGAACACACACGAACAGAGGGAAAAACCACCCCACACACGGCGAACGCGAAACCACCAAGCAGAGCACCTCCTTCGAGCACCAGCAGCACGCCGCCGGGGAGGAAGAAGGCGAGCTCACCTCGCACCGCAGCACCCGGCTCGACCAACCTTGTTGAGATGCCGCAGAAGCCATCTGACGCAGGCGCCAGAATCTGAACGCTGGAGGAGCATCGGCCTCGAGCCGCCGCCGGATCCACCCTTCTTCCACAGCGCCATCCGCGACCACCGACGATGGAGAGCTTCCCACCTGCAAACTTCCAAAGATCTTAAGCAAAAGCAACGCCTTGCACCGAGGTGAAGGCCGCCGGACCCCACGGACAAGAGCCAGCGCCGCCATCACGGCCGCCGGCTCGGGGGGAAGCACGCCGCGGCTCCGGGGAGCAGCGGACGCGCCAGGGACGGCAGATCTGCCCCAGGCCTCCACCGGAGCACCGAGGACAGAGGAGAGGTCCGCCGCCACCAAAAGCCTCTCCGGCCACGCCGCCAACTCCACAGCGCCGCCGGCAGGCACCCCACGCACACCTAGACTATGTACACGCCGGGATCCGTCGATTCCCCGTCCTCCCGCCGCCGGAACGGCCGCGGAGGGCGAGAAATCGAGCGGATCGCCGGCGGCGAGCTGGTTCGCACGGGAAACGCCCAAAAATCGCCTCCTATTCACTGTAGATGGGGAAAGGAGGGGGTCCGGGTGTTCTGCTTGCATCTTAGTGCGTTTTATTTATGTCGTACGGTATAAATTTAAGGAAATATTGTCAGGCCTCGGCGGCTCTGGACACCAGCGATCGAGGGGAAGAAGAGAACGAGCACGAGGCTCTGATAAATCGCTAGATAATTACAGAACAGTAAGGAAGAACAGTAAACGAAACATGACAGGAAAATATTATTAGGGTTTCTTAGCGTGCCTCCCAACCTCCCACTCTTGCCCTTTTATAACACAAGGACAAGACCACGCTAAAGTTTCTTATTACAAAGACAACATCATTAAGATGCGGATTAAGTGAAGTTAACAGCTCTGTTGATGACAGTTGTTCAGGACCGTCGGATGATGGCGAAGCGGTAGCGTAGCATTGTAGCCGTTGAAGTGTTTGTCTTCGTCAGGGTCCTGACAATACCCCCTCCTCAACTCAAGACATCATGGCTTGAAATCTGGGAAAGTCTTGATCATGAACTCTGCGTCTTCCCAGGTCGCTTCCTCCTTCGTCATGGTGTCCCAGTGGATCAACCATTGTGGTACTGCAACATCGAAATCCCCTGCAGAACGAGGTATCTGGCGACGATTTAACACAGCAAGAGGTGTCATTTTGAGCTTACCAGTTTCAGTCACCAGCGGCAGTTTGGGATTTGGGATGGCATGGACTCCCAGGTGTTGTTTCAGCTGATTCACATGGAATACGTCATGTAACAGAGTACCAGTAGGGAGTTGCAGTTTGTATGCACGTTTGCCCACTTCCTGCATTATCTTGAATGGTCCATACCATTTTGAACACAATTTGAGAGGATTTCCACTGCCAAGGGCATGCTCCCTGTGCGGCTGCATTTTCAAATAGACCATGTCACCCAATTTGAAAGACCTTGCTGTCCTTTTCTTGTCAGCATGAGTTTTCATTGCCTTCTGAGCAATAGCCAGGTTGTGTTGCAAGACAGCAGTCATACTGTTGTGTTCTGAAAGAGTTTGTTCACCTTCAGGAGTCATATCAGGTTGAGTAAGTAGCTGTGATAGCATTGGTGGAGGGTATTCATATAAAGCTTGAAAAGGTGACATTTTGATGCTGGAGTGGTATGAACAATTGTACCACCATTCCGCAGCAGGCAACCAATCCACCCATTGTTTGGGAGCTGCAAAAGTCATGCAGCGTAGGTACTGCTCGACACACTGGTTAACTCTCTCCGTTTGACCATCTGATTCTGGATGGTAGGCAGTTGAGAAGTGTAGAGACACTTTGAGAGCAGAGAATATTTCATGCCAGAGCTTGCTTGTAAAGATCCTGTCCCTGTCGCTTACTATAACTGCTGGTGGCCCATGCAGTTTGATCACATTGTCCATGACAAGTTTGGCGACTGACTGTACAGTATATGGGTGAGAGAGGTATAAAGTGTGCATACTTTGTAAGTCGGTCGACAATTACCAGGATAACATCTTTTCCTTTAGCTTTAGGCAACCCTTCAACGAAATCCATGCTGATTTCAGACCATTTGCTCACAGGAATAGTCAAGGGAGCTAACAGTCCTGGGTATTTGACCTTTTCTGTTTTGGAAATCTGACAAACAGGGCACTGAGAGACTTGAGTTTCAGTGTACTTCTTGAGGCCAGGCCAGTAGAAGAGTTGTTTGATGCGATGATAAGTCACTCTATTCCCTGAGTGGCCTCCAAAGATAGAGGAATGGAAGGATTGGAAGATCCTTTCTTGTAAATCAGTAGATTTCCCGATATAAATTCTTCCTTTGTAGCGCAGAATGCCAGCTTGTAATGTGAAAGGTGGCTGAGCAGCATTTTGGACAGCTAGCTTTTGTAACAACTGGATACAGTGGTCATCCTCGGCATAAGATGCTGTCACATCCAGAATCCATGCTGGTATTGCCACTGATATAGACATACATTCAGCAGTTTCTTCCTGGTTCTGAGCTGGGTCAGTATCTCTGCGAGATAGTGCATCTGCAACCTTATTTTCTACTCCCTTCTTGTATTCGATCCTGTAGTCGAATTCTAGGAGCTTGAGCATCAACTTGTGTTGGATACCTTCTATTAGCCTTTGGCTTGCAAGATACTTTAGACTGCTTTGGTCTGTTTTGATCAGGAGTATATTGCCCAGGAAGTAATGGCGCCATTTCTTTAAGGCTTCCAAGATAGCCATAGCTTCTTTTTCGTATATGGAACGAGCACTGTTATTGGGACCCAAATTCTTGCTATAGTAAGCAAGTGGTTTGCCTTTCTGCATAAGCACAGCTCCCAATCCAGAGGCACAGGCATCAGTCTCAAGTGTGAAAGGAGTAGAAAAGTCTGGCAAGCCCAAAAGAGGAGGGTTTGACATCACATGCTTAAGCTGAGCAAAAGCTGCATCTTGTTCTGGTCCCCAGTGGAAAGAATCCTTCTTCAGCATTGCATACAGAGGTTGACAGATTGTGGCATAGTTTTCAATAAACCTTCGGTAATAACCTGTCATACCCAAGATTCTTCTTAGCTGTGTGATGTTCTCAGGTGCTTTCCACTTAATGATTGCTGCAATCTTCTTTGGGTCAGTTCGAACTCCATCACCCGAGATGATATGCCCCAAGTATTCCACATGTTTCTGCATGAATTGGCACTTGGACATTTTTGCTTTCAAGGAGTTGTTTCTGAAAACAGTCATGACTTGTAACAGATGCTGTTTGTGTTCAGCCACTGACTTGCTATAAACCAGTATGTCGTCGAAGAATACAAGGACGAATTTGCGCAAGAATGGAGCAAACAGTGTGTTCATCAATTCCTGGAATGTTGCAGGAGCATTGCAAAGGCCGAAAGGCATCACAACGTACTCATAATGCCCTAAGTGAGTTGAGAAGGCAGTCTTGTGAATATCTTCTTCTTTCATTCGAATTTGGTGATAGCCTGATCGTAAATCGAATTTTGAAAAGACAATTGAACCATGTAACTCATCTAAGAGGTCCTCAATGACTGGAATTGGGAACTTATTTTTGATGGTCAACTCATTCAGCCCACGGAAGTCCACACACAGTCTCCATGACTTGTCCTTCTTCCGTACTAATATAGCTGGTGATGAGAAAGGACTGTGGCTTGGACGGATTTCACCATTTTTGAGCATCTCCTTTATCAACAGCTCCACTGAATTCTTCTGGCTGTGGGACATTCTATACGGCCTTATGTTTGGAGGTTGGTTTGCTGTGTGAAGTGTGGGATGGTGACTATCGGAGCGGTGGTGGTTTGTGTGGATCGGAAGAAGGTTTGATTGGATGATTCAGGAACATAGCTGGGTGATGGTGGGTGGGGAAGTTGGTCGGACGGAATTTGCCGAAGTGAGGCGGAAAAGGTGGAGGTGTTTGCGCTATGGGTGGAGCGGCGCTCGGTGTCACTTGCTCGCTGATCGGTGAAAGGGAGCTGTTTGGCAAGGGAGGAGGAGTGGCAAAGCGAGCCACTTTCTGTGGTTCCAGCGGCGGATCAGGACGCTGCCGCGCAAGGGTGGACGACATATTCGCCATGAGAGAGGTAAGCTTAGCAACGTCACCTTGGATGTTGTAAAGGGCGTTCGCCGTTTCCGTTTGATGCCGATCGAGACGGCGGCCAAGCTCCATGACCGTCCTCGGAAGGGAGGCACTGATGCGGGCTTCCAGCTCGCTCTCCGACACCCCGTCGTCGCCATCAGCATCGAAGGGATCTTGAGGCTCCACCGGCTTCTCAACCGCGGCGGCGGTCAAGTCCATGCCCTTTCCGGCCGCAGTGGCGCGTTCGCGCGACGCCGATCTCGACCTTCGTCCTGCGGCCATGGTGGAGTACAGCGCGCGACGGAGAGGGATTTTACCACCGAATCTGGGCGGATCCAGCAACCTCGGGTAAGAATCGTCGAATTGGGAGGGATGGGATGGGGAATTTGGGGGCTGGGATGGGGAATTTGGGGGCTGGGATGGGGAATTTGGGGTTTGGGAAGGAAGGGACAGCGGCGCTCGGACCGGCTGCTCTGATACCACCGTGTCAGGCCTCGGCGGCTCTGGACACCGGCGATCGAGGGGAAGAAGAGAACGAGCACGAGGCTCTGATAAATCGCTAGATAATTACAGAACAGTAAGGAAGAACAGTAAACGAAACATGACAGGAAAATATTATTAGGGTTTCTTAGCGTGCCTCCCAACCTCCCACTCTTGCCCTTTTATAACACAAGGACAAGACCACGCTAAAGTTTCTTATTACAAAGACAACATCATTAAGATGCGGATTAAGTGAAGTTAACAGCTCTGTTGATGACAGTTGTTCAGGACCGTCGGATGATGGCGAAGCGGTAGCGTAGCATTGTAGCCGTTGAAGTGTTTGTCTTCGTCAGGGTCCTGACAAATATCTGCCTACTCGAAGCTCTCTGATACGTTTCCCTGTGTTTTTCTTCGTGAGGTCAAACATTGTTTGCTAATCATGTATCTTTGCGATGAATTGACAGGACATGTCGCTCTAATCAAGTGACTTCGTGAGGTCATACATAAAAATCCAACACGGCACACATTTGTTTTTTTTTTTGCGATTTTCCAACACGGCACAAATTGCTCTTCGCTTAACCAAACGGGCTCGCAAGGTGCGCCGCTCGATTCGTGTTTTTTTTGGACGGGGCCCGATTCGTGTTGGATTCGTAGCCGGGTTGGAGTGGAGTCCGACTCCGATCGAGTCAATACCCAAGGCCACGTTTATTAAGCTGCGGACCAGCCGATCGAGATCCATCATAGTGCTACCCGCTTCGGTCGTCCACCTACGTACGGGAAGATCGTCGTCTTCGAACGAGCTAGCGAGTAGCGACACACATGGCGGCGGCGGCGGCGTTGCGTCAGCTGGTGATGCAGACAATCAGGCGGCGAATCGCTACCGGCGGCCAGCCTTCGATCACCGGGGTCCGATCGTTCACGTCAGAGCTTGCCGCGACTCAAGAGCGCACACAGTATGTTGCCCTAAACCCAACACGACCTACTCTCTCTTGAATCTCGTAATTACAATTCGTTCTACATAATCTGCAAGGTTTTCAAGAGACAATAATGATTCGTCTGTCTTGTATGTTTTCGGTGCAGGCGCTTGGCGCGGCAAAATTTGCGGGCCCAACTAGGTCTACTACATCTCGCGGCGTGGTCGATCGCCACGACAAGCTTAGCGCTGATATATCCATGGAAGCGCAACTCTTAAGATGCTATTGTAGCCGTTAGGTTATCGAAATAGCTCGAGCTCGACGAACAGATGCGTCTTCCATGTGAGCTGCTATATACTGAGGCTCAGTTAGTTAGTACTCTAGTACTTAATAATTAATACCTATGTATGACAAGGCAAGCATATTTGATTCCGTGTAATGTGCATGTGCAACTCTTTTCTGTCTTTTTCACATGTTCCTTCGTGTACCCACGATGGAACTGGCGGATCGTGCCTGTAGCGACAAAAATAAGCTTTGCTCTACGTCCTATTCATATGTCTTAATTATAATTGATGGCGCTCACAATGCATATTAAATTTATAAGTTTAGAGGGTGGAGCGCACTTATAAGATCAATCCTAAAATCCGTTCATGTTTATGGATTTGTTTTCTAGTTATTTAATGTTGTGTTTCAAAGTGTAGCCAAGATAAATGACCACAATATAAACAACCTTTTTGTCACCATTAAAAAAGTGTGTGGTAAAAACTTGCTTTTCTAGCACAAATTGATATGTTCATGAATTGTTTGATTAGAAAGAAAGTTAGTAATATATAATTATTTTTCATAATATTTAAATAGTAATTTAAAACTTTCTCCCGATTTAGAGGGCATGGACTAGCATGTTCGGAAAGAGAAACTTGTTGGAAAGCAGATTCATGTCATGAAAAGCCAATCTTTGATTTACAAATTTCTTTTGTATGTGCAAGTTGAGCATTACTTTAGTAAGAATTAAATTTTAATAGTTGAGAATTATTGCTTTTGTAAAACTGATCGAAAGACAATCTTTGATTAGAAAGAAAGCAACTTTGTGTCACAAAAAAGTCAAGTTTGATCATTATTTTTTGCTTTGTAGAATAAATCAACAAGTTGAGAATAATTTCGGTAATTAAACAAATTAAATCGAAAGACTCGTTGGTACCTTTGAAAATAGAATTTTTTATCATGAAGCAAGCCAACCTGTGGTTGGATGGTTAGCAGGGTGGTTGTACCCTCAGCCCACCAGAGTTCAAACCCCAGGTTTGACATCTGTGTGTTGCATTTAAGCGGAATATTCTTTCAGTGGGAGGCGACGTTCCCATCGACAGCGAGACGCCCGTGGTGACTTCGTCAATCTCAAGACCCGATCCGCGGCTCAGTATTTCGGAGGTGCTCATAGGGGTAGGGTGTGCGTGTGTGCATTCATAGTGATGAGTGTATGCGCGTGTATGTGAGCGTCTGCGTTTGTACTGTGTTTCTCAAAAAAAAAGAATTTTTTATCATGAAGAGGTATAGACACGTCCAAAACAGCATTAGAACGAGAGAAAAGAGAAATCGTGAATGGTCCGGATACTCTAGCGATCATAAATGGGTCGAGTCCACAAAGCCTAGGCCCGAGCCCACAAAGCTCACGGGGTACGCGTACTCTCGCTAGCTGACGCTTAGAGGCGGCAGATAGAGCTCCAGCAAGCGGGCTTGACCACACGCGGAAGCCATTCCTCGGCCCACCACTCACTCCCACTCCCCACCGCGAAGCAACTCCGGCGAGAGCGCAGCCGCTAGGGCTCGCCGCCTCCGGCCATGCGGGTGCTCCAGCTGGCCCTCGCCGCCGCCATAGTCTCCGGCGTCACCGCGATCGTCATCTACCTCTCCGGCCTCTCCTCATGTAACGTACCCTCTCTGCTTTTTTTTCCTTTTGGAGAGAGATCCCTGAGTCGGGGTGGGCGGTGGTTGCAGATGGCGGCGCGGGGCTTTCGGAGGCGGACTTGGAGGCGCTCTCCGCGCTGCAGGGAGGTTCAGCAAGTGCGTGGTACGTCGCTGATCTCTTTTTTTTTTAATGGTCTCGCTGATCTATTTACTGCCCCTGTATTCTGTCGATTTTCTCGCGTTAGCAGAACCAATTGGGGCTCGGCTGAATCGTCTCTGAGAAACTTTAGTGCTGCATTGTGTTATAACCTGGACCATGAGCCTCTGAAATGAAATGCAGGAGCTCTAGCCAATTAGCAGCGTGAATGTTCGATAGTTTTCTGGATTTGCAGTTAGAAATGGTGTGAATGTGATGCTTCCTGTTCAGTAAATGTGAAGGGTTGGTAGTAAGAGAGTGCTAAGTGTCTAGGATTTGGATGAATTTGATGTTTGGCAACTATCCAGGTGTATGTATAGAAGGCAATTGTTGCCACTTGCCAGTAATTTTGATGCTGGCTACTTGACGATCTCCTTTGTAAGATCATGAGCGCGCTGGTTCATATAAGTTGTATTCACGATTTTAAAAATATCGCAGGATGCTAATGGTCTAGGACTACAAGCAATTGCCGGAGAGGATTACTGTCGTGTTGTGATACAGTATCCGAGTGACACAGATTCTAAGTGGGTAAGTGCACATGTGCTCTGTCACTTCTTACCTGGGCATTTCTCCTTCCAGTTGTTCAATTTGATTTGGACCTAGGATTTTACTACTTAGACAAGCGTGGACCATGAGTCTGTTGTTCCTCTCATCCAGATTGCCTTAATTTTGTGATCGTTTTCTTAGCTCTTATGACCGATGGTATGCAGAGAGATCCAAAAACTGGAGAGCCTGAAGGGCTGGCGTTTGAGTTCAATCTATGTGAAGCTGTGGCTTCATGGGAGCAGGTGTGCATCTTTCTACTCTACTACGTATCTTTGTGATTAATGCGGTGAATACAATGAAAATGCAAAACTTCATAAGTGGTGAGTGTTGTGTCAGGATTACACTAGTAGCTTATGCACTCACTAAGTTCTATTTTTTTCTCCTAGGTTCGCAACAGTACCACAATACTCACAAAGGATACATTGATGCATTACCAAATGGCTGGGAGGAGTATGCATGGCGCAGGATCAACAAAGGAAAATTTCTGTGGGTAGACACAAGTTTTGCAGTTTCACATAAGACTTACATTGTGGTTAAAAAAGAGATTGCTGATTATGTTAAGTTTGGCTTCACAGGAATAATTGCAGGAACAGAACTCTTTGCATGGAGAAGCTTTCACTGGTTCTCCCTGAGACATCTCCATATGTACCTCAGCAATTTGGTAGATGTGCTGTTGTCGGAAACTCCGGGGATCTTCTTAACACTAGTTTTGGGGATGAGATTGATTCTTATGATGTCGTCATTAGAGAAAATGGTGCACCCGTTAAGGTTGTCCTAAGATACTTATGTTTCCTGCTCTGATTTCTTCACTTTTCACTTGCCTGACTTCTTCTTTCTGCATTGCAGAACTACACGAGTACGTTGGTACAAAGAGTACATTTCGCCTTCTTAATCGAGGATCTGCAAAGGCACTGGATAAAGTTGTTGAATTAGATGGTATGCCCCTGCCACCTATTTCTCTTTATGTGGGATACGAGATGAAAAGCAACGCTAATTCTCATGGTTGCAGAAACAAAAAAGGAGGCCTGATCGTTAAGACAACAATACATGATGCCATGAACCAGATGATTCGGGTAATTTAGCTATATCGTATTTTGAAATTATGGTTGTTTGGGTACATGTTCCTTGTTTCGTTACCTTCTTGACGGAATTATTGTATGTAGGAACTTCCAATAACCAATCCGGTATACCTCATGCTAGGCACATCATTTGGTTCCTCTGCTAAAGGAACTGGGCTTAAAGCTCTTGAATTTGCTGTCTCCATCTGCGACAGTGTGACATGTATGGATTTACAGTAGACCCAGGCTACAAGGAATGGTATGTGATTTACATGTCAACTGTCATTTTAAGCATGCATTTTTACTTACAGTTCATGTTACAATTTTTTAGGACAAGATACTTTTCAGAGTCCAGAAAGGGACACACTCCGCTACATGGCAGAGCATATTATCAAATGATGGAATGTCTTGGTGTGAGTCTCTCTTCCTCTAACCTAATAAAACCGTATTTACATCCAGTGAGAACTTAAGTATGTTTTGTTGTTACCGAAGGGGTCATTTACTGATACAGAAAATCATGTGCAGCTTGTAAAAATCCACTCACCGATGCGAGGTGATCCTGGTAGGGTTGTAAAGTGGCTACCTACCAAGGACATCATTGAAGCTGCTAGAGTTGCTTCAGAAAAGTTGTTGAAGTAAGTTCTCTGACATTCCTTTCTCTATGGGTTTGGTGTCTTTCATTTGTAAAAATAAGCCACACTAGTCTTACTTAGGGTGTTGCGTCGTATTCCATCTGCTAGGTTTTGGTGCTGTAATTGAACTTAGTCTCTTACTGACCGTACTAAGCAGACACAAACTATCATTATGGTTTAACTCTAAAGTTGAAACTTCATCGTGCCAAATTATGTTGTAGGAGGCCTGGGGCTGGAACCGATGGCCCTCTGAGCACTTGCACTATGATAAAGAAGCGGACGAAAGGAAAGGCGCCAAACAGGTCCGATCTCCGAGATGCTGCCATGAGTCACCTTGCGTACATGAAGGGTGCCACCAGGTATCCCCTGGAACAGAACGCCAGGGGTGGTTACCTCTGCACGATCAACGACAGATAGCACTTAACAGCCCTGCAAAATTCACGTTAGACACCCTAGATGATGGTGAAACAGGCAGAACTCATGGTACATCAAAGAGGAATGCCCTTAAATCAGTTCCATTGTGTGCATGTAGTTTTGACTTTTGAAGGAGGCTCCTTTTGTGCAGAATTGACACCTTAATAGATGAATTGCCACAAGAGTGGTCAGTAAGCGTATGTAACTTGGTTTTCGTGGGGAGTTTCTTTGTGTAACAGAATGAACCGATACGATGATGAGTGACCACAGGTCTGATTTTCTCGTTGATTTGCACCCCTGTAACAAGAAGAAATCTGTAGATTTATGTAATCTGTTCTGGCATGCATGGTTTCATTAGAATTTCATTCAGTAGCTTGGAAGTTGGGAGTATTTTCTCCCCACTAAATTTTCTGCCTGCAGCTCTATAGCTAACCTTCACTGTCATAATGACATGCCATCGCATAAAAATAGCATTGTATCAAAACTGCATTCAGTTTTCTTTCTGCAGCAACACAGGCAGCTTCATAAGGGCTTGTCTAGGGCTTGTCTAATCAGTTTAAGACCCAAAGTTATGATTGTAAAGATTAGCGAGTGATATCTTGTTCAGAAAATGATATCACCAAGGCAAAATTGGCTATAGGATACGGATGCAAAAGAGTGATCCCACTTGTGCCAGTTATACAACATTTTGTACATGTTTAGTACAAAGACATGTACAAATTGTTGGACAAGTGGGATCCCGCTTTCAAAACCTTACTATAGGACAACCCTCCACCAGAGCATCATTCATTCTCTGAAACACGCTGCAAAATTGGTCGTCACACTTTTAGATCATAGTAATTTGATTTGCCGTCGAAATAGTTAAATAACTATGTTGGCCACATTACTGATTCTACGGCTCAAATGTCGATATTGCCGAGGAACTCCAATGCCAAATAAGAAACTACACACTGATGACTAACAGAGTAACCACAACACTACTCTTCTCCCCTAATTTTGGAAACTAGAAGGCACCACTGGCAGGAGGAATGAGATGGAGGTGAAGAAGACGACGGTGCTGTCCGGGCAGCAGCAGCAGCAGCAGCAGGTGCTACAAGCAGTGCTACCCCAGGTGCAGGCACAACTGCACAAAGCTGCCGCCAATAATCGCAGCCCCAACCAGGCTGCCGCCATCTCGTGCAGGACGGCATGCGGCCTGGACGCCTCTCGGCTGCACCTGTCGGTAAGTAACACTGGTCCTGAATTCAGTATTCACATTTTTTTTTTTTGAAACCGAAGGCAAAAGCTTTGCCTTATCCATTTATTAAGCAGAAGGTGCCCGGTTTATTATCGGAAGAAACCGGGCGAAAACCATACAACACACAACTCACTCCATGGACAAAGTCCCCACAACCTCACGAACAACTAGAGCCAAGCTCGAAACACCACTCCGCAACGAGTCGGTCAGTCATCCATCCAAGCCGGAGAGAAGAAGCCGTAACTGCTATGGGAGGAGCAGATACGGGACGCTCCAACGTAGATGAAATCGACGAACCCACAAGAAGCCCCGACGACGACCAACACCATGAGCAACCTTGTCGCCCACACGACACAAAGGTGAAACACCCGCGATGTTGACAGGGTCCCACACCAGGAGTTCGATGGTCATCTGGTCCTGATTCAAGCGGATCACGAGGACGAAGCCATGGCGGCATCCGAGCATCATGAAGTCACGGTCCCAGTAATCGATCGGAAAGGGGAAGCGGTGTTCCGGGAGACGATTGGGGGATCCACAGTGGGATGGAAGCGGATTTCATAGAGATGTCTGATGAAGCAGCCGAGGAGGGGAGGGCTGCGGCGGTGGTGGCGGCGGAAGCGGCGGGCGAAGGCTGGGTCGGAGGCGAGGCTGCGCCACCGCTTGGAGACGGCGGACGCGGGGGAGGGAGGAGGGCTGCGGGGGGAGGCGGAGGAGGATCTCGGCGAGAAGGTCGTCGTCGTCCAGCGGCGGCTGCCCATCTCGCCTTCCTCACAGCTCATGCGGTTTAGGGTTTGGGGACTCGAACCAGCAGCCCAAAACGTTTTCCGTAGAGAAAGCCCACGATAAAAACTTCTGCACTGGAGGAGAGATTACATAGAACAGCAGCAGCAGTACAAGGTTCTCTTTAATTTTATGACGAGTTAACTCTTTTTTTTTTTTTTTTTTGAGGACAAGGTGGTCGTACCACCGCTCGAATAGATAGAAAAGAATTGACCCAGTTTATAAGGAAAACCGGGTCCAGATACATCTGTGTGTCTAATCTCATCTGGATGTATGAACAGAAAATTATATAAGCGGCAAGCTGGGAGGCAACTGAAGGTACAAGAATAATGTAACGGATCCCATACAAACACGAGACGACTCAGAGAAAGACAAGAGCAATAAGAGTTACCTTCCTGATTTTTTTTTTGCAAGAGAAAGAGGATTACATCAAAGCAACCATCTTACAGAAAGGTCCAGCAACAAAGAGAAAATTACAGATAAGGCCAGCTGAACCCCGAGTCCGCCGGCGACGACCAAGACGAGTCGATGGCGCGCCGCACTGCAACTGATCCTCTGAAGACCTTGATTCGGAAGCAGATCCCCAGCAGGCGGGAAGTCGTCGAACAACCGGCTCCGTAGAGCCGCACCTTGGACCGCCGACGTCGTCGAGCTGCTTCGATTCATCCTCTCCATCTTCAACACCGACAAGCTCCAGATCCATCGCACGCACCGATCTGGAAGGGGAATCGAGGTACTCACCGCATCCGGAGACCGCCGAGCACCAAGAAGGAACGCCCTGAGCAGCAGAGCTCCGAAGAACACCGCTACCGGAGGGGAAGAGCGCCGCCACCAAAAGCCGCTCCGCCAGCATCGCCACCTCCACGACGCCGCCGGCCAGCCACCTAGAAGACCTAGCTATGTACAGGCTACGATCCGGGCATCCCCCACCCTCCCGCTGCCGGAGCAGCCGCCGGAGAGGGAGGGATCCCACGGATCCGGAGCTCGCGAGCGGGTCAACCAGGGAACGCCCAAGAAATCTCCCCTCTGGTACTGTAGCGATAGAGGGGGGGACGGTCAAGGCTCCGTCTTATTCCTCGTTGAGTTACCTTCCTGATTGACAATACGATTCTCCAGATCTTTCTTTTTGGAATAAAAAGCTTTAATGAGTTTTTCTTCCGAATGTATCTCAGTGTCAATATGTTCAATCTCATCAGAAACTTTCTGGAAAAAAGAGTGACGGGTTAAGGCTTGGACAAGCTAATAATAATATTCTGCAGGCCGAAAATTTTGTAGCATCTAATCAAAGTGTCACAATTATTATTTTCTGATGTAAATAACACCAATTTTGAACAACACAGACAACAAATTTTCGGCCACAATAATATTACAAATAATTTAATTATGTGTTCTGTCAGGAACTCTCTTTCCTTATTAATTACTTGTCACATCACCTTTTTTTTTTACCTCGTGACGCTGAAGTTACTAAATATGTTAAGGTTAATTTTGCATAATACATAGTCGTCTTAGTGCAAATCGTGTCGGATTCAGCAAGACACGCGATTTTATTCCGATAGCTGAACCTCTTCGGATGCAGGGATACACAACGTGGTGGTTGCCAAGATGCATGCATCATACTATATCTGTATACTAACCAGGGAAAGGCGTCGAAGCCAACTTTATATGATGAGGGGTGTGACATTGTCATACCAATTAATAATCCAAAGCTTGAACTGGTCACCGTTCTATAAACTACAATTCCCTTCTGACCCCACCTTCCAGAGCATAGACGCAGAGATGAGCCTAGGTACCTAGCTTCCGGCATCCAGTAGCAATGGCCGGTGAGAACCCTTCCTATTTCGAAAGTATTCCTCTCACGCAACAAAGGACAGACCCAGTGCTAGAAGCTCCCACACAAGGTGGGGTCTGGGGAAGGATTATACGAGTCAAGCCTTACCCCTGCAAACTGCAATGCAGAGAGGCTGAGTCGAACCCAGGACCTCTTGGCACAAGTAGGAGTATTTCACCACTGCGCCAGGCCTGTCCTTCTCCTCTCACGCAACAGATCCAGCAAAATGAGCTTCACTTCCACTCGTACATGTTCCAGCACTACAACCAGATCCAAACAATGGTAGCGGGCGAAAGTAGTCGCCCAAATGGTTTTAGTCGCATGTTCGGAAACGAATGCCATGGCAAAATTGGCTACAGGACACTACCACTTGAGCTTCTGAATACATACAGCGTTTGGAACCAGATAGAAATTCAACAAACACACACACACAAAGTGGGACATCACAGAACATAAGATGGAATCAACGTCAAAATCTCCTCGCCTGGTACAACACTGTGACTAATCAAACACGCACCCACATACTAAAATGCAAGCAAGTAAATATGCCTTCAACCTTCTAGCCCAGTTAAGGAATGTCTATACATAGATGGGATGATAGATGGGGGTTCACAAATCCGCCTCACAGTTTATTTCTGCATCACAACCATGGATGTCACTCTAGATACCTGCGGAGCAAGCAATACCATCAGTCAAACAAATGTGTAGTATTCATTCAGGAAAACCCTCTGGGAATTCCCACGGTTTGTTTATGACTCAAGCATTAAACATTAGGTTTACCAGTGTTGTGCCATAAGATCCAAAGTTGAACCATCTCAGCATTATAAACAATATCAACATTTGAAACAGCGAATAACATTTGTGTAGTAGCACACCTTCAACTTCTAACATTAGCAGTTTTGGTACATCTGGTCTGGATAAAGGCTATAAGAACAGTGGGCACATCAGGGGCTCATGGGAGTAGGGAACCCTTTGAGAAATGTATGAGCTAACTAGTCACTAACAAATCAGTAAAATCCTACAGCAAGTGGTCATGGGGAATGCATCGTTTATTAATTGATGCTATCATTCGTCCACAATGACTGCGCTCAATACTTTCACTCTACTTAAATGCTAACAGGCCAGTAAGTATACGAAATGTTATTGGTGAAGAAACAAGTTTTTATGATGGATCTACTTATGTCATTTTCATCATGTGTTAACATACAGTATTAAACATCCACGGTGGCCAAAACTGAAGAAATTATAATGCACACAAAGCATAGCTAAATGCTATATGTTATTGTCTAATCGGCAGTTAGCCATTAACAGATTTATGTAGGGGTTTACGAAGCAGCAAAGTAAAGTACAGTAATAAACAAATGTACTACAGTACTTAAAATTGCTAGTTTAGCGCAAAATGATGTGAACAACGTTCCATCAACCAATGTTCGGAAAATAGCTTGGTTTTGTCATACGAGCATTGTAAATAAAGGCATGGCATACGAGCATTGTAAATAAAGGCATGACATTACCTGCAGCATAGACACATTCGAATGGATGCCGAGGTGAGTACATTTCTCTGGAAGATTTGCATTTCTTGAACTGCAGTGAGTCAAGCTGAACCATGAATAATGTGTCAAACGCCCACAAGATGACCATATTATTCTCCTCCGCAAACCCTCGAATCTGTATGCCCCAATGGTTCTGTGAACCCAGAGAGAGTAGGCTGCCTAGTTCAATAGTTCTTCCCGGCACCCACGAAGCAACGCCATCACAATCGGTCTTCATTTTCCATAATTGGGTGCTGTGGTCTGATGGTGACGGAGACACAAAGAGGAGACCAGTCCCACCACCCTCTGCCCGCATAACCGAGTAGCAGCCACATAACTTGATATCCAATCCCACAGGCAGAGGTATCACAGCTAGGCTCTGCGTATCAACATTGAACTCAATGATGCTTGACGACTTCCCAAAAAGTAACATATAAAGGGCATCCCCAACAAGCACATCATCAATGGTCTGATCAATCTCCAAAGGACAGACCCAGTGCTAGAAGCTCCCACACCAGGTGGGGTCTGGGGAAGGATTATACGAGTCAAGCCTTACCCCTGCAAAGTGCAATGCAGAGAGGCTGAGTCGAACCCAGGACCTGTTGGCACGAGTGGGGAGTACTTCACCACTGCGCCAGGCCTGTCCTTCGCTCTGATCAATCTCCACGGGAAAAATATTAGAAACGTTGGGTGGAAGCGGTGTTGTGATGAGATTACCCCATACGCCGGTCTCCGACGAGTAAACACACGCGATCACTCGCTGTTGGACGTCGGTGCTTACCAATACCACCTAGAAGTTCTGTATGTCTCCGAGGGCAGCGCGAAGCACCGCTCCATTGATCGCGATAATCTCACTGAACCCCGGGGGAATGGCTATGGAGTGCTCGTGGCCGTTGATAGGCTCCCACACCAGAATTCTGAGGGGGCCCTGATAGAAGAGGAGCAGGAGTAAGAAGCCATGGCGGCATCCGAGGAATATAAATTCGCAGTCGCGGGTGTCCATCGGAAAGGAGAAGCGCGCTCCCGGGACACGATTGGGGGGATCCAGAGTAGGTTCGAATCGGAGTTCGTTACCATCTTTCACGAAGCAGCCGAGGAGGGGAGGGTTGCGGCGGTGGTGGCGGCGGAAGCGGCGGGAGAAGGCTGGGTCGGAGGCGAGGCTGCGCCAGCGTTTGCTGACGGCGGAGGCGCGGGGGAGGGAGGAAGGCTGCGGAGGATCTCGGCGAGAAGGTCGTCGTCGTCCAGCGGCGGCGCCGCCGCCGGCGAGGATGGGCGGCGGCTGCGCATCTCGCCCTGCTCACAGCTCATGCGCTCGAACCAGCAGCCACGATGTGAATGAAGCCCAGAAACGTTTTCCTTGGAGAAAGCCCACGATAGAACTTCTGTATGCGGCTGTAAGATTAAAAAACTTAGCAGAAAAGAAATTCAACTACACACGCAACCAAGTAAAAAAAATACAGTTTTCTTGAATGAATATTTATCTGCCTTGTAAAACAATGTCGTGCAACTAAAACATTTTTAACACAAATGATTGAACCAATTTCTAGTCGTCGTGGAAGCATAGTTAATTTTTTTTTTTGAGGAAAACACACTGTTAAATTTTAGTATCACCAGAGATAAGTACTTGGTTATATGTGCTTGTCTAGGAGAAAGGAAGCATGCGCTTGTCTAATGAGTTTAAGATCCAAGGTTGAATGCCATGGCAAAATTGGCACTAACACTTGAGGGTAACGCTGTAAAACCATAGTGATTAGATTTGCTGTGAAAATAGTTGTGAACTCAAATGCAGATAGTTGTGAAAATAATCGGAAGCCATATAAAGAGCTCGCACACTGAAAATTATGAGAGTCCCACTAGTCATCACACCAGTTCTGAGGTAGGAGATGGAGGCGAGAGCGGCCGCCTTCCTGTGCCAGCTCCTCCTACTGACTGTCCGAGCAGCAGGTTGGGCTTTCTCTTGACACCAAGGAAAGAAGTACAGATGCAGTCACGCATTGCAACTGAACAGATGCAGGTTCAACTATAAAGAAGATCCCACAGCAGAGTGCCAACAGAAGGCTGCAAGTCACAAACTGGTTTCTCAATGCACGGATGTATCAGCATGCAGCTAGCTCAAAGTTGGATGCATACATAATCAACGAACTACTGATAACAGAAGTTCACCGCCACGGCTTGGTTCATCTATCCCACCCTTTCTCTTTCGCAAGGAGAGGTGACACATTTTATTTCGTAAGAACAAATGGAAGAGCTCAAAATTTAGGGCAACCCATCCAAGCACCATCACAAAAACAAAGCAAAATAGCACTGAAACCGGCCCTGGTTGATTCAGTGCGGTAGTTATGCAGTAGCGATACAGTAAGCTTCTTCACAACACCCAGGCCAATCAGACTACTGATGCAATTCAACACGCGGTAGTCAGTACTAAGCCTTGACATATCGAGCTCCGAACCACATAGAAATTCAACCAAAAAACACATACAAAATGGGATAACAGAACATAAGGAGAAAACCGATGTCTAAATATCCACGCTTGAAACAACATGTAACAAAATCAAACACATCCACACACTAAAATGCAAGCGAGATCGTTCACAGGTCAACGCCACAAGCACAGTACAAATTACGTGAAGCAAGTCAGCATGCCTTAAACCTTAACGCCAATTGATGAATGTTTACAGGAATTAGACCACAGACAGAAGTTAGAAAATTGAACGATTAATTCCTGCAAGTGTGCCTCCCAGGTGACCTGTGTGTGCTACATAAAGGGTCGATCTCCGAGTCAAGCATACAAATGGAAGAAACTACATCCAACAGCCCATTTCTGCCTCTAAGCCACCAGAATATCACTGCAGGTACCTGCAGTGCAAGTAATACCATCAGCGAAAGAAACTTCTGCTATTCAATCGTATTCAATCGGGATAAGTTGTTATTCTAATATATTTCTGTAAGCCTCGAACATGAAACATCAGTTTCACAATTTGTGGAGGTTGTGCCAAAAACTCCAAAGTCGAATCAACTCAACACCATTAGACAAAAGGAACATCCAAAGCAGAGAACAGCAATAGGTAACTTGTAGTGTGGTAGTACACTTTCAACTTTAAATATTAAAAGAACTGGCTAAAACTATTCTGGGTATAGGCCAAAAGAAGAGTGAGCATATGAGGGGCTCCTGGAATACGAAAGTATAAAGCATAGCTATATGCAAATTAGTCAGACAATGAGCAACATGCTGAGGAAATATTTATCCAAATAGCCTAACACTAGAATAATCGCCAATAAAACTATAATAACTGCGAGAAAAAACCATAAATAACAGTATAAGACGTAGTGATAGCAGTCATTAATTCACAAGGCATCACAATGATCAAAATAAGAGGCCATGTAATGTGGCATCAATGTAAGTCTAGAAGAAATGAATTTGAAATCAAACAGGTATTGCGATCATGTCAATTACTTGCATAGATGGGACCAATCTGCAAGTTACACTGTCACTTGATTGACCCTTCATTACGTTTTTTAAAGCCAAAGTAGTAACAAGTATAAATTAAACACAAATATATCACCAAAGCACCCTGAAGCGTAAGTAGTTCATTTGCTACTACTTAGAAACCATAGCATTCTCATATGTGAGCATGCACGAACATATGCATACAAATAGGGAATGGGGGTAGGCTCCTAGTTAGAGGAAGAAGAACCACACTACCAGAAGGAACTGGCAGAGTACTTATGAAGGGGTAAAACTGAGAGCAAGGCAGCTGGATGGAACGAGAAGAAAAACGAAAAAGCACATCTAGTAGAGATGGGGCCGGTAAACATCAGCAAGTAGTAAAAGAGAAGGCGGGTGGGTGAAAGCATGAGGAAGAGAGGGGATAGCTGGTGAGGAAGGGAGAAGGAAACAGGACCCGGAGAAAAAAGATGCAAGACGTAGTGAAACAGCCTGAGGTGGTCAGGTGGGCAACATACAAACATTAATTGAAGAAAAGAGTTGCGGAGAAAATCTTAGATTCATCTCTTGCCATTTAACTTTAGAAATCTCTACTATATAATATGAGTAGTGTTTCTTCCTCCTGTTTTTTCGTACGTTGGTTTGGTACGTCGCCCCGCGTCCTCCCGATCGATTGCTGCTGCTGGTTGTGTTTGTGCATCGTATTAAACTCTAATCCTACCGATTCCCTCAAGAACTCCGATACCTACCGCATTGAATCCCATAATAAGAGCATCGCTAATTCCTACCGATTCCCTCAAGAACTCCGATACCTACCGCATTGAATCCCATAATAAGAGCATCGCTTGATTTCCGTTTAGTTTCCCCCCTAGCCACAAAATTCTTCAAGGTCGGCGGCCACAGAAACCCGCCGCGTAACCTAGCCAATGGAACACGGTGCCCAGGTCTGAGCGTCAGCTTCCCCAGCGCAGGCGAACGCCGTTGATGTCTGCTGCAAAGCGGTGGGCACCGTCTCCGAAGCAGATTAGCAACGCCGCCTCTGACCGCAATAGCACCTGATGTGCTCAGTTTTGGCAGCGATGGAGTTCGTCGCGTTGGGCGCACCATCATCCGTCAAACGGTGATAGCCTCGGCAACATCGCACCGTTCTATGCCCTGCACTGGTCAATTACTTCCGAACTGATTTCGGCGAGATGCGCAAGTACAAACCACAAGCAGGCAACTCGATGGATTCTGGCACTCAACAGTCAACACACGTTCGCGGAATTGCACTGGTTGCCGGCCAGCTCGCGCTATGCACCGCCTGACTGACGGGATGACGCCGTTCGTGGTGCCGGGATTCCCGGTGCCGCCGTCGGGAGCCAGCCCACTGCTGCTGCAGGACGAGCTGGACTAGGACTAGGAGGCTCGGCTGGAGGGTCTCGGACTGGGGGAGCTCGGACCAGGGGCAGGGCGCGCGGTGGAGATAGAGATGGGTTCAGATATGGGACAGTGAAATTTTCTGAGATGTTTGTCAACATACAGGAGACTGAGCGAAGGAGTTCGCATGGCCGATACATGTGGACGTGCTCTGGAAGCAGCAAGCAAATCTCCTTCTCCGAGCAGCTCCTCCCAGATGCACACTGCCTTCACCTTCAATTTCTGTCATGTTTTCAAGCAACAAACCTTGTTCTTCTAATTTCTGGACCAATGGAGATTTGATTTGATTTGATTTCATTGGCACAGGAAGAAGTCTGGGTAACCTTTACTGTTGATTCAAATTTTGTATTCAGACGGTAGAATATGAGCTCACACGTTTTAATGATTATTATTTGTTTGTACCCGGTTTGACACAATTCTTCATGAAATAAAATCTTCTTTTTCATAGAACTGCACGGTATAAAGCTAGATGTTATTGTGTTAGACCAAACGTGTGTATTTAGTTGGTGCTGTTGAGCTCGGTGAAAATGGGTGTATAAAAAAATTGTGTACTTTTTCTCCATTTGTATAGATTTTTTTCTATCCCGTTGCAACGCACGGGTACTTTGCTAGTTTCAGTAAAAAGGATAGCAATACATTATTTGAAGGAGCAGACCGGATACCTCAACATACATGCAGAAGATAAACTTACCTACTCAACCAGTACATCAAGATAGCATATATAACGGGGAAATCCTCTTAAACGCTGTGTGGAAGATCAGTTGCATCATGTCCACCACCATTGCCTGTTTCTGCAACCATAAGAAGTCAAACAACCAGTGACATTCCGACAAAAAGGCAAACTCATCACCGTAGTTTGAAAGAACAGTTTTCATACAGCATTAGGAATAGATAAGTAAACTACACCTAAGTTCAAATTTAAAGAATATGTTGAAAACATTATATACCGATGAATATCTTAAAAATGAAGAACACGCAAACTCAGACTATTAGCTGGTCAGAAGAGACAAATTATCCATTATTAAGCTTGTTCAATGCCATATCAGGAAAAAATCATAGTGATAGATCTTAGCAAAAAGTGATCATGGATTTTCAGATTAGGTTATTCTTAGCATTAAAATGAAAGGAACTTTATGCGTTAGTTTCCGCACGTTCAAATGGACTTGCCACTCACGACACATTATCTTAAATGTGATACAATGACCAACCATATGTAAATTTCAAACAAATTATCATCACTGATTTATGATTACTAGCAAGTTAGCAAAGATACTGATACTAGATAAAAGAATAAAAACTAGTTCTAAGCTTCCAAATGTACGAATTGATTCAAAGAATTTTCATATAAGTTTGAAAGAATTCGACAAGACAACAACAATTGATTGTCAGGATTTGCATAAAATTTTAAGAAAACTGTTGGTTGTCAGAAATTGCACAAATTTTAAGTTAACTATTGAATACAGAATAGACGGTTTGATACTTAATATTAGCAGCTCTGAAGGAAACCAGAAGAAAATTTTGATCATTTAGTCCTTACTAGCGATAACAATGTGCCATGATCTAAATTATATCATGCACAAAAATCATAACCAACTCCAACTCAGCATTCGGTGAGCTATGTACTAGCAAGTACTAATTCCAATGGATACAATCTTGGGTTTGAGATGTAGCGGCGTAGCCTTTAGCTATGCCACAAAATAACATATTTTCTTTCATAATAAAGCCTGAAGCAAGGTAACAGAAAAGTAGAAGATCAACATGCCCATGGCCATATTTAGCATTTCGACCAACGCATGGACATGGCATGGGATGGTCCTCAACATGTCAATTCTCATAATATAAACTACGATAAGTTTTCCATATTACGTTATCTCTAGCAGATAATTGAACTTGGCAAGCTTCATATGTGTATATAACTCTTGCATTATGAAAAATTCTTCACAAAGCACAGCACACATACAGAAGCTGTAGCGAAAATGCAAGACATCAGACAAGACAAATAGGCTAGTATCATTCATACCTGGAAGGTAGAAGCTCATGTAAGGTAGGACGCTAAAGTATTCTCCGAACCCATCAACCTTCTTAACCTGACCAGAACTGAGCTTGATTGTGAATAAGCCAACACCTGAGCTAACGAACACGACACCCACACCCTCTGCAGATCCAACCACGAATGGTCTGTCATCTGGATTGAGGATCGGTATTGTTTTCTCCAGCTCGATGACCTTGTATTGTACCCATTCTGTAGATCCTTCGCCGGCATCCACCTTCCTTGACCACGTACAAAGGCTAGAGCCCAGGATGCAGGCAAATCCCAGTGAAGTGTTGTCCTCCATCGCCATGAGGGCAACTGAGTACACCTTCACTTCCGGCGGGTCAATCATGGACAAGCGATCCTTGCCCAAGTCATATCTGACGATGGCATTGTTCCCGCGAAGTGTGAAGTGCAACGCGTCTCCGACAAGGCTGCCTCGCTTAGGATGGAGGTATGGTGTGTACCAGGGTAGTTCGCTGTGCATTCGCACAATGAGCTGGGCAAAGGCTTCACATGTGTTGTCAAGGCATACTGGTACACTCCACGCACCCGTCTCTGATGAGTACACGCTCGCGAGTAGGGTGTCGTTGTAGTCATGGGTGGCCACGAAGACGACGCGGAAGGGGCCGCCGTGGCAGTCGAGGTGGTCGCAGCCGTCGGCGGCGCAGAGCACGGCGGCGGAGTAGACGAGCCAGTCGATCTCCTCCGGCTCACGTGGCAGGAAGTGCCGGTCGCCGGTGACGGGGTCCCAGACGAGGTACTGAACCTCGCAGTCATCGTCCAGCATGTGGATGAGGACGCGGCCGTGGCGGCAGTCGAGGGGGCGCGTGCGGCGGCCGTCGGCGCCCGGGTGCGGGAACTCTGGCATGGACGTGGTGGAGGCGAAGCGGGCGGGCGGGTCCCCCTGGATGACCTTGAGGCGGTGGAGGAAGCCGAGGAGCGGCGGGGCGCCGTGGAAGTCGCGGTAGCGGCGGCGGAATCCGGGGTCGCAGATGATGCGGAGCCAGGGCTTGCAGACGAGGGCGGCGCGGAAGAGGTGCTCGGGCTCGTCCGGCGGGAGGCAGAGAAGGATCTCGGCGGTGACGTCGTCGACCAGCGGCGGTGGCGGCGGCGGCGCCATGGTGCGCTCGTGGATTCGACGCGGATTGGGGAACTTGCGGGATGCCCAAAACAACAGGTTCTTCTTCGGAGAGATAGGAAGCCCACCACGATAGCTATAGGCCTATGGAGAAAGCCCACTGTGGATTGGAAACTGGAACGTTATTTTCCTGGAGAGAAAGCCCACAGTTGGTTTAACTTTCACCAGGAATAACATTATTCCCCCTAAAAAAAGGTATAACATTATTCTGGTAAACGTCATTTTCCTATAGTGATACCATTTAGTATTATTTAATGTACAGTATGATGTTTCCGGTTTTTCTGGGTAGTACGGAATTTTGATCATAATTTGATAAAAATGATAAATTATCGCATAGATTTTGGTGAAATCTGAGCATAATAGCATGGACAACATTTATCATTTAGTACTATTATTTAAGAAAATTTTCAAAGGTTTTCCATTTCAGTAGCACTTCAGCAGCTTTAGTTTTTACGAAACTTCTGGTTACCACTTAGACATGAACTTCAAATTAATATGCACACGTATCAATTGTTTTTTGAAATTCTACATAGTATAAGCGGATATATTCCTGCACTACTTTTTCCTATTAAATTTGATCTAAGTTTTGTGCAACTATTTCATGCCAAAATATGCGAACATTCTTTATTCTGAAATCAGCACTCAAATGGCTCAGGAACAAACAGTCCATCGGTCCTACAATGGACAAAACAAAGCGAGAACTCATCTACACAAACCGTATGGCACTAGATTTAACGGTTGATGAGGTGACTGGAATTTAGTTAATTCTTTTTTTGTATTGATTTAGTTAATTCTCAGACCATTTTTAATTGATTTAGTTAATTTTCGGGCGACTGAGAATTAGTAAAAGTGTTAATTATTAGCCTGCAACATGTACATGGATTGAGCCACGTAGTACAAAGTAAGATATATGTATTCGATTTAACAAGTAGCCTCCATCTTCTTATTCTTCGTTTCTCCTCTCCTGTGCGCATGCTCGAGACAATCTCTACCATATAAGGAAGCACCAGTAATTGATATTTGGCTCGCCTTCGTTATTTTCCATCCTATCTCGTACATGTAGTGGATCTTTGTACACTTATGATGACAGTGCATTTCCCTACCTTTGATCACTCTGGTTGTTGGCACCTTCCAGAAATCAATGAAAAGGATCCTAGTGCAACTCTAGCATATTAGTTGTCTTCGACTTTATATACACCGACCTTCCCTTCTTCCCCTCGTACTTGACACGTGTTTGATAGTACCCACACACTAGAACCCAATTCTCCAAAGTCCAGCTAGGTGCGGGCATGGTTGTTGATCCTAGGCTTGCTATGAGGGTGCATGGTCTTCTTATTTGATTTCAAACTAGATAACCAATTTGGCCCTAGTCTTGCTATGAGTGAGAACCGTTTGCTATTAGATTTCAAACAAGATAACCAATAATGGGGATGGAAGGTATCAGGATTCAGGAAAATAGACCCACCTGAGGCTTTATCGGCTGAGGAATTTGGGATTGGAGATGAGGCGGCGCCGCCGATCGGAGACAAGGGAGGTACGCGGGAGGGAGGACGGCAGCGGGGAGTTTCTGAGGAGAATCGCGTCCAGGGGGTCATTTTCTTTCAGCAGCACTGTCGCTGCCGCCGGCGATTCGGGGCAGCGGCGGAGGCTCGCCGTCATCTCTCCCCCCTCTTTACTCATCTCACCCTCTTTAGTCCTGAACTCCTGATGCGGATGTGAAGTAGGACTGTAGGAGCCACGAGCTGAAGTGAAGTAGATGGTGTAGTTTCAAACCTTCAGCCATTTGGTTAAGAGTGTCAGTTTTTACTGTAGCTGTCAGATTCAGTTAGCTGTTTTTAGTAGTTAGCGAGGACGCGGTTAGGATCGATCGAGTGCATGACACGGTCGTGGGATGGCACCATCCAGTATTGGGTGGTGGGCTCGATTATCTTCTGTAAGAATAAAAGGAAGAGGAAAACCAAAACACGATAAGTTGAACACTACACAATAACTTCTGTCACTTGTTCTTTCTTCAGTTTCTTCAGAAAAACACCCGAGATATAAAAATATTGTAGGCCCCTACTCCAACCCTAAGATAAGGGGCTGGAGGAAAAAAAATGAAGGACCTCCATTTCACTTCGGGTCGACGAACATGAACAACACGCTTGTCTAGGATAAAGGAACATAAATAACATGCTTGTTTGGCCAGTTTAGTTTCAAAAGTTTTTTTTTCTTCAGGCGCGTCATTAGGGAGCTAGTGAGACAAAGCTCCGGTTTTGTGTTCATTTGATTTGCTGGAAGTATAATGAAATAGTATGATAGGCCACATTACAAATTATCAAGGTCAAAAATCAATATTGCCCTTAGAAATCACAAGTCTCTTAAGTATTCAATCTTTATCTCGGAGGAAACACCGTTGCCACTGAAGAGATACAAATTCAACTCAGATGAGGATCCCGCAGCAATGTACCAGCAGAAGGCTGAAAACTCACGAACTTGTTTCTCAGCGAGCAACTGGATCAGACGATGCAGCTAGCTTAAAGATAGATGCATACATAATCAAAGAACTACTCATAAGTGATAATAGAAGTTTGCGCATTATAAATCGGAAGCAGGATATCAATGTGCCATGTTATTGCTTACTGCTTGGCCTTGGTTCATCTATCCCAGTCCTGGTCACAACAACCTCTTTTGCAAGGCAGAAGTGATAAATTTTGTGACTAAAAACTCACGAGAGCACACAATTTAGGCAACCCATCCAAACCTTTGCAGCATATCAAAAGAAAGCAAATTAGAAATGAAACCTGTCATGGTTGAGTTAGCGACTATTAAAGCAGGGGCGAAAGGAAAGTGCAATTCAATATACAGGATCTTCTTCGCAACTCCCAGCCGGTCAGACTAGTGATGCGATTCGACACACCCTAGTCAGTACTAAGCCTCAAAATAGCGAACTCCAATCTAGATAGAAATTCAACACCAACAAAAAAACACAACACTTGATATCTACATCCTTGATACAACATGGAAGGTAATCAAACGCACCGACACATGTGCAGACACTAAAATGCAAGCAAGTTCAGTTCTCAGGTCAGCACACCACAAGTTAAGTAGTGCTAATTAAGCGAAGCAAGTCAATGTGCGTTCAACCTTCACGCCAATTTACGAATGTCAACAGGAAATGGATAATAGATGAAAGTTAGCAAATTAAGCGATTAATTCCTACAAGTGCACTTCACATCTGACCAGTGCATATGGTACATACAGAGTCAATCTCCATGTCAAGCATACGAACGGAAGAAATAACATCCAAGAGCCCATTTCTGCATCTCAGCCAACAGAATCCAACAGCAAGTACCTGCAGTGTAAGTAATACCATCAGCTAAAGAAACTTGTGCTATTCAATGAGGAAAAGTTGTTGGGGTTATTCTCATATATTTTTGCATGACTCGAACAGAAAACATTAGTTTCATAATTTGTGGAGATAGTGTGAAACAGAGAACAACAGAATGTAACTTTCAACTTCAAATATTTGAAGAATTGGCGAAATTAATCTGAGCATAGGCCAAACAAAAAGTTGGCATATGCGGGGCTCTGGACTAGGCAAGTACAAACACGCTCAGATGCAACTTTTAGACATGTATATGAGCTAGCTACTAGTTACTAACAAATCGAATTTGCTCAAACTCATGGAGTACAAGCCTCAAGCAAGGGACCGTCCATCATCTTATTAATTGATACTTCCTTCGATCCAAAATTACTGCCATTTTTTACCCTGCACGACATCATACTTGTAACACTATTTTATTGATAACTTGCTAGTACATTTTTGACCAGGTAAATTATATTAGTGGCTAATAACCAAGTAATATTATATAAATATGGAAGTTTGGCGTACAACAAGCAATATGAAAAAAAATGTTCACCCGAAAAGCCTATAAACTAAAATAATCATCCATACAATTACAATTACTGCAAGAAAAATATAAAACAGAGGTATAAGATTAAACGAAGGCATATTCTTCAAATATTGTGACAACCGTTAGTTCACTAGGTCTCACGACGAGCCAAAATAATTTGGAATGTGAAACACAAACCTACTTCCCTATAAATAAAGGAAATTCAAAAAACAAATGCTCAATTAATGTTACTAATCAACTACTACCTCAGTTTCAAAATAATTGAAGTTCTAGTGTAGGCAGGTGAGCATGCAAAGCACACCAGGGCTTGATAGACCCATAGCCAGTTAACCCAGAAATAAAGTTAAAAGGTAACTGGATGAATTAAAACTGTAAAGTTAAATAGATACATCGCCGAAGCACAGTGAAATGTAAGTAGTTCATTTGCTACTACTTATATTAGCATGGTAGCATTCTCATTTATGAGTAGGTACGAGCATTATGCACAGATAGGGAATGTGTAAGGATCCTAGTTCATTAGTCATCAAATTCGGAGGAGGTAGAGAGGGAGGAACCCACACTACCAGAAGGAACTGAGAAAGTACTAAGGAGGAGCTAAACTGAAAAAAAGGAAGTTGGGCGGAACGAGAAGGCAACTGAAAAGACACATCCAGTAGAGAGGGGTCCGGTAAAACACAGCCTGCCATCAAACCATAAGAGTTGGCAAGGTGGGCAACATTCGTAGATTATTTGAAGGAAAGAGGTGTAAAGAAAATCTTGATAATTTCAGTTAAAGGACAACAGTAGATTATCTGAAGGAACAGATCCGATACCTCAATACACATGCAGAAGATAATCTTACCTACTCAATAGATACATCAAGATGGCATATCTAACGGGCCAATCCCCTTAAGTGTTGTGGGTAAGACCAGTTGCATCATGTTCAGCACCAATGCCTGTTTCTGCAAGCATAATAAGAAACAAACTGACATTCCAACAAAGAGAACAACTTATAGCTGCAGTTTGAAAAATAACAGTTTTGATACATCATTAGGAATATATAAAAAAACTACACCTAACTTCAAATTTAATTAATATGTTGAAAACAACATATAGTGATGAATGTCATAATAATGAAGAACATGGATAGTCGTACCATTAGCTGGTAAAAGAGACAGTCCATTATCAAGCGTGTTCCATACCATATTAGAAAAAAACATACAAATAAATCCTAGCAAAAAGTGATCGTGGGTTTTCAGATTAGGTTCTCTTCAAATATTTTTAGCATTGAATGAAATATACTCTATTCATTAGTTTTCCCAGGTATAAATGCACTTGCCACCCGTGACACATTATCTTAAATGTGATAAAATGACCAACTGTTTATAAATTTTAAACAAATTGAACATTACTGATTTAAGATTACTACCAAGATTAGCAGAGTTAATCATACAAAAATAATGAAAGAGTTAGAAGTAGCCCTAAGCTTCAAAATGTACCTATTGATTCCAAGGATTTTCATAGGGATCTCGAAGAATTCAACAAGACAATGACAATTGATCGTCAGGTCTTGCAGAATCTTGAAGTAAACTGCTAAAAAGAATAAACGACTTGACACTAACTAGTAGTAGCTCTCAAAGAAACTAGCAGCAGACTTTGATCAGTTAGTCCTTACTTGATAATAATGTGCCATGATAATATATATATCATGCACAAAACTCATAGCTAAGTCAGCTTTCAGTGAGCTATGTGTTAGTAGTAGTTACAATACTGGGTTTGAGATGTGGCCTTCGGCTATGATAACCAATTTTCTGCTATAAAAAGTCTGAAGCAAACGTAACACTTTATAGTACCAGATCAACACGTCTGTGCATATTTAGCAATTCGACCAATGCATTTTCATGGTCCTTAACATGTCAAAGCTCATAATATACACAATGTCATGCTTTCCGTATTAAGTATCTCTAGCATAGAACTGAAATTTGCAAGTTCCATATGTGAATATAACTAGAGATCTCATATAAGTAACATAAATTGCTTGCATTATGACTAATTATTCACAAACATCAACAACAAATTAAGCAAACATACAGAAGATGCAACGAAAATGAAAGGCAACAGACAAGACGCAAGGGGCAGATTTTCATACCTGGAAGGTAGAAACTCATGTAGGGTAGGACGCTAAAGTATTCTCCAGGCTCGTCGACCTTCTTAACCTGCCCAGAATTGAGGTTGATGGTGAATAAGCCAACACCTGAGCTAACGAAGACGACACCCACACCCTCTGCAAAGCCGACCACGGCGACACCCACACCCTCTGGAAAGCCGACCCTGAATATTTTTTCATCAAGTTTGGCAACAGGTATTTTTCTCTCCAGCTCGATGACCTTGTACTGTACTGTACCCATTCTGCAGCTTCTACTTCTGTATCCACCTTCTTTGACCACGTATAAAGGCTGGTACCCTGGATGCAGGCAAAGCCCAGTGAAGTGTTGTTGTCCATCGTCATGAGGGCAATGTAGTACACGTCTCGCTGCGGCGGGTCAATCATGGATAAGCGATCCTTGCCCAAGTCATACTTGACAATTGCATTGTCCTCGCGAACTGTGAAGTAGAGTGCATCCCCGACAAGGGTGCCTCGCCTAGGCTGGAGATAGGGTTCGTAGTAGCGTCTTCTAGATTGTTGTTTCTGCCGCAGGGCGTGCCGGGCAAAGGATTCACAAGTTTCGTCGAGGCATACCGGCACGCTCCACACACCCGTCTCTGATGAGTAGACGCTCGCAAGTATGATGTCTTTGTGGTCATGGGTGGCCACGAAGACGACGCGGAAGGGGCCGCCGTGGCAGTCCAGGTGGTCGCAGCCGTCGGCGGCGCAGAGCACCACGGCGGAGTAGATGAGCCAGTCCATTTCCTTGGGCTCGCGTGGCAGGCAGTGTCGGTCGCCGGTGACGGGGTCCCAGACGAGATAACCACGCTCGCCGTCGAACATGTGGAGGAGGATGCGGCCGTGGCGGCAGTCGAGGGGGCACGTGTCCCGGCCGTCGGAGCCCGGGTGGGGGAACCCTGGCACCGACGTGGTGGAGGGGAATCGGGCAGGAGGGTCCCCCTGCATCACCATGAGGCGGTGGAGGAAGCCGAGGAGGGGCGGGGCGCCGTGGAACTCGCGGTAGAGCTGGCGGAAGCCGGGGTCGCAGATAATAGCGAGCCACGGCTTGCAGACGAGGGCGGCGCGGAAGAGGTGCTCGGGCTCGTCCGGCGGGAGGCGGAGGAGGATCTCGGCGGTGACGTCGTCGACCAGCGGCGGCGGCGGCGGCGCCATGGTTCGCCGGTGGTTTGGTTGGGGTTGGGGAACAGCCGGCGCTGGATGTGTAGATGCCCAAAATGACGCCGGCAGCAATCTACGCAGAAAGCCCATTGAAGCTCAGAACAGTTTTTTTTTCCTTAGAGTAAGCCCACGATACCACTACACAAATTTGTTTAAAAAAAAACACCACAAAGCCATTGTCAAAAAAATAATAAACATAAACGCTCTCCAGTAAAAAATAAAGAAACATATACGCTCGGGTACAAATGTATACTATCCTCTGAGACGACTAACATGGCAATATTTGTCATCCTACTATATATAAAAGGGCGCAGATTCCGCGCTCTGTCATTCGTTCACGTCGCCGAATTCCACGGGCCGTCCGATCGGCGCGACCGACGGCCCAGATACATCCACGTCTCCCCCCGCACGGATTTTGACGCAGCAATTTTACATAAAACCCCCCGCAAATGACTGGCTTGCAATTTCCCGCAACCCCAAGGATTTCCATGCAAAACCGTGCACACAAATCCCCTCTCTCCCCTCCTCACTCCCGCGCGGCCGAGGTCGCCGCCGCCGCTGCTTCGCGCTGCCGCCGGTAGGCCGCTCCCCCGCCTGATCTACGGGCATGGCGCACTCCGCCGCCTCCGGATCTCCCTCCTGGCCGTTTATCGGCCGCCGGGAGGCCGTCGCTGCGCCGGGATCGTCGCCGCCGTCCGGCGGCGCGCCGCCGCGGTATAGCACGCGCGGCTGCCCGCTCCGGACGCGCCTCCTCGCGGGCGACCCGCAGGTGGCGGCGCCGCCCATTCCTACTATATATAAAAGGGCGCAGATTCCGCGCTCTGTCATTCGTCCACGTCGCCGAATTCCACGGGCTGTCCGATCGGCGCGACCGACGGCCCAGATGCATCCACGTCTCCCCCAGACGCGTACCACTGTAGCGACCGAATTTCTTCCAACCAGCATGCGACACGTCGCCCGGTTAACGGCCGGTGAACCCGGTGGCTAGCCGGTCACCCCCCCCCCCCCGCATGGATTTTGACGCAGCAATTTTACATAAAACCCCCCGCAAAGGACTGGCTTGCAATTTCCCGCAACCCCAAGGATTTCCATGCAAAATCGTGCACACAAATCCCCTCTCTCCCCTCCTCTCTCCCGCGCGGCCGAGGTCGCCGCCGCCGCCGCTTCGCGCTGCCGCCTGTAGGCCGCTCCCCCGCCGGATCTACGGGCTTGGCGCACTCCGCCGCCTCGGGATCTCCCTCCTGGCCGTTTATCGGCCGCTGGGAGGCCGTCGCTGCGCCGGGATCGTCGCCGCCGTCCGCGCGGCTCTCTGCCGCTCCCGCAGGCCGCCGGCGCCGCTCCGGCGACCCAAAATGGGCGGCGCCGCCACCTGCGGGTCGCCCGCGAGGAGGCGCGTCCGGAGCGGGCAGCCGCGCGTGCTATACCGCCGCGGCCAGAACTGCCCCCTGACGTCAGCACGACGCCCGGTCGGGCCTACATGTCAGCTCCATTCTTTTATTATTTTTCATTTCTCTTCAAAAAAATCCCTTAATTAAATAGAATGAAATAATTCCCAAATGATATAAAACCAGGAAAATTTAATCTACCTACATATTAATAAATATGTATAAGAGAACACCCACAAAAAAGATCTCTAATTATGACATTTTCCCCCCAAAAAAACCCTTATTTAAAAAATGAAATAATTCCAAAATGATATAAAACCAGGAAAATTTAATCTACCTATATATTAATAAATATGTACAAGAGAACACACAAAAAAAGATCTCTAATTATGAGTGCTTTCTAAGTTCAAATTTAAAATTTTGGAGTGCTTTCTAAATTTATTCACTTTCTTAAAAAGCTAGAAGAATTCAAATATGGATAACTTCTCATTTCGCGGGACTTCCTGAAATATGAAAAATCTTCACCTAACATTTCCAAAAAGTTAAGAAGGAAATAAAACCATGCCGGAGCTTTCTAATCTAAATTTCAAATTCAATCTTTCGAAAAAAACTAATTTTTTTCCAAATCCACGGGCGCAGCAAAGTCCGCGCTTATTCCCCTAGTACTAATAAACGTGCACGTGCAATGGTCGTCTCGATAGAATTTAAAATTTAAATCACACAAATAAATATAATTTAAAATTTAAATATGCAGAGCACGGTATTGACTAATAAATGTAAAGTTTCATACATGGGAGCTTATAGAACCACTAGTAGGAAAAGGCCTACCGCTGGCGGACGGAAACGGCCTACCGCTGCCGGGCGGGCGCCCGCCAGCGGTCATTACGCCAGTGGTAACGTTTTACCGCTGGCGGGCGGCCGTCCGCCAGCGGTAAGGATCATTACCGCTGGCGGGCACACCCTTTGCCCGCCAGCGATAGATATGTCAGCGCTGGCGTGCAGGCTCGGCCGCCAGCGGTAAGATACCTCGGCCGCCAGCGGTACGCCTCGCTGGCAGGAGTTCTGAGAGCGCTGTCCGCCAGCGGTACGCCTCCCTGTCCGCCAGCGGTACATTTTCGTGGTATTTTTTGTTTTTTTTTGTAAAATAACGTATTACAGCAATATATAAAATATAAATACAGTATATTGAGGTACAGGCGACCAAAATGACAATAATACCATATATAGATGACCAAATTGTGATACACAAATACATAAGTTCATTATCACATGCATTACAAATACCAAAATAAACCACAATGTGATACACAAATACATAAGTTGTCATACACAAATACATCGCGTAAATGATAGAGAACCACAATGTTTAAGAGAGGGCGCGATCGATGAAGTTGGCGTTTCGATCATCCGGTTGTTGTTGCTCTCTTTCAATGGCTTCAAGAGTCCTCTTGGCGTTGACAACTTGCCCACTTCTCTTCATTTGTAAGTATACACAAAAGGCAAATAAAAATGTTAGCTAGGCAACTAAATTGTTCACATGTCATGTAGAAATAAACAAAGTATACACAAAATAAACTAAGGAAACTTGGATGAATGCCTCATTTTAATCATAGTCATTGTAAGACTTAGAGAGAAAACAAGATTCAAAAAATATTATGTCTCATACAAAGAATATTATTGGAAGGACACAAGGAATTCTGATAACCTTGTCGAACCAAGTAGAAGGCACAATACTTGTATGTGTGCATGATACAAGGTTCGACAAACTATCAGAATCCATGTAGTGCGCCAGCCACATCATTTTAATCATCAGCATTGAAAAATTGAGGTGTAGGGACAAATGAAAAGCATGCATGCCTCATACTTAGATGCGGACACACAAATTCAGAGACGGCGTCAGTGAAATCCAGTGGGATGCAGAAAATGTGTATTCGTGCATATCACAGGTTTCACTGACGTCGCCTCCGGATCACATAGTGCCACGTCATTTTAATCATCGGCATTGTAAAGGAATGAAATATTATTGGAAGACTTAGACAAAACAAGATTCAAAAAAATATTATGCCTCATACTTCGAATATTATTGGAAGCACACAAGGAATTCCGATAACCTTGTTGAACCAAGTAGGAGGCACAGAACTTGTATGTGTGCATGATACAAGGTTCAACAAACTATCAGAATTCATGTAGTGCGCCACAACATTTTAATCATCGGCATTGTAAAGGAACGAAGTATAACTGGAAGACTATAGCTAGGCAATTTAAGAGAGATGGTGTAAACTAGAGCTAGACAATTTAATTTAACAAGAGTACTAAATTGACAACACACCTTTCGTCACTTCTGGCTCATCGTGGTCGGCCTTGACATTGGCTTCGGCGGGAACGGTTCACAACCATTCAAAGAGTTGAATGGCCTATCGTCACACTTTTGTGCAATGCGATTTTGTATATCGACATTAGATGGCAATGTACCTTCATAGTAGAACACCCGGGTGGCGTTGCACGACAAACATCCTTGATGATTATTGAAGCAAACCTCTTCTGGATTAGAGCAAACCTTTCCATGATATCACCATCTGTGGATTTCTCCATGTCTTTGCACCATTTATCCATACCAACTGGAAATTCTAGTTTTCGGTGATTTTGTAAGAACTGCTCCATCAGATAGATGACATACCATGCCTCCGTCGGACTGCCATGCGCCTTCTTGATGCAGGGTAGATCCACTTTGTGGATGAATGACATCTTGCCTCGCTTAAGGTTTAATCTTCTTATGATGCCTTCATTTTGATAGCAGTAACCATTGAGAGCATCATCGAGAACACTACCGATGTGTTTGTAGTCTTTCTTCTTCTCTTCCCTACCCGCATCGAGATAGAAGGCCTTCGACTCTTTAGGATACAAAACGATGAGGGTGCCGTCTTGGTTCCTGCATAGAACAATGAAACGAGAAGACGGCATCCGAGATCATCATTCGCACTTATGCAAAATTAACGATAAAACGTACGAAAATATGTTATATATGACTTACTTGGGAAAGTAAGGCATGAGAAAGATGTTCTTGGTAGGATTTGCAATGAAGGTATCTTCGATGAACTTTGTCACGCGTGTCCTACCCATCTGGGTGTTCACATAGCAGTCGGACATGTAGTAGGGGTCGATTATCATGATGTCTCCGGCCGACTTATCATTAAGGAGCTGGTGTGCCAAACTTAGCGCAAAAAGGCGGACCATGGATCGGTGGAGTGCATTCATGTGGTACATGTCAAAGATGTCATCAAATCTGACAAAGAGCGTGTCTCCGGGGTTTTCATGGAGAAATCCCACAAACCTTGGTACCTTTGCTATGAAAAACGGGTATACATGACGTGCGTCCTTGAGAAGTTTGGTCTCACGATAGAGAACCTGCTCATGTAGCGCCTTCATGTCCCCAGACAAACAACAGGACCACTTCAGCGGCAGGATTGGTTTAGCCATCACATGAGTAGTATGCCAATCGGGGATGGCTATCCTGTCCTGAACTCGGCGCAACTTCAACTTAGATCCCTTCACTGGCTGGCTCATGGACTCTTCAACGCCATGTTTCTTCCTTTATTTCGATGCCACCTTCTTAGGGAGCTTAGCTATCGTCTCTTGGAGCACATCCTTGAGTGCGTCCTGGCTGAGACCGTCAGGCTGCTGATGATGAGCTTCAGCAATGGTTGAGAACAGACTAGACACTTTGTGACATTTTGTTTCTCAGGGAGAGTAGGCGCCACGGGACTATTCATCATCAGATCACGGTCAGCTTGAACAAGAGGACTGACATCGTCCAAATACGCCATGTAGTCATCGGGGTCTTCATTTGCGTTCTGATCCTCTATCACGGGATCAGCTGGTGGAGTGGACTTTCCTTGGCCAGGTGGCGTAGACCCGGGAGGGTCCAAACGAATTAGCGCTTTTGGCCATAGCAGGGAAAAATCAAACATTCCTCTAGGCTTAACTCACTTTCGGCTTCGAGGGTTGAGTTGGAGGATCCAGAAAACCACAACCCTGGAACACCCGAGCCAATGCAACCTTATAACAATCATTAGGAATAGGCTGCCTGAGATGGGTGCGGATAAGTGGTGTCTCGACGGTTGCTTTGGCCACTTCCTTGAGCTCACCGTCCACAACTAGGAGCAAAGTGCATCTTGTATGGTTGGCATGTTCACCGTTCACAAGTAAGGCGTTAGATAGGGTGTCATGCAAGAATGAAGTAATATATAACATGGTTAATTAAATTACCGTGAGGGCGTTGAGCTCGTCTAATGGCGACGGACCGGGGACGGCGCCCCCCGGCGTGCAAGAGATGGAAGGGCTGCTACGCTCTGCGGAGCCATGCACGTATCTGTCGGGATTAGGGTTGGCGGGTGGCGTTTGTTCGTCGGGATTATGGTTGGCAAGTGGAACATTGTTGGAGTTGTTGCTACCTTGGATGATGTGTGGTAAGCTGGGAACGGGCCTAGGTCCTTTTTGCCCCCCCTCAATCCAACTCCCAAACTCCTCATATATGGTCGGAAGGATGGCAGCCACGGCCTTTGTCACTGCGCTGTCGATGTTGGCCTGGATGGCACTGGCCCTCCTTTCACTTCGCTCCTCCTTGGACTCCGGGTAGTAATGCGACCGTTTGCGACCGACTCCGGCCTCGATCACCACGCCACGATGCGGCGAAAGTCTCACATCCTTATTCTTTTTCTTGTTTAGCGCCCTGTGGAAAGAGGTGTCCCACGGGGCCTTCGTCACAGACGATGAGTCGCTTTGAGCAAGGTGTTCTTCTAGCAGAATATCATTCTCAAGTTCCTTTACTGTCTTGTTCAAGGCAAGTTGCAATGGATTCTTGGGGTCTTCCCTGTAATGGGATCTGATATAGCGTCTCGCCAGCGGGTCTTTGATCTTGTCATAGGGGTTTGGCCCTTTCCTTTCTCTGTCCTCCTTTTCCCAAATAGGGTCTTTCCCGTCGTATCCACGACATCCGAGATTATGGGGAGCTAAATTCTTCCCATGCATCTTTCCCCCCCACACGGATAACGCCTTTGTTGAAGCTAGGCCTTGTTTATCCTTGAAAATGTTGTAGTCTTCTTCGGAAATGGAGGGCTAGTCGGCACTGATCTTTGCGTAATCTTTACCATCAACAATGGCCTTTCTCACATCTGATCTCCAAGTTGAAAAGGCTTTGCTGAACTTGCCGAGAGCGAATGTGTTTACGATATTGCCCTTGATATCAAGGTTGTCGTAGTCTTCCGGGAAACGGTACGATGCGTGCAACTTGGAAAGTAGGTGTGTGGCCACATGTGAGTTCTCTTTATCCCTTATGTTCTCCTGGTTGATGTTGCCGAAGTCCCGCACAATGCATCCCAAGGCTAAGCCGTACCCTTTTGCATGTTTGTTTGGCTCCGTAGGAAGCCCATCTGAGTTCACCTCAGTAAATGTCAGTCGACCGCTAACGAGCTTGTTTTCCGTCTTGGCTTACGTTCACGCGTTGTTCCGCCAGCAGATGTCGTCTCGTTACCACTCTCTTCGACAGCAGATGAGGTCTCGGGGCCACCTTCGCCGCCACCAGTGGTGGTCTCGGGGCCACCTCCGCGGCCAGCAGATGTGGTCTCTTCGCCACCTCCGCGGCCAGCAGATGTGGTCTCTTCGCCACCTCCGCCGTCACCAGATGTGCCCTCTTTGCCACCTTCGACGTCACGAGATGTGGTCTCGGCATCGGAATTGTTCGGCACATCCATCTCGGCATCGGAATTACTGTTCTCCAAATCCATCTCACGGTCGATTGACTTCAGAGCCATCTTCAAATATGGATCCTCCGGCTCCTTGTTGACTCCACCTCGAGAAGTACCGGCCTCCATATTGTTAGCCATCTGCGCGCACACACAAAAATTCGTAGTTAGTAAAAATTCACTTGGATGGTGATGAAAAGTTCAGGTACTCCATATGTCATAATTTTAGCAAGTCATGCCAAATTTCACGAAAAAATTCGGCATGACCTTTGCTAAAATTATGTAATATGGAGTACCTAAATTTGCCGGAATGGAAATTAATCAACATTCCGGCAATCTCAAGGGTCTCTAGGGTACCTGCAAACATTTCACCACCACACAAGACCGCATTCGCACACATATATCATCTCCACAATGCCGCACACATATATCATCTCCACAAATGCAAACATATTTGAAATGCCACAAACAGCCACAATGCCGCACACATTCTTAAGTTTGAAACCCTAATCTATCAAAATATTGGGTCGGGCAAACCCACAAACACCTTGTGGGTGTGGGTGCTAGCTAGGAGAGAGGAGGGGTGCGGCCAGCTTACCTTGGCCGGGCGGCGGGCTGAGGTGAGGGGGGCGCTCGGGGCCGTTGACGGTGTCGTTGCCGCAGTCACGGTGGCGGTCGCGCGGGGAGGTCAATGCGGGGGCGTGCCGGCCGTGGACGTGGGCGCGTCGGCCGTGGGCGTTCGTTAGGGAGGCGTGTAATACGTCTCCAACGTATCCATAATTTCTGCTGTTCCATGCTTATATTATACAATTTGCTACATGTTTTATATACACTTCATATCACTTTTATGCATTTTCTGGGACTAACCTATTAACAAGATGCCGAAGTGCCAGTTCCCTGTTTTCTGCTGTTTTTGGTTTCAGAAAGTTACTTCTGGAAATATTCTCGGAATTGCACGAAACAAAAGGCCAAGTCCCTATTTTTCCAACACGTACACGGAGTTCGAAGGAGAGACGAAGGGGAGCCACGAGGTGGCCAAACCACCTGGCGGCGCGGCCCCCCTTCCTGCCGCGCCAGCCTGTGGTTTGGGCCCCTCGGGGGTCCACCGACATCGCCCCTTCGCCTATTTATTCCCCGAGACGTGAAAACCCTAAGACACCAAGTCATATTTCCAGAAGAGTTCCGTAGCGCCGCCGCCATCGACGACAAGTTTTGGGGGACAGAATCTCTGTTCCGGCACGCCGTCGGGACGGGGAAGTGCCCCCGGAGCCATCTCCATCGACTCCATCGCCATCTCCAGCGCCGCCGCCGCGCCGTGGCTGCAGCGGTCCGTCGTCTCCTCTCCGGGCTGCACCTCTTCATAACCTCTCCATCAAGTGTGCTCACCATGACCATGTGTGAGTAGTCTCCCCCCAGGCTGAGGGCTCTACCGGTAGCTATGTGGTTTATCTCTCTCTCCCATGGTGTGATCTTTATGTGATCATGAGTATTGCTAGTATCGCTGAATTCATATGTAATGTTTATGCTACTCAAGTGATTGTATCTAGTTTCTGGAGTCATTGTGACAACACGGTATCAAGGTGACAGTGTGGGTACTTGTGTGACTCTATGAATAATTTAGACATTTATCATGGTTTATTCTTGGGAATTGTGGTGTTTGTTTACTCAGACTTTGAGGAGTGCTTTTGCAGCCCTACACATAGTACTCTTGTGTTATCAAGAAGGAGAATAATCCCGAGTATCATTTACTTGCATTCAGTTGTGCTAACATGTTGAGAGGTACCACTAGTGAAAGTATGATCCCTAGGCCTTGTTTCTAAGCATTGAAACACCGTTTACAACAAGTTCTGCTACATGTTTGCTTGCTGCCATTTTTATTCCAGATTGCAATTACCACTTATAATCATCCATATTACTTGTATTTCACTATCTCTTCGCCGAACTAGTGCACCTATACATCTGACAAGTGTATTGGGTGTGTTGGGGACACAAGAGACTTCTTGTATATTAATTGCAGGGTTGCTTGAGAGGGATATCTTTGACCTCTACCTCCCTGAGTTCGATAAACCTTGGGTGATTCACTTAAGGGAAACTTGCTGCTGTTCTACAAACCTCTGCTCTTGGAGGCCCAACACTGTCTACAAGAATAGAAACACGTAGACATCAAGCTATTTTCTGGCGCCGTTGCCGGGGAGGTAAGTGTTGGAAGGTATCTCCTTTAGATTCTGCAATTATTTCTTTTTGTTTCTTGTTTTTATTTTCACTAGTTAGGCTTAATGGAAAACAACAAAAAAATTAGAGATTTATGAACTTTATATGAATTAGGACATGATGCTTTTGAAGAGAAAATTAAAAAACCTATGGAGGCTTGTTTGCATAATAGTGGTAGTAATGTTATTAGTATAAATTCTTTGGACACCATTATTGCTAAGGCTGTGGAAAAGCCTAAGCTTGGGGAAGCTAGTTTATATGAAAATAATCTTTTTTGCTCCTCAGCTATGGAGGAATTATTTTGCCTTGATAATGCTTTGTCTCCAATATGTGATAATTCTAATGATGTTTGTGATATTCCAAATCCACCTGTTGAAAGTATTTCTTTTAAAATACCTATGAAAATTGTTGAAAGGGTTATGAATGATCAGTATGCAGGGGATGGATCAATCCATCCAAGTGCTCACTTGTCGAAACTTACAGAACTTTGTGAGTTATTTAAGGTTGCAGGTTTATCAAGAGAAAATGTCATGAGGAAACTATTTCCATTGTCACTTAAGGACAAAGCAAAGGAATGGTATAGGCTGCTGGATGAACAACCTTCGAATTGGAAACAGCTTGAATCTCTCTTTTACTCTAAATTTTATCCTCTTCATGAAGTGCATCTAGATAGGAATTACATTTATAATTTTTACCCTCATGATGGAGAAAGCATTGCTCAAGCTTGGGGAAGGCTGAAAACATTAATACTCAAATGTCCTAACCATGAGCTTTCTGAGGAAATAATTGTTACTAATTTTTATGCAAGGCTTTCAGGTCATTACAAGGATTATGTAGATGCATGTTCACATGGTTCTTTCACAAGCAAGAAGGTTGAAGCTAGATGGGATATTCTTGAAAGAATTCAAAACAATGCTGAGGATTGGGAGAATGACAAAGGTAAAGAATCAGGTATAAACTATGAATATGATTGCATTAAGTCTTTCGTTGAAACTGCTAGTTTTCAAAGCTTAGTGCTAAATATGGTCTTGATTCTCAAATTATTGTTGATTGTTTTAGAACCTTTGCTTCTCATATTAATGTTCCTAAAGAAAATTGGGACGTGTATCATGAACCTTTCAAAGACACTTGCATGGAAAATGAAATTGTTGTTAATGATTGCAATAAACATGCTCAAACTTCTGAAAATACTATTTCTTATAAGCATGTTAATTTTTGTGGAATGCATAGACCTTGTGGAATTAATCAAATCGAAGATGAATATTGTATCCATCATAGGAATGAAAAAACTAGAACATGGTACAAGGCTCTAAGAGATCTTGGTGAAAAAGTTTGTGACCTCCATCCTTTTATTTGTGAACTTTGCTATGAAGTGGGTCATTTTAATTTTCAATGTTCAGGTCATGATAATAGCCTTTCGAATCCAATTACTGCAAATTTGTATTGTGATAACATGATCACTCCTAATCAACATGATGAACTTACATTATTTTTGGGGTGTGAAGAGTTATCAAGAAAAACTTCCTTGTTAGATATGAGTGATCTTGATATGAATAGTGTGTTGCATGGATGTTATCTCTATTGTGTTAATAATTGCCATGCTAACACCTACATACAAAATATTATAAAGGATGAGACTTTACCAAAGTATGACAGGACTAATATGTGTTTTGTTCTCATTAATGAAAGAGAGGAGTCCCCCAAGTTTCTTCCATTGTCTCTAATACTAAACCAGGTTATGTGGAGGAGCTTCCTTTCAAACCTCTCCCTCCTAAAGATAAAAAGAAGAGGGAGAAGAAGAAGAAGAAGAAGAAGAAGAAGAGGAGTAAAAGGAGAGAGGAAACGGTATCTTCTCCCAAACTTGTTGCTCCTGTTACAATTGATACTTATAATTCTGAATTCGATGATTCTGAACTTGATGATGAACCTATGCCTGTTACTTATATTAGTGATCATGATTGGGAAAATGAAACTACTTTTGATATTGAAAATCTTTGGGGTACCAATTCTGAAAATGATGATATTAATGATTGCCATACTATTAGTACTATCCATGTTTCTTCCAATGATGATATGAAAAGCTCTAAGCTTGGGGATGAGGTGTTTGAAAATCCTTTTGCTAGTAATAATTATATATATGAGACCTCTTCTCCTAGTGATGTGTTTGAAAATCCTTTTGCTACTGCTGATTATATGTTTGATACATCTCCTTCTAGTAAAAATGATGATATGTTTACAATGAACACAGTTTGGAAGATAACTATTCTATTGCTTATGATGATACTATGCCTCCAGTCTTTGATAATTATTATAAAGAATACTATGACATAGGTTATAATTACAGTCATCCTCATGAAACTTGTCATAGTTATGGAGGATTACCCAAAACCATCCCTTTAATATACAACTTGTCTATCATGTTAGAGTTCTTTATGATGATCCTGCTCCCATTGTTATTAAGGAGAAGAACTTTTCTTGTGTGGAAAATATTGATACTTTTGTGCATATGAATCATGGTAAGAATGTTTCATGTGATGGTTATATTGTGGATTTTATCAATGATGCTACTGAAAGTTTTTATGAGAGAGGGAGACATGGATTCATATATCAATAATATTAAGTCTCTCTCTTTTGTTGAAATTTTTGAAGTTGCACTTGTTTTGCTTTCTATGCTAGTACTTTGCTTCAATAATTTGTTTTCTTACAAGATTCCTTTGCATAGAAGAGTGTTAGACTTAAATGTTTTATATTGCTTTTGATGCTCTCTTATATTCAACTTATCATATGAGAGCATCAAAATCACTATGCCTAGCTAAAAGGCTTTAAAGAAAAGCGCTTATGGGAGACAACCCATTGTTTTTATTTTCTGTTATTTTTGCTTTTCTTTTTGTTTTGAGTCAAGGTGCTTGTTACTTCTGTAGCAACTCCTTTGTATCTTTATTTTATTGCATTGTTGTGCCAAGTAAAGTCTTTATTGAAAGTTGATGCAAGATTTGGATTTCTGCGCAGAACAGATTTTTAGCTGTCACGAATTTGAGCTTTTCTCCCTGAGAAAATCAAAAATTCTGTAAAAAATCACGCATCTTCCTCAGATATGTACGCAACTTTCATTAAATTGGACCAGTTCCATCTGAGCAACTTAAGTGCCTCGAAAAAATTCGTCTTACAGACTGTTCTGTTTTTGACAGATTCTGCCTTTTGTTTTGCATTCGCTCTTTTACGATGTTTGTGGATTTCTTTGCTCCACAAAGCATGGTGGCTGTAGCTAATGTCCAGAAGCTTTGGGAATGATTGTTCATTACAGAATATGAGAATTTTTATTATGCACTAACCCTCTAATGAGAACTGTCTTGAGTTTGGTGTGAAGGAAGTTTTCAAGGATCAAGAGAGAAGGTGATATTATGTGATCAAGAAGAGTGAAAAGCCTAAGCTTGGGGATGCCCCCGTGGTTCATCCCTGCATATTCAAGAGACTCAAGCGTCTAAGCTTGGGGATGCCCAAGGCATCCCCTTCTTCATCAACAACTTATCAGGTCATCTCTAGTGAAACTATATTTTAATTCTTTCACATCTTATGCGCTTTACTTGGAGCGTCTGTGTGCTTTTATTTTTTTTTGTTTTTGTTTGAATAAATTCGGATCCTAGCAATCCTTGTGTGGGAGAGAGACACGCTCCGCTTTTTCATGTGAATACTCATGTTCTTCACTTATATTTGTTGAGTATTCTTAACTAGCTACTGCAGTGCTTTTAGCTCCTGTTTTTCATGCATCTCTTTGAGCTGTTAGCACGTGTTTATAAATACTCTCTTGCTGCATTATATTATCATTTGGAGAGTTTATGTTTAAGTAAGTTGTTGGTGTTTGCTTGGAAGAAAGAAAATGCTGCATGTGGTAGTGGTATGAAAACTTGCATAATCTTGTAGATCATTGAAACTTTGATAACTTGATTCTTTGCAAATGTTTTGAGATATTTAGATGGTAAAGCTTGCTGGTTAATTAAGTTAAAATCATTAGTGGATTGTTGTCTTTAAGCTTGTACCGTACTACAAACTATACTAAAATTGTTGAAGGTGTAGTTGGACTTGATAGCTTTCCATGTCTGAAAGTTCATCGTAGTAACTAAGTTGTGCTGAAGGTCGAGGGATCTAACGGGGTACTTGTACCGCCGTGAACGGCCCTTCTTGGAGTGAATTTTAATCATGCTCTTAATGTTGAACCTGCTAGTTGTTTGCAATAAACTTGTGAGTTCTTTTTGACTAATGTTAAGCTACGGTTTTTGGCACTTCCACCATCCATATTTTGCTAGCCTCTTCGGTGCTGTGCATTGCCTTCTGCTCACATTGAGAGTTGTGCATACTTCGCCAGTACATCCAACCCCGTGGGAGGACTTCCTCTTGTTCTCCTACACATAAGCCATACATCTTCCTCAAAACAGCCACCATACCTACCTACCACAGCATTTCCATAGCTGTTCCGAGATATATTGCCATGCAACATCCATCTTACATTACATGACTTGTTGTCATTCATCACATACATATTGCTTTGCATGATTCTATACAGCTGATGTGTGGTTTACCCATGTTACGCTAGATCATTGCATATCCTGCTACACTGGCAGAGGCATCAGTTTCATACATCATGTCTAGTTTATTATGAGTTATTTGTACCAAAAAGTGTTGTTGTATTAGATGTTGCCCCTGAATGTGAAAAGAGCCATTGAGCCATCGAAAAGAGAAACAGAAAAAGAAAAAAAAATAGAAAAAAAGAAAAAGAAAAAAAAAGAATAAAGAAAAAGGGGCAACATTACTATCCTTTATCCACACTTGTGCTCATGTTATAGCACCTGCAGTATTCATAGTCATCATTTGTGCTCATGTTTAGCACCATACTCCATGTGAGAGAGTTTTCATGTTCTACTTGTATAACTATGTGGGGAATTTACACTATAGAACTTGGGTTGTATATTCCAATGATGAGCTCCTCAAAAGTGCTCTAGGTCTTCATGAGCAACCAAGTTGGATGCACCCCCACTAGTTCCATTAGAGAGCTTTCATACACATATAGCTCTATGTGCATCCGTTGCATGGCAATCACTACTCCTTACATAGCTTCGATATAAGACTTCCTCTTGTCTAATGATCACTTATAGCTTTGTGAGACTTTCTTCCTTTGGCCTTCCAAACCCCCATTAATGTTCTCTTTGCCATAACATCTGGTGCCAATACCAAATGCTTGCGCTCACGGTTGAGTAGACTTCGAAACAGTTGATTCATGACGTTCATGTTTATGTTTACTTGGCTGAATCCTTCTATGTTATGAAAATTTGCTTGATGCTTGGATTGAAGGATAGAACTCTATGCTGGATACTTAAACCATCTTTAATGAACCTTGTACGGTTTCATGTCTTTGAAGCAATAGTTCATGAAAACTTTTAGCTTGTTTGACTCTTGCTTTATTATCTTTTGATATCAACTATATACATTTGCTTTGAATGATTTGATCACAGCTTACATGCCTTACAATATTATGATCAAGATTGTGTGAAAGCATGTCTCCTCAGAAATTATTTGTTGTTATCGTTTTACCTACTCGAGGACGAGTAGAACTAAGCTTGGGGATGCTTGATACGTCTCCAACGTATCCATAATTTCTGCTGTTCCATGCTTATATTATACAATTTGCTACATGTTTTATATACACTTCATATCACTTTTATGCATTTTCTGGGACTAACCTATTAACAAGATGCCGAAGTGCCAGTTCCCTGTTTTCTGCTGTTTTTGGTTTCAGAAAGTTACTTCTGGAAATATTCTCGGAATTGCACGAAACAAAAGGACAAGTCCCTATTTTTCCAACACGTACACGGAGTTCGAAGGAGAGACGAAGGGGAGCCACGAGGTGGCCAAACCACCTGGCGGCGCGGCCCCCCTTCCTGCCGCGCCAGCCTGTGGTTTGGGCCCCTCGGGGGTCCACCGACATCGCCCCTTCGCCTATTTATTCCCCGAGACGTGAAACCCTAAGACACCAAGTCATATTTCCAGAAGAGTTCCGTAGCGCCGCCGCCATCGACGACAAGTTTCGGGGGACAGAATCTCTGTTCCGGCACGCCGTCGGGACGGGGAAGTGCCCCCGGAGCCATCTCCATCGACTCCATCGCCATCTCCAGCGCCGCCGCCGCGCTGTGGCTGCAGCGGTCCGTCGTCTCCTCTCCGGGCTGCACCTCTTCATTAACCTCTCCATCAAGTGTGCTCACCATGACCATGTGTGAGTAGTCTCCCCGAGGCTGAGGGCTCTACCGGTAGCTATGTGGTTTATCTCTCTCTCCCATGGTGTGATCTTTATGTGATCATGAGTATTGCTAGTATCGCTGAATTCATATGTAATGTTTATGCTACTCAAGTGATTGTATCTAGTTTCTGGAGTCATTGTGACAACACGGTATCAAGGTGACAGTGTGGGTACTTGTGTGACTCTATGAATAATTTAGACATTTATCATGGTTTATTCTTGGGAATTGTGGTGTTTGTTTACTCAGACTTTGAGGAGTGCTTTTGCAGCGCTACACATAGTACTCTTGTGTTATCAAGAAGGAGAATAATCCCGAGTATCATTTACTTGCATTCAGTTGTGCTAACATGTTGAGAGGTACCACTAGTGAAAGTATGATCCCTAGGCCTTGTTTCTAAGCATTGAAACACCGTTTACAACAAGTTCTGCTACATGTTTGCTTGCTGCCATTTTTATTCCAGATTGCAATTACCACTTATAATCATCCATATTATTTGTATTTCACTATCTCTTCGCCGAACAAGTGCACCTATACATCTGACAAGTGTATTGGGTGTGTTGGGGACACAAGAGACTTCTTGTATATTAATTGTAGGGTTGCTTGAGAGGGATATCTTTGACCTCTACCTCCCTGAGTTCGATAAACCTTGGGTGATTCACTTAAGGGAAACTTGCTGCTGTTCTACAAACCTCTGCTCTTGGAGGCCCAACACTGTCTACAAGAATAGAAGCACACGTAGACATCAGCGTGGACGCGCGAGAGAGAAGGGCGGCGAAGGCGGAGAGGGGGATGGCGTGGGCGCTCGGGGTGGCGTGGGCGTGGGCGGCCGCCGATGGCGACGGCGAGCAGAGGCGGCGCGGGAGGCGGCGGCGGGAGTTGGGAAATTTGGAGAGGGAGAGGACGCGCGAGAGATAAGGGTGGCGACGACGCGGGAGAGGAGGACGGCGTGGGCGCTCGGTGTGGCGTGGGCGCGGGAGAGGAGGACGGCGTGGGCGCTCGGTGTGGCGTACGCTTTCACACCGCGCCGTCATGCGCTTTGGAAGCTGACCAGCCGCTTTAATTGGGCCGGCGTTTTAATTTGCTTTGGAAGATGATCAGCCGCTGGTGCATTTTAATGGCGTTGGAAGATGATCAGTCCGCCGCCACGTTTTCATTGCTGCCCGGCCGCTGGCCTTCCTCTCCACCCTATATAAAACGCCACTAATCCGGCCTAAACACACACACAAATCTCTCTCTACTATTTCCAATGGAGGATCAGCCACTCGCGCGTCCATGGCCTCGGCCTCCGTCTTGGTTGTACTACTTCCCCATGGAGGGTATGAGCTTCAAGGTATGGGTCACCCTCCGTGCATCATGCGTGGAGAGGTGGATCCGCGACGTCAAGAAGTTCTATCTCGACGCCGCACCGATCAAGTGCGTTGGACTCGACTGCGAGTTCACCGATGCTCTACCGGGTCGACATAAGAATCTTCCACCCGAGAAATAGCAGCGCGCCGCCGTCCTTCAACTCTCGGTGGCGACCGAGGTACTTGTCTTCCAAATCTGCTGGGCTGATCGGAAGCCGCAACTCCTCGTGGATTTCTTAGCTGACAAGACCATCAGGTTTTACGGCGTGGCTATCCACAATGACTTGCGGATGCTGCGCTGCTACGGAATTGAAATTCCTTCCGCGGTCGACCTCCAGAGGGATAGGCGGAACCAAACCGGCAATCTTACGCCGAGTCTTGTTGCTCTCTCCAATGCTGTCATTGGGACAAAACTGGTCGAGAAGAAGAAGAAGAAGAAGAAGAAGAAGAAGAAGAAGAAGAAGAACGACGAAGAAGATAACCTCCGGTTTCGCGGATGGGGCAACGTGCCACTGAGCTACGAGCAAGTCGTGTACGCCGCTCTTGACGCTTGCCTCGGCTTCGAGATTGCGCGGAAGTGGGATAGTCTAAGTGGCTATATGGCGACCCTCTTAATATCGTTGATGCATATGAGTTTAAGTGGCCGTAGTCTATATAGCGCGCGAGATCGATGCATGTGTGTGTGTATGCGCATGCTGTTGTGTCTTCTCTCATATATAATATGTATCCGGTTGCAATATTAATGATAAGCTTGATTTTCGACAAAAGTTTCACAAACAATCTTCACATCAAGCACTATCATGTAGAAACATCTACAAAATGATCAATTCGATCAAAATGACCAAGTTATGTTAATTCTCAACGCATAGTTTGTGATAAAGTGCTCATATTCGACACATAGGTGTGTCTTCGTATGGAAAGCAACGGTTCCTAAGGAAATTTATAGATTGTTTTTATAAATATAATTTTCCTAGTTTTTTGTATTACAGGCAAAATTAGCGCTGGCGGACGCTTTAGTTTGCCCGCCAACGGTACTGAGCTGACCCCTGGCGTACACTTTGTCCTGCCCGCCAGCGGTACAGTCACTATTTTTTTCCCAAATGACCTCAGCCGCTGCCACTACCGCTGGCGGGCCCTTTCTACCGTCCGCCAGCGGTACGTTAAGTACCACTGGCGGCCCTGTTTGGTGCCCGCCAGCGGTAGTTTGCCCCGCCTCCTCCCAGATTTCTGATCCTACCGCTGGCGGGCAGTTTACGTGTCCACCAGCGATACGTCCAGAACCAGTGGCGGACACGAAAAACCGCCCGCCAGCGGTCGTAACGCTGGCGGACGAATTTGTTGTACGCCAGCGGTACGCTGGTAGCTATAAGCCTTTTCCTACTAGTGAACATACAAGGTGAAGATAAAACTAGTAGTGAAAATAATACAATCCTGGTCAACAAGCCCTCTTATGCATCTTCCCCGACCCTTCTGCCCGCAACCTCAATTGTTCCACATCGTCAAAATGATTCCAACTCCAACCCTATGTTCTCTAACCTCTTTTGTGCTCCCAACAAGTGACATGGAATTGATTTGCTAACATATTATGTCTTGAACTTGCTCTGATTTCACCATTATGAGTGATTGGGATAATAAGTATTTTTCTACAATTTAAAAATGACATGTATCTTTCAGCTACATAATCATTTCCTCGCATATATAGAATGTTTATGGTGCGAGAACATAGTTAAAAGGCGGATAAGTTATGGTCTAAGATATATGAGATGGACATGAGGATCTTCCCTTAACACATGAACTACATCATCCAGCACCAGCATGGTATGCGCCTACTGGATATGCCTAGGCATTTTGTGAAGCAGGAGTAGACATCGTACAAGAATTATATAGCATTGCCTTATATACATGCTCACTTGCTCAGGGGTTAGGGTTACAAGAGGCTGAGTGTTTTACATTTGAAAAGATACATCTAGATCTGATGCATGTTGGTTACGATGATATCCCGAGAATCAGGTGGTGAATTTTTTTTTTTAAATTATCCCGAGAATTTCAGGGCAAATAATATGGACTTGTCTTCTGTTCCAAAATTGTTGTGTTGCCCTGTTTGTCTGGCCTGATGGGCCTCGTTCTAGTGACGTCCAAGTACCAGTGAGCATGGAGGTTTGGTTTCGCCTAGTTACAAGGAACTTGAGTTGGCGGTGGACGAACACTTGCATGAAGGCCAGCCGCCTCGTGGTGTGGTACGCAGCCGTAATATTATTGTATTGATACTAGATTGATTACAATGAGCCGCGGTGGGCTGTATATAAAGGGGACAAGACTTGAAGACTACGAAGCCGTACAAAAATTATTACACGCAAGCTTACTCAAAGAGATATTTCCTGGCGGATACTCAGACTTCTCACCTTTCTCTTCACCTCATGGATGCCAGAAATCCCCTCTTATTCAATTTCACGGAGTGAGGGAAGCTCACCTAAGAGGAACCCTTTCAATGGTCGCTGCCGCGCCGAGCGGCGGCGGAGGAGACGACCAAATGGTTGTGCGACAGCTGGAGAAGTGGACGAGAGAGAGAGGGTTTAAGGTTTCGCTCGCCTTCGTTATTTTCCATCCTATCTTGTACATGTAGTGGATCTTTGTACATCAGTGCATTTCCCTGCCTTGATCACGCTGGTTGTTGGCACCTTCTAGAAATCAATGAAAAGGATCCTAGTGCAACTCTAGCATATTAGTTGACTTCGACTTTATATACACCGACCTTCCCTTCTTCCCCCTGTACTTGACACATGTTTGATAGTACCCACACACTAGAACCCAATTCTCCAAAGTCGAGCTAGGTGCGGGCATGGTTGTTGATCCTAGGCTTGCTAAGAGTGAGCATGGTCTGCTTATTTGATTTCAAACTAGATAACCAATTTGGCCCTAGTCTTGCTATGAGTGAGAATTGTGTGCTATTTGATTTCAAACAAGATAACCAATAATAGGGTTGGAAGGTATCAGGATTTAGAAAAATAGACCAAAATGAGGCTGCAGCGGCTAAGGAATTTGGGATTGGAGATGAGGCGACGCAGCCGATCGGAGACAAGGGAGGTGCGCGGGAGGGAGGACGGCAGCGGGGAGTTGCTGAGATGGACGCGGTTAGGATCGATCGAGTGCATGACACGGTCGCGAGATGGCACCATCCAGTATTGGGTGGTGGGGTCGATTATCTGTAAGAATAAAACGAAGATGAAAACGAAAACACAATAAGTTGAACACTACACAATAACTTCTGTCACTTGTTCTTTCTTCAGTTTCTTCAGAAAACACCCGAGATATAAAAATATTGTAGGCCCCTACTCCAACCCTAAGATAAGGGGCTAGAGGGAGAAAAAAAATGAAGGACCTCCATTTCGCTTCGGGTCGACTAACATGAACAACACGCTTGTCTAGGATAAAGGAACATGAACAACATGTTTGTTTTGTTAGTTTAGTTTTAAAAGTTTTTTCTTCAGGCGAGTCATTAGGGAGCTGGTGACACAAAGCTCCTGTCTTGTGTTCATTTGATTTGCTGGAAGTATAATGAAAGAGTATCATATGCCACATTAAAAATTATCAAGGTCAAAAGTCGATATTGCCCTAAGAGACCACAAGACTCTCTTTAAGTATTCAATCTTTATCTTGGAGAAGCCACCGTTGCCACTGAACGGATACAAATTCAACTTAGAAGAGGATCCCGCAGCAATTTACCAACAGAAGGCTGAAACTCGCAAACTGGCTTCTCAACGAGCAACTGGATCAGACGATGCAGCTAGCTTAAAGATATATGCATACATAATCAAAGAACTACTAGTAAGTGATAACATAAGTTCACGCTCATAAATCGGAAGCAGGTTATCAATGTGCCATGCTATTAATTACTGATTGGCCTTGGTTCATCTATCCTAGTCCTGGTCACAACAACCTCTTTTGCAAGGCAGAAGTGATAAATTTTGTTATTAAAAACTCACGAGAGCACACAATTAGGGCAACCCATCCAAACCTTTGCAGCATATCAAGAAAGCAAAATAGCAATGAAACAAGTTATGGTTGAGTCAGCGGCTATTTATGCAGGAGCGGAAGGAAAGTGCAATACAATATGCAGGATCTTCTTCGCAACTCCCAGGCCGGTCAGACTACTGATGCGATTCAACACACCAGTACTAAGCGAAATAGCGAACTCCGAACCAGATAGAAATTCAACAAATAAAGATACACAAACACTTGATATCTCAATCCTTGGTACAACATGGAAGGTAATCAAACGCACCCACACATGGACAGACACTAAACGGCAACCAAGATCAGTTCACAGGTCAGCGCGCCACAAGTTAAGTAGTGCTAATTAAGCGAAGCAAGTCAATGTGCGTTCAACCTTCACGCCAATTTACGAATGTCAACGCGAATTGGATAATAGACGGAAGTTAGCAAATTAAGCTATTAATTCCTACAAGTGCACTTCACATCTGACAAGTGCATGTTCATGGACATACAGGGTCGATCTCCACGTCAAGCATACAAATGGAAGAAACTACATCCTAGAGCCCATTTCTGCATCTCAGCCAGCAGAATCCAACTGCAAGTACCTGCAGTGCAAGTAATACCATCAGCCAAAGAAACTCGTGCTATTCAATGAGGAAAAGTTGTTAGAGTTATTCTCATATATTTTTGTGTGACTCGAACAGAAAACATTAGTTTCACAATTTGTGGTAGTGCCAAAAACTCCAAAGCCGAATCAACTCGAAATTATTGGACAAAACGAACATCTGAAACAAAGAACAACAATATGTAACTTGTAGTGTGGCAGTACACTTTGAACTTCAAAATATCAGAAGAATTGGCTAAACCAGTATGAGTATAGGCCAAAAGAATAGTAAGCATATGAGGGGCTCCTGGACTAGGAAAGTATAAACAAGCTCATGATCAACTTTTTATAAATGTATACGAGCTAGCTAGTCACAAGCAAATCGAAATTGATCAAATTCATGCAATACAAGATTCCAGCAATAACAAGGGACCATGCATAATCTTATTAATTGGCGCTTACTTTGATCCAAAAAGTAAAAGTGATGCAGCAACATGTAAAACTGTAAGAGTGAAACAGAAATATATGCCCGAAGCACGGCGAAGAATTATTAGTTTATTTGCTACTACTTAGCAAAACAGCTCTCTCATCTTCAAGCAGGAACGAAGCCACAAACACATGCATAGATAGAGAATGAGGAGCTGTTCTAAGTCATTGGTCATAAGGAACTTAGGGAGTACTAAGGAAGAGGTAAACCAAAAGGAAGGAACTTGGATGGATGGGAGGGCAAACAGAAGAGCACATCCAGTATAGGGGAAGAACATCAGTAGATACAAAAAACTAAAATAAACAGTTATTAGTGATGAAACAGTTATAAAGATGAATCTAATCATTTCCTTTTGATCTTGTGTTTAATATCAAGTGTAAAAATCCAGGTGGATATAATTGAAGATATTATATTGCACATAAAAGCATACCTAGCTACATATCGTTGGAGTTTGACCAGCCAAACCATATCAGTGGCTCATGGTCAGTGCATGTATATGCAAATTTGGTGGACAACGAGCAACGTGTTGACAGGCTGACAGCCAACACTAGAATAACCGCCCATAAAACTATAATAACTGCAAGCAATAAATAATAGTATAAGATTTAGTGATAGCAATCATTAGTTCACCAGGTATCACAATGATAAAAATAAGAAGAAATGTTAAGTGGCACATAAAGCATAGCTACATATAGTTGGACCTTTCACCAACCATATTATACTAGTTTCTCATGGTCAATTACATATATGTGCGAGTTTGGCGGACAACGAGGAACATGCTGAGGAAATATTTACCAAAATAGGATAACCCTAGAATAATCGTCCAGAAAAGCACAACGACTGCATGCAAAACACTAAACAACATTATAAGATTTCATGAAGCCATATTCTTCAAATATTGTGGCCATTATTAGCTCACTAGGTACCACAATGGTCAAACTAAGAAGCAATGTGAAGTGGCATAAGTATAGGTCTAGTAATAAATGGATGTTGAAACGAAATGTTCAGGTATTGTATTATATACATTACTTGTGTAAACGGGACCAGCATGCAAATTACACTGTGACTTGATATACCCTTAACCACATAGAAAAAATTAAACACAATGTAGCAACAAGTAAAAGTTGAAACAGATTTATATCCCCAAAGCACAGTGGTAGCTTCCTCGTTTGTGAGCAGGCACGACTGCACGAGCATATGCACATACAAGAGGAGCCCACAATACTGAAGGAACTGAAAAAGTATTAAGGAGGAGGTAAACTGAAAGCAAGGCAGCTGGGGTGGACAAGAAGTCAAGCAAAAAAATACATCCAGTAGAGAGGGGGCCAATAAAACATCAGCAAGTAAAAGTGAAGGTGGGTGGGTGAAAGCATGAGCAGAAGAGCGGAGAGCTGCTGAGGAAGCAGGGACTGCATAAAAGAAGCAAGATGCAGCCAGCCATCTAAGCAACATGCATACATTGTTTGAAAGAAAGAGTTGTAGAGAAAATTCGGTTGCGATTTGGCTTGAGAAATGTCAGTAAAAAGGACAGCAGAACATTATTTGAAGGAATATATCAGATACCTCAACATACATGAAGAAGATAAACTGAACTTCTCAACCAGTACATCCGATAGAATATCTAAGTAGTTCATTTGCTACGACTTATATTAGCATGGTAGCATTCTCATTTATGAGTAGGTACGAGCATTATGCACAAATAGGGAATGTGGAAGGATCCTAGTTCATTGGTCATCAAATTCGGAGGAGGTAGAGAGGGAGGAACCCACACTACCAGAAGGAACTGAGAAAGTACTAAGGAGGAGGTAAACTGAAAAGAATAAAGTTGGGTGGAACGAGAAGGCAACTGAAAAGACACATCCAGTAGAGAGGCCCCCGGTAAAACACAGCCTGCCATCATACCATAAGAGTTGGCAAGGTGGGCAACATACATAGATTATTTGAAGGAAAGAGGTGCAAAGAAAATCTTGATAATTTCAGTTAAAGGACAAAAGTACATTATCTGAAGGAACAGATCCGACACCTCAATACACATGCAGAAGATAAACTTACCTACTCAACCAATACATCAATATGGCATATCTAGCGGGCCAATCCCCTTAAGTATTGTGCGGAAGACCAGTTGCATCATGTTCAGCACCAATGCCTGTTTCTGCAAGCATGATAAGAAACAAAATGGCATTCCAATGAAGAGACAAACTTATAGCTGCAGTTTCAAAAATAACAGTTTTGATACATTAGACTTTGATCAGTTAGTCCTTACTCGATAATAATGTGCCATGATATATATATCATGCACAAAACTCATAGCTAAGTCATTTTTCAGTGAGCTATGTGTTAGTAGTAGTTACAATACTGGGTTTGAAGAGACAAACTTATAGCTGCAGTTTCAAAAATAACAGTTTTGATACATCAGACTTTGATCAGTTAGTCCTTACTCGATAATAATATGCCACGATAATATATATATCATGCACAAAACTCATAGCTAAGTCAGCTTTCAGTGAGCTATGTGTTAGTAGTAGCTACAATACTGGGTTTGAGATGTGGCCTTCGGCTATGATAACCAATTTTCTGCTATAAAAAGTCTGAAGCAAACGTAACACTTTATAGTACCAGATCAACACGTTTCTGTGCATATTTAGCAATTCGACCAATGCATTTTCATGGTCCTTAACATGTCAAAGCTCATAACATACACAATGTCATGTTTTCCGTATTAAGTATCTCTAGCATAGAACTGAAATTTGCAAGTTCCATATGTGAATATAACTAGAGATCTCATATAAGTAACATAAATTGGTTGCATTATGACTAATTATTCACAAACATCAACCAACAAATTAAGCAAACATACATGAGATGCAACGAAAATGAAAGGCAACAGACAAGACGCAAGGGGCAGATTATTCATACCTGGAAGGTAGAAACTCATGTAGGGTAGGACGCTAAAGTATTCTCCAGGCTCGTCGACCTTCTTAACCTGCCCAGAATTGAGGTTGATGGTGAATAAGCCAACACCTGAGCTAACGAAGACGACACCCACACCCTCTGCAAAGCCGACCACGGCGACACCCACACCCTCTGGAAAGCCGACCCTGAATATTTTTTCATCAAGTTTGGCAACAGGTATTTTTCTCTCCAGCTCGATGACCTTGTACTGTACCCATTCTGCAGCTTCTACTTCTGTATCCACCTTCTTTGACCACGTATAAAGGCTGGTACCCTGGATGCAGGCAAAGCCCAGTGAAGTGTTGTTGTCCATCGCCATGAGGGCAATGTAGTACACGTCTCGCTGCGGCGGGTCAATCATGGATAAGCGATCCTTGCCCAAGTCATACTTGACAATTGCATTGTCCTCGCGAACTGTGAAGTAGAGTGCATCCCGACAAGGGTGCCTCGCCTAGGCTGGAGATAGGGTTCGTAGTAGCGTCTTCTGGATAGCTGTTTCTGCCGCAGGGCGTGCCGGGCAAAGGATTCACAAGTTTCGTCAAGGCATACCGGCACGCTCCACACACCCGTCTCTGATGAGTAGACGCTCGCAAGTATGATGTCTTTGTGGTCATGGGTGGCCATGAAGACGACGCGGAAGGGGCCGCCGTGGCAGTCCAGGTGGTCGCAGCCGTCGGCGGCGCAGAGCACCACGGCGGAGTAGATGAGCCAGTCCATTTCCTTGGGCTCGCGTGGCAGGCAGTGTCGGTCGCCGGTGACGGGGTCCCAGACGAGATAACCACGCTCGCCGTCGAACATGTGGAGGAGGACGCGGCCGTGGCGGCAGTCGAGGGGGCACGTGTCCCGGCCGTCGGAGCCCGGGTGGGGGAACCCTGGCACCGACGTGGTGGAGGGGAATCGGGCAGGAGGGTCCCCCTGCATCACCATGAGGCGGTGGAGGAAGCCGAGGAGGGGCGGGGCGCCGTGGAACTCGTGGTAGAGCTGGCGGAAGCCGGGGTCGCAGATGATAGCGAGCCACGGCTTGCAGACGAGGGCGGTGCGGAAGAGGTGCTCGGGCTCGTCCGGCGGGAGACGGAGGAGGATCTGGGCGGTGACGTCGTCGACCAGCGGCGGCGGCGGCGGCGCCATGGTTCGCCGGTGGTTTGGTTGGGGTTGGGGAACAGCCGGCGCTGGATGTGTAGATGCCCAAAATGACGCCGGCAGCAATCTACGCAGAAAGCCCATTGAAGCGCAGAACAGTTTTGTTTTCCTTAGAGCAAGCCCACGATACCACTACACAAATTTGTTTAAAAAAAAAACACCACACAGCCATTGTCAAAAAAATAATAAACATAAACGCTCTCCAGTAAAAAATAAAGAAACATATACGCTCGGGTACAAATGTATACTATCCTCTGAGACGACTAACATGGCAATATTTGTCATCCTACTATATATAAAAGGGCGCAGATTCCGCGCTCTGTCATTCGTTCACGTCGCCAAATTCCACGGGCCGTCCGATCGGCGCGACCGACGGCCCAGATACATCCACGTCTCCCCCCAGACGTGTACCACTGTAGCGACCGAATTTCTTCCAACCAGCGTGCGACACGTCGCCCGGTTAACGGCCGGTGAACCCGGTGGCCAGCCTGTCACCCCGCACGGATTTTGACGCAGCAATTTTACATAAACCCCCCCCCCCCCCCCCGCAAATGACTGGCTTGCAATTTCCCGCAACCCCAAGGATTTCCATGCAAAACCGTGCACACAAATCCCCTCTCTCCCCTCCTCACTCCCGCGCGGCCGAGGTCGCCGCCGCCGCCGCTTCGCGCTGCCGCCGGTAGGCCGCTCCCCTGCCCGATCTACGGGCATGGCGCACTCCGCCGCCTCCGGATCTCCCTCCTGGCCGTTTATCGGCCGCCGGGAGGCCGTCGCTGCGCCGGGATCGTCGCCGCCGTCCGCGCGGTTCTCTGCCGCTCCCGCAGGCCGCCGGCGCCGCTCCGGCGACCCAAAATGGGCGGCGCCGCCACCTGCGGGTCGCCCGCGAGGAGGCGCGTCCGGAGCGGGCAGCCGCGCGTGCTATACCGCCGCGGCCAGAACTGCCCCCTGACGTCAGCACGACGCCAGGTCGGGCCTACATGTCAGCTCCATTTTTTTATTATTTTTCATTTCTCTTCAAAAAAATCCCTTAATTAAATAGAATGAAATAATTCCCAAATGATATAACCAGGAAAATTTAATCTACCTACATATTAATAAATATGTATAAGAGAACACACACAAAAAAAGATCTCTAATTATGACATTTCCCCCCCCCCAAAAAAAACCCTTATTTAAAAAATGAAATAATTCCAAAATGATATAAAACCAGGAAAATTTAATCTACCTATATCTCTACTATATAATACGAGTAGTGTTTCTTCCTTCGTCCGTTCGGTGGTACGTGGTACGTCGCGTGCGTGAGGTCGCGTTCGCTCGTTCACTCGATCGGGTTCGAGTAGAGATAGAGATTCGTATGTTCCAGTGCGTACCCGGTTCTGATACCTGCTCCCGTCCCGTGCTCTCAACTGGCTCAAACTTACATAACAAACTCTGACTCCTACAGAGTCCTTCTCGATTTCTTGCCCTCTCTACAAAAACCTTTGTCCATATCCTAAGTACTACCTCCGATCCATATTAGTGGGCATAGCTTTGCCTAAATTCATATGTATCATATGAATTTAGGCAAAGCTATGCCCACTAATATGGATCGGAGGGAGTATATAAAAGTTGGAATATTTCGCGAATTGTGGGAGGCCGTGTCACTGTAGCAGCTACAGTATGCTACAGTGTTCTACAGTACTGCGATCCCGTCCGTCCATCGACGATCGCGCGGCTCTCCCGTCGTGCCCGTGACGGCCTTGCAAAAAAGCCCCTCCCAAAATTCGAAAACAACCCGCAGTCCACACTCCTGCACAGCGTTATCCTCATCCTTAATTTCGGAAAAGATGAGGGTCCGTTTTGCAAAACGTCCACAGACCTCGCCCTTTCCCCTTCCTCTCCCACGACGCCGCGGGTCGCCGCCGCCACTCGCCGCCTCGCGCCGCCGCAACGCGCGTCCCCGGGCAAATCGCCTGCCACGGCGGGCTCGGCCGTCGCCGCCTCTGCCTCCTCCCCCAGCGCAGCGTGCCGGGACGCGTTCGTGTCGCCGGATTTTACGCCGCCGCGGCCGCTGCCCTCCACCACGATTCCACGTCGCCGCGGCCGCCCCGACGACCAAAACGGGGCGGCGCCGCCACCCCCGGCTTGCCCGTCCGGCCAGCCCAGCACGCTGACACGTCGCCGCCGCCGAGCCACCATCCTTCCCCCCACCCGGCTCCTCCTCGACGCGGCCGCTTCCGCCAGCGCCGCCGACGCCTCGGACGTGGGCAGTCGTTCTCCTAATTCTCCATCTCCATGGTTGGTTGCCCTTGGGAGTCACCGACTGCTGCTCCCCACCTCCCCACACCTCCCAAGCCTGCCGATCTGCAGCCCACATCCAGATTTTATCTGGATGATGTCTGCTGTCGCGTCCTGCTAGGCTGCCACGGCTGGGGCCTGCTTGCCCCGGAGCCGGAGAAAACCGTGGAGGGCCTCAAGACGGCGACGGCGACCACGCGATGTGACGATGCGGTGCTCAACCTGGTCTTCCCTGCCGCATGGACCGAGCCCCAGGTACCCAGTCCCTACCACACCGCACACAATCGTTACCTCCCAGTGTTGTCTGCGCCTCCTCACTATCCTCTGGTCTCGCTAGCTAGCAGATGCTTCTTGATTTGGGGACCAGGCCCTCAAAGTGTTTTGCTTTCAGGTCTACTGCTCAAGAGAGACTTGATAGGCTAATTAGATATTCCAAGAACTCCTCGCTGATGATTATTTTAATCATCCGTACTGACATCTTTATCCAATCTTTCAATTTCTTCCGGTGCAGCAACTTTCCTTTGGCAACCTCTTCATTTTACAGGTGAAACATTGGTGTGGTTTTCTAATGCCATTCAGAATTGTTCATAAGTATGCGAAGAAAATACAGGAACAAACAATTGGATTGGTTAGTCTTCTCTAATCTGCATACATATTTATTTTTCAGGTTTTCAATTTGGTTCAACTTTGTTGATCCAGGGAGTTGAACCAGGGTGACTGGGTGAGTTTGATCCTCTTATTCCAATTTGATTAGCAAATAGATTAGCAATTTTATCTTACTTTTTGGGCAGAACAGACGAGCATGCTCTTTTTATTTTACCAAAAGGATTTTTCAATTAGAACACACCTGATCATAATGAGATATATACTCTTAATTCGGGAAAATCCAATGATTGATGTAATAGGGACAAGGAAGCTGCATTTTTCCAGTACAATGTACGACATATGCTTATTGAGATACCTATGTGAGAATGGGTGCTTTTCTACGAATGATTAAAATCCTACTTGGTACAATATAATATACATTTCATCTGCTGATGGTACCATGGTGTTGTTCCAGATATATTTACCTTTTCCTATGTTGTTTCCACTTTCAGGTATACTAATACATTTATTACTTATGTTGATTTTTTGCAAAATAATCTTACTTAATGTATCTTCAGTAAAATTTCGGGTTCCTTATATATTGCTCCAGTTTTCCCTTAAGCAATATAAGTTCATTTGATGCCTGGACCAGTGGCAAACGCCGCCACGGATGTCTCCAGCTCCGGCCCGTCCTCCTCTTCATCCCCCGTCTTGAACTGAAACTGGTATGCGCTAACCTCATGTTTTTATTCGTTGGACTAGCATCAAACTGATGCTTTTATTTGTTGTGCTAGCAACATCATCTAATTTGTTTTTCTAGAACTGAGGAATTTTTTTAGTTCACCTAAACATGATACTCATGAGTACAAATTAACTACATTGCCAAATTGTCTCATACATTTGGCATGCAATTTGAAAAAATTTGGACTCCAGTTACAAATAGGGAATTTTTTTGGCATCTTTTCACAGTAAATTCTGTGGGTTTCTCGACCTTCTCGATGGTAATTTCCAGCTGATGATCTTTAACCATGGCAGATGAGTTAACAAGAAGGGTGCGGCGTGTCGCCGAGCCATCTCATCAACGCAAACCCGCTGGTGCCGCCCGACACGGCTGTTCTGGTGGGGCGACCAAGCAGCGGTGGTGGAGCGAGGAGGAGGTGCGGCGGAGGGCGCCGCCGCCGAGACGGGAGGCGAGAGGGTAGGGTCGACGGACGCGATGCGGCGCATGTAGAGCCCAACCAGACCGTGCGACCTGACCGTGCTTTCGGCCAAGGCGCGGTGGATGGACTCGATGGTCGCCTCCTCGAGCACGAACGCGGCGGTCCTGGTGGTGCCACTGACCGCGGCAGCCGCAACTCTGTTGCGGCCTGCTTGCTTGCTCGCCGCCGCTGGTCGTTCCCCTGTTCCAGCCCCCGCTTTCCAATCCTCATCGTTGTGCCTCCCCAATCCCCAATCAGCTTTGTCGGCCTCTTCTTCAGGTAGTCCATGCGGTTCTTGGACCGAATCCAGGCCCGGGGAGCTCAATCCCTCATCCCACACGGGAGAGTAGCCGAAACCAGCATAGGGCGGAGGGATCCGGTGGCGGCCGTTGTTCTCTAATTTGTGGTACATGCTTACAACTTATGAATTTAAATATTATTTAAGCTTGATGTTTCCTAGCTGTATTGCTTACATAAATCTTTTTTGTTGCCTTCTGATTCATGCCTTACTCATCCCACACGGGAGAGTAGCCGAAACCAGCATCGAGCGGAGGGATCCGGTGGCGGCCGTTGTTCTCTAATTTGTGGTACATGCTTACAACTTATGAATTTAAATATTATTTAAGCTTGATGTTTCCTAGCTGTATTGCTTACATAAAGCTTTTTTTGTTGCCTTCTGATTCATGCCATTGTTTGATATCAACGTTGACGAGTTGAGTGTTAGCTAATTACAGTACACAAGCAGTTCGAGTATTTACAGATGATATGGGATGATGCTGGATAATTAACGGCCCTGCCTCTCAAATTTTTGATTTACCTCTTATATAGACAGCTGCAGACAAAAGGCATACATGTTTTCTAATGCAAGGATGGTAAACAGTTCCATGACTTCCTATTATTTACCCAATGTCCTGTAGGTGTTCTTCTAAAAGAAAAAGCGGCTACACATATTGTTCATTGTTATTGTAGCATACCTTCTGTCGACGAAACTATAGCTGACAAGATGTCAACCAGGGCATGAATTTGTATTTTCTTCATGTCGTCGTACTTATGATAAGATATTTCATATGCACGCAAACCTACCTACTCATAATTTTTTTATAGTGAATATATATATGCTTTTTACAACATTTGACCGCCAATGTTTTCAGTAGACCATTTGACTTGCTGGGTTTATTCACTCAGCATGTTACCTTCTGGGTTTATTCATAGATTAATTGCACTCAGCATGTTACCTTCTAGGTTTATTCATAGATTAATTGTAGTAGACCATTTGACTTGCTAATGTTTTCAGCCTGCTAAGCATGAGATAGCTGAGCGTGGGTATTAATATAATATTAGTACACTTCTGCTTCATAGGATTATATAGCATAGCGTTTTTTTTTTCAGAATGACGCATAGTATAGTATAACTACAGATTTAGAGTGTGCTTGCATTTATATAACTTTTCCTTTGGTTTCTTTTGGATCCAGTTTTTCTGCACTCCTATTGATGGTAATGCTGAAGAAACTTGCAAGCACAGGGTGCACGGTCATCTATACAATGTACCAAAGCAACATCCAAGTATATGGACTTCTCGACCGGATTTGCTTGCTTTCAAATGGGAACACCTTCTTTTTTGGCAAAACACTGGGGTGAATAAGTTTTACTCTCTATTATTAATTCTTTAATTTATCACTTAAGTGAAACCATGCTATCCAATTATGTGGACAGAATTATCTTCTTAAATTTATTAGCTGCATACAAGGGACACCTAAGCTAATTTAAGAGAAGAGGAGATGATAATTGAGTGGTATGAATTTTTCTTAATTTCACTGAATCTCTGCATCGATATGACCTAATAAGCTTGCACAAAATAGCATTGACAGATTTGTCTATAGAAGACCTTATTTATTTCCCCATTATCAAATATCATTGCATCTTTAGTAATTCAGCGGGTATTCAGAAGATTCAAACTGCTAAGCCATTTTTACACGGAGATTTAAACTTCTAATTCCACCTGTAATTTCTTCAATGTAAGTAATTCAGCTTGCTGTGTTCTTCTTGCAATACTCTGAATTTTACACCTAAACATGTCATGTTTTACAAATGTATTTTACCTGTCACATGTATAATTAATGAATGTAATTCTGATCAAAATGTACTTTTAATGTCAAATATTCAACGCACTAGGTGTACCATGTCCGCTGATCTCCTAATTCTTAATTATATTCACTTGATGCTTTAACATTTTACTATTTCATCTAATCGTATTTGATGTTGGCATTTCATTTGAAATTTTTCTTGCTTTTGTAGACTGCCAGCTAAGTGACGATTCAGTTACTATGTAGAGGTTCCAGTCTTCCAGATTAAAGGTAGTTAATCTACTACTGTTGTCTTTTATATTTACTTCAAATGCACAAATAGTGTTCTGCTTAATTTATCAATCAGCTTGAGATTACTATTGGGTATTCCTAATGGTGCACCTCAAGAAACATTGCACCATTCTGCAACACCCTCTCTTCCTTCCACTCTTATTATTTCAGGCTAAACCTCATGTTACCAAATATGAATCCTATATGATAGCTTTTGTGACGACAATGTGGCTGCCATAATGATCAAGCCACTGCTTCCATGATGTTGATCTGGCCACTATGTTAATCAGATTAGCAGTAACTTCTTACTTTTGAATTTTTTTATATGAATCACATGCAACAACCTGATGGCACTGACCTTATGTAATTATGTACATATATCTCCATACATACATTGCTTTCTTTCAACAACCACGGTTCAGCTAATGTCACTACTGCATGTACTGCACAGATTAGAACCACAACCTACTTACAAAGTGTGTTATCCACTAAATTAAAAAAAAACATACAAAACATCAAATTTCTCACGAAGGGCGTGGCGTGCCGCCGCGCCAAATTCAACTAGTATAGATCTCATATAGTCATATACACGCGATTCTCCACGGAAGCTCGAAATCGATCGGAATTTGTCATACGCTGCTGATTACCAGGGTCAACCGCGATTGGGAGCCGTCGGGGCTCAGGACGGGGCCGGGATCCGCCGGCCGGCTGGCTCCACCGGCGAGCTCCTACTACTCCGTTGTTTCTCCTCCCTCTTCCTCCGCATAACCTCCATGTCGCCGACTCCATGTCACGCCTGTATCCCTCTTCCTCCGCATAACCTCCATGTCGCCGACTCGATCTGCCCAGCCTCTGTCTTCCGAGGCGACACAAAAGCAGGTCCGTGAGCAGCACCAACCATCCAGGTTAAGGGCCAGCCAGAGGAGGCAGAGTTCCCTGACGCCGACGACGTTGCCATCTAGGTCCGTGAGCAGCTCCATGTCTGCCTGATCAGCTATGCCGTCAGGCTAGGCTGGACGAGAACAACACGCGCTTCGACGAGGGATACCAAGCTGCAGTTCGCACAGATGAAGTATAAGACGAGGCCTGCAAGCTCTCCACGGTGACAGGGCAGCTCAAGGAGTTGACGGAGGAGAGGAAATGCAAAGACCGAGACCTGAACCTATGCTCTGGTCATTGAACAGGATCACTTCAGGGCTAGGAAGAAGAGACAGGGAGCATCGTCCGTCATGGTGTCCGACATGAGCTCGCTTGATTGATGATTTCCCAGTCAAGCAATTCTGACGGTACTGGTACGTTGTTTGTTACAAACTGACAAATCGCGTGGTGTGATCACAGCTAATTAATTATGCCCCCCAAGAGTCTATGGAGTACGCAGATCTATGAATTATGCTCTGTTTGGTTCATCTACACCTAACAAAGCCGAGTTTAGTTTCAGGCTTTCAGCCCACTTGCTGCAGTACGTACTATGGTCCAAGGTTAATACTATGATTCCAGTACCTAGTCCAGTTCAGTGCATGTATTAAAATATTATAATGTCATTAGCAGATTCTTGAGAATTTTAGTCTTCTCCTGCGGTTTTGCAGAAACCAAAATAATTTTGTGGTAGATTTTGGCTGTTGTTGGAAGATATCGCATCACCAAATATCTTGATTCAGCTGCATTCAGTCCTACGCCACAATGCCACATGATCTTTGCACGTGAATGAATGTCTGCCTTAAAACAGTTAAAAGAGTAACTACATGAATTTCACTGACAAGAGCTTGGGTGAGATAAAGCTCATTTAATTTTGTAAATAAACATGGTCCGGTCTATGCGCATCATACATTATGCCTACATGATTTTTTCTATTATCAGGTAATATATTTCTTTTTGCCGGATTCTACTATCAGGTACTGATATAGACATACATTCACGTTGGTTTTCTTGTACAGCATACTTCACAATTTGAAATGTCATGTAAAAAGGAAAAAAAATATTCACTCCAAGTTTTGTGGTTCATATTACGTCAACCATTCTTTAGTGCAAGATGTATGATTCATTTATTGGCTTGTTAAGAATTCATTATACCATTTTTAAAATTTTCACGCTTGATGGCGCATTTTTTCATCTCCCGTTGCAACGCACGGGCATATTTGCTAGTATTAATAAATATGTACAAGAGAACACACAAAAAAATGATCTCTAATTATGAGTGCTTTCTAAGTTCAAATTTAAAATTTTGGAGTGCTTTCTAAATTTATTCACTTTCTTAAAAAGCTACAAGAATTCAAATATGGATAACTTCTCATTTCGCGGGACTTCCCGAAATATGAAAAATCTTCACCTAACATTTCCAAAAAGTTAAGAAGGAAATAAAACCATGCCGGAGCTTTCTAATCTAAATTTCAAATTCAATCTTTCGAAAAAAACTAATTTTTTTCCAAATCCACGGGCGCGGCAAAGTCCGCGCTTATTCCCCTAGTACTAATAAACGTGCACGTGCAATGGTCGTCTCGATAGAATTTAAAATTTAAATCACACAAATAAATATAATTTAAAATTTAAATATGCAGAGCACGGTATTGACTAATAAATGTAAAGTTTCATACATGTGAGCTTATAACCACTAGTAGGAAAAGGCCTACCGCTGGCGGACGGAAACGGCCTACCGCTGCCGGGCGGGTGCCCGCCAGCGGTCATTACGCCAGTGGTAACGTTTTACCGCTGGCGGGCGGCCGTCCGCCAGCGGTAAGGATCATTACCGCTGGCGGGCACACCCTTTGCCCGCCAGCGATAGATATGTCAGCGCTGGCGTGCAGGCTCGGCCGCCAGCGGTAAGATACCTCGGCCGCCAGCGGTACGCCTCGCTGGCAGGAGTTCTGAGAGCGCTGTCCGCCAGCGGTACGCCTCCTTGTCCGCCAGCGGTACATTTTCGTGGTATTTTTTGTTTTTTTGTAAAATAACGTATTACAGCAGTATATAAAATATAAATACAGTATATTGAGGTACATGCGACCAAAATGACAATAATACCATATATAGATGACCAAATTGTGATACACAAATACATAAGTTCATTATCACATGCATTACAAATACCAAAATAAACCACAATGTGATACACAAATACATAAGTTGTCATACACAAATACATCGCGTAAATGATAGAGAACCACAATGTTTAAGAGAGGGCGCGATCGATGAAGTTGGCGTTTCGATCATCCGGTTGTTGTTGCTCTCTTTCAATGGCTTCAAGAGTCCTCTTGGCGTTGACAACTTCCCCACTTCTCTTCATTTGTAAGTATACACAAAAGGCAAATAAAAATGTTAGCTAGGCAACTAAATTGTTCACATGTCATGTAGAAATAAACAAAGTATACACAAAATAAACTAAGGAAACTTGGATGAATGCCTCATTTTAATCATAGTCATTGTAAGACTTAGAGAGAAAACAAGATTCAAAAAATATTATGCCTCATACAAAGAATATTATTGGAAGAACACAAGGAATTCTGATAACCTTGTCGAACCAAGTAGAAGGCACAATACTTGTATGTGTGCATGATACAAGGTTCGACAAACTATCAGAATTCATGTAGTGCGCCAGCCACATCATTTTAATCATCAGCATTGAAAAAATGAGGTATAGGGACAAATGAAAAGCATGCATGCCTCATACTTAGATTCGGACACACAAATTCAGAGACGGCGTCAGTGAAATCCAGTGGGATGCAGAAAATGTGTATTCGTGCATATCACAGGTTTCACTGACGTCGCCTCTGATCACATAGTGCCACGTCATTTTAATCATCGGCATTGTAAAGGAATGAAGTATTATTGGAAGACTTAGACAAAACAAGATTCAAAAAAATATTATGCCTCATACTTCGAATATTATTGGAAGCACACAAGGAATTCCGATAACCTTGTTGAACCAAGTAGGAGGCACAGAACTTGTATGTGTGCATGATACAAGGTTCAACAAACTATCAGAATTCATGTAGTGCGCCACAACATTTTAATCATCGGCATTGTAAAGGAACGAAGTATAACTGGAAGACTATAGCTAGGCAATTTAAGAGAGATGGTGTAAACTAGAGCTAGACAATTTAATTTAACAAGAGTACTAAATCGACAACACACCTTTCGTCACTTCTGGCTCATCGTGGTCGGCCTTGACATTGGCTTCGGCGGGAACGGTTCACAACCATTCAAAGAGTTGAATGGCCTATCGTCACACTGTTGTGCAATGCGATTTTGTATATCGACATTAGATGGCAATGTACCTTCATAGTAGAACACCCCGGGTGGCGTTGCACGACAAACATCTTGATGATTATTGAAGCAAACCTCTTCTGGATTAGAGCAAACCTTTCCATGATATCACCATCTGTGGATTTCTCCATGTCTTTGCACCATTTATCCATAGCAACTGGAAATTCTAGTTTTCGGTGATTTTGTAAGAACTGCTCCATCAGATAGATGACATACCATGCCTCCGTCGGACTGCCATGCGCCTTCTTGATGCAGGGTAGATCCACTTTGTGGATGAATGACATCTTGCCTCGCTTAAGGTTTAATCTTCTTATGATGCCTTCATTTTGATAGCAGTAACCATTGAGAGCATCATCGAGAACACTACCGATGTGTTTGTAGTCTTTCTTCTTCTCTTCCTACCCGCATCGAGATAGAAGGCCTTCGACTCTTTAGGATACAAAACGATGAGGGTGCCGTCTTGGTTCCTGCACAGAACAATGAAACGAGAAGAGCATCCGAGATCATCATTCGCACTTATGCAAAATTAACGATAAAACGTACGAAAATATGTTATATATGACTTACTTGGGAAAGTAAGGCATGAGAAAGATGTTCTTGGTAGGATTTGCAATGAAGGTATCTTCGATGAACTTTGTCACGCGTGTCCTACCCATCTGGGTGTTCACATAGCAGTCGGACATGTAGTAGGGGTCGATTATCATGATGTCTCCGGCCGACTTATCATTAAGGAGCTGGTGTGCCAAACTTAGCGCAAAAAGGCGGACCATGGATCGGTGGAGTGCATTCATGTGGTACATGTCAAAGATGTCATCAAATCTGACAAAGAGCGTGTCTCCGGGGTTTTCATGGAGAAAGCCCACAAACCTTGGTACCTTTGCTATGAAAACGGGTATACATGACGTGCGTCCTGAGAAGTTTGGTCTCACAATAGAGAACCTGCTCATGTAGCGCCTTCATGTCCCCAGACAAACAACAGACCACTTCAGCGGCAGGATTGGTTTAGCCATCACATGAGTAGTATGCCAATCGGGGATGGTTATCCTGTCCTGAACTCGGCGCAACTTCAACTTAGATCCCTCCACTGGCTGGCTCATGGACTCTTCAACGCCATGTTTCTTCCTTTTTTCGATGCCACCTTCTTAGGGAGCTTAGCTATCGTCTCTTGGAGCACATCCTTGAGTGCGTCCTGGCTGAGACCGTCAGCTGCTGATGATGAGCTTCAGGCAATGGTTGAGAACAGAATAGACGCTTTGTGACATTTTGTTTCTCAGGGAGAGTAGGCGCCACAGGACTATTCATCATCAGATCACGGTCAGCTTGATCAAGAGGACTGACATCGTCCAAATACGCCATGTAGGCATGGGGTCTTCATTAGCGTTCTGATCCTCTATCACGGGATCAGCTGGTGGAGTGGCCTTTCCTTGGCCAGGCGGCGTAGACCCGGGAGGGTCCAAACGAATTAGCGCTTTTGGCCATAGCAGGGAAAAATCAAACATTCTCTAGGCTTAACTCACTTTCGGCTTCGAGGGGTTGAGTTGGAGGATCCAAAAAACCACAACCCTGGAACACCCGAGCCAATGCAACCTTATAACAATCATTAGGAATAGGCTGCCTGAGATGGGTGCGGATAAGTGGTGTCTCGACGGTTGCTTTGGCCACTTCCTTGAGCTCACCGTCCACAACTAGGAGCAAAGTGCATCTTGTATGGTTGGCCTGTTCACCGTTCACAAGTAAGGCGTTAGATAGGGTGTCATGCAAGAATGAAGTAATATATAACATGGTTAATTAAATTACCGTGAGGGCGTTGAGCTCGTCTAATGGCGACGGACCGGGGACGGCCCCCGGCGTGCAAGAGATGGAAGGGCTGCTACGCTCTGCGGAGCCATGCACGTATCTGTCGGGATTAGGGTTGGGGGTGGCGTTTGTTCGTCGGGATTAGGTTGGCAAGTGGAACATTGTTGGAGTTGTTGCTACCTTGGATGATGTGTGGTAAGCTGGGAACGGGCCTAGGTCCTTTTTGCCCCCCCTCAATCCAACTCCCAAACTCCTCATATATGGTCGGAAGGATGGCAGCCACGGCCTTTGTCACTGCGCTGTCGATGTTGGCCTGGATGGCACTGGCCCTCCTTTCACTTCGCTCCTCCTTGGACTCCGGGTAGTAATGCGACCGTTTGCGACCGACTCCGGCCCCGATCACCCGCCACGATGCGGCGGAAGTGTCACATCCTTATTCTTTTCTTGTTTAGCGCCCTGTGGAAAGAGGTGTCCCACGGGGCCTTCGTCACAGACGATGAGTCGCTTTGAGCAAGTGTTCTTCTAGCAGAATATCATTCTCAAGTTCCTTTACTGTCTTGTTCAAGGCAAGTTGCAATGGATTCTTGGGGTCTTCCCTGTAATGGGATCTGATATAGCGTCTCGCCAGCGGGTCTTTGATCTTGGCATAGGGGTTTGGCCCTTTCCTTTCTCTGTCCTCCTTTTCCCAAATAGGGTCTTTCCCGTCGTATCCACGACATCCGAGATTTGGGGACCTAAATTCTTCCCATGCATCTTTCCCCCACACGGATAGCGCCTTTGTTGAAGCTAGGCCTTGTTTATCCTTGAAAATGTTGTAGTCTTCTTCAGAAATGGAGGGCCAGTCGGCACTGATCTTTGCGTAATCTTTACCATCAACAATGGCCTTTCTCACATCTGATCTCCAAGTTGAAAAGGCTTTGCTGAACTTGCCGAGAGCGAATGTGTTTACGATATTGCCCTTGATATCAAGGTTGTCGTAGTCTTTCGGGAAACGGTACGATGCGTGCAACTTGGAAAGAAGGTGTGTGGCCACATGTGAGTTCTCTTTATCCCTTATGTTCTCCTGGTTGATGTTGCCGAAGTCCCGCACAATGCATCCCAAGGCTAAGCCGTACCCTTTTGCATGTTTGTTTGGCTCCGTAGGAAGCCCATCTGGTTCACCTCAGTAAATGTCAGTCGACCGCTAACGAGCTTGTTTCCGTCTTGGCTTACGTTCACGCGTTGTTCCGCCAGCAGATGTGTCTCGTTACCACTCTCTTCGACAGCAGATGAGGTCTCGGGGCCACCTCCACGGCCAGCAGAAGTGGTCTCGGGCCACCTTCGCGCCACCAGTGTGGTCTCGGGCCACCTCCGGCCAGCAGATGTGGTCTCTTCGCCACCTCCGCCGTCACCAGATGTGCCCTCTTCGCCACCTTCGACGTCACGAGATGTGGTCTCGGCATCGGAATTGTTCGGCACATCCATCTCGGCATCGGAATTACTGTTCTCCAAATCCATCTCACGGTCGATTGACTTCAGAACCATCTTCAAATATGGATCCTCCGGCTCCTTGTTGACTCCACCTCGAGAAGTACCGGCCTCCATATTGTTAGCCATCTGCGCGCACACACAAAAATTCGTAGTTAGTAAAAATTCACTTGGATGGTGATGAAAAGTTCAGGTACTCCATATGTCATAATTTTAGCAAGTCATGCCAAATTTCACGAAAAAATTCGGCATGACCTTTGCTAAAATTATGTAATATGGAGTACCCAAATTTGCCGGAATGGAAATTAATCAACATTCCGGCAATCTCAAGGGTCTCTAGGGTACCTGCAAACATTTCACCACCACACAAGACCGCATTCGCACACATATATCATCTCCACAATGCCGCACACATATATCATCTCCACAATGCCGCACACATATATCATCTCCACAAATGCAAACATATTTGAAATGCCACAAACAGCCACAATGCCGCACACATTCTTAAGTTTGAAACCCTAATCTATCAAAATATTGGGTCGGGAAAACCCACAAACACCTTGTGGGTGTGGGTGCTAGCTAGGAGGAGAGGAGGGGTGCGGCCAGCTTACCTTGGCCGGGCGGCGGGCTGAGATGCAGGGGGCGCTCGGGGCCGTTGACGGTGTCGTTGCCGCAGTCACGGTGGCGGTCGCGCGGGGAGGTCGATGCGGGGGCGCGCCGGCCGTGGACGTTGGCGCGTCGGCCGTGGGCGTTCGTTAGGGAGGCGTGGACGCGCGAGAGAGAAGGGCAGCGAAGGCGGAGAGGGGGACGGCGTGGGCGCTCGGGGTGGCGTGGGCGTGGGCGGCCGCCGGTGGCGACGGCGAGCAGAGGCGGCGCGGGAGGCGGCGGCGGGAGTTGGGAAATTTGGAGAGGGAGAGGACGCGTGAGAGAGAAGGGCGGCGACGACGCGGGAGAGGAGGACGGCGTGGGCGCTCGGTGTGGCGTGGGCGCTCGGGGTGGCGTGGGCGTGGGCGGCGGCCGGTGGCGACGGCAAGCAGAGGCGGCGCGGGAGGCGACGGCGGGAGTGGGGAAATTTGGAGAGGGAGAGGGCGCGCGTGGGGAAAAATGGGGAGGGAACCGCGCAGGGGCCACATGAAAGTGGCCAAACATACCGCTGGCGGACGGAACAGCGGGCGGGGGCGGGCCCCACATGTAAGTGGCAAAACATACCGCTGGCGGACGGCTTGTTCCGTCCGCCAGCGGTAAGGTCTGTTATTTTTATTTTTATGTTTTTCTATTTTTTTTGTTTATCATTTAATTAAAAACTCTTTGTCTCCCGCGCTGCATACTGCGTACGCTTTCACACCGCGCCGTCGTGCGCTTTGGAAGCTGACCAGCCGCTTTAATTGGGCCGGCGTTTTAATTTGCTTTGGAAGATGATCAGCCGCTGGTGCATTTTAATGGCGTTGGAAGATGATCAGTCCGCCGCCGCGTTTTCATTGCTGCCCGGCTGCCGGCCTTCCTCTCCACCCTATATAAAACGCCACTAATCCGGCCTAAACACACACACAAATCTCTCTCTCTAATCCTCTCTCTCTACTATTTCCAATGGAGGATCAGCCACTCGCGCGTCCATGGCCTCGGCCTCCGTCTTGGTTGTACTACTTCCCCATGGAGGGTATGAGCTTCAAGGTATGGGTCACCCTCCATGCATCACGTGTGGAGAGGTGGATCCGCGACGTCAAGAAGTTCTATCTCGACGCCGCACCGATCAAGTGCGTTGGACTCGACTGCGAGTTCACCGACGCTCTACCGGGTCGACATAAGAATCTTCCACCCGAGAGACAGCAGCGCGCCGCCGTCCTTCAACTCTCGGTGGCGACCGAGGTACTTGTCTTCCAAATCTGCTGGGCTGATCGGAAGCCGCAGCTCCTCGTGGATTTCTTAGCTGACAAGACCATCAGGTTTTACGGCGTGGCTATCCACAATGACTTGCGGATGCTGCGCTGCTACGGAATTGAAATTCCTTCCGCGGTCGACCTCCAGAGGGATAGGCGGAACCCAACCGGCAATCTTACGCCGAGTCTTGTTGCTCTCTCCAATGCTGTCATTGGGACAAAACTGGTCGAGAAGAAGAAGAAGAAGAAGAACGACGACAAGAACGACGAAGAAGATAACCTCCGGTTTCGCGGATGGGGCAACGTGCCACTGAGCTACGAGAAAGTCGTGTACGCCGCTCTTGACGCTCGCCTCGGCTTCGAGATTGCGCGGAAGTGGGATAGTCTAAGTGGCTATGGAGACCCTCTTAATATCGTTGATGCATATGAGTTTAAGTGGCCGTAGTCTATATAGCGCGCGAGATCGATGCATGTGTGTGTGCATGCGCATGCCGTTGTGTCTTCTCTCATATATAATATGTATCCGGTTGCAATATTAATGATAAGCTTGATTTTCGACAAAAGTTTCACAAACAATCTTCACAACAAGCACTATCATGTAGAAACATCTACAAAATGATCAATTCGATCAAAATGATCAAGTTATGTTAATTCTCAACGCATAGTTTGTGATAAAGTGCTCATATTCGACACATATGTGTGTCTTCGTATAGAAAGCAACGGTTCCTAAGGAAATTTATAGATTGTTTTTATAAATATAATTTTCCTAGTTTTTTGTATTACATGCAAAATTAGCGCTGGCGGACGCTTTAGTTTGCCCGCCAACGGTACTGAGCTGACCCCTGGCATACACTTTGTCCTGCCCGCCAGCGGTACAGTCACTATTTTTTTCCCAAATGACCTCAGCCGCTGCCACTACTGCTGGCGGGCCCTTTCTACCGTCCGCCAGCGGTACGTTAAGTACCATTGGCGGCCCTGTTTGGTGCCCGCCAGCGGTAGTTTGCCCCGCCTCCTCCCAGATTTCTGATCCTACCGCTGGCGGGCAGTTTACGTGTCCGCCAGCGATACGTCCAGAACCAGTGGCGGACACGAAAAACCGCCCGCCAGCGGTCGTAGCGCTGGCGGACGAATTTGTTGTACGCCAGCGGTACGCTGGTAGCTATAAGCCTTTTCCTACTAGTGAACATACCAGGTGAAGATAAAACTAGTAGTGAAAATAATACAATCCTGGTCAACAAGCCCTCTTATGCATCTTCCCCGACCCTTCTGCCCGCAACCTCAATTGTTCCACATCGTCAAAATGATTCCAACTCCAACCCTATGTTCTCTAACCTCTTTTGTGCTCCCAACAAGTGACATGGAATTGATTTGCTAACATATTATGTCTTGAACTTGCTCTGATTTCACCATAATGAGTGATTGTGATAATAAGTATTTTTCTACAATTTAAAAATGGCATGTATCTTTCAGCTACATAATCATTTCCTCGCATATATAGAATGTTTATGGTGCGAGAACATAGTTAAAAGGCGGATAAGTTATGGTCTAAGATATATGAGATGGACATGAGGATCTTCCCTTAACACATGAACTACATCATCCAGCACCAGCATGGTATGCGCCTACTGGATATGCCTAGGCATTTTGTGAAGCAGGAGTAGACATCGTACAAGAATTATATAGCATTGCCTTATATACATGCTCAGGGGTTAGGGTTACAAGAGGCTGAGTGTTTTACATTTGAAAAGATACATCTAGATCTGATGCATGTTGGTTACGATGATATCCCGAGAATCAGGTGGTGAATTTTTTTTTTAAAATTATCCCGAGAATTTCAGGGCAAATAATATGGACTTGTCTTCTGTTCCAAAATTGTTGTGTTGCCCTGTTTGTCTGGCCTGATGGGCCTCGTTCTAGTGACGTCCAAGTACCAGTGAGCATGGAGGTTTGGTTTCGCCTAGTTACAACGAACTTGAGTTGGCGGTGGACGAACACTTGCATGAAGGCCAGCCGCCTCGTGGTGTGGTACGCAGCCGTAATATTATTGTATTGATACTAGATTGATTACAATGAGCCGCGGTGGGCTGTATATAAAGGGGACAAGACTTGAGGACTACGAAGCCGTACAAAAATTATTACACGCAAGCTTACTCAAGAGATATTTCCTGGCGGATACTCAGACTTCTCACCTTTCTCTTCACCTCATGGATGCCAGAAATCCCCTCTTATTCAACTTCACGGAGTGAGGGAAGCTCACCTAAGAGGAACCCTTTCAATGGTCGCTGCCGCGCCGAGCGGCGGCGGAGGAGACGACCAAATGGTTGTGCGACAGCTGGAGAAGTGGACGAGAGAGAGAGGGTTTAAGGTTTCGCTCGCCTTCGTTATTTTCCATCCTATCTTGTACATGTAGTGGATCTTTGTACATCAGTGCATTTCCCTGCCTTGATCACGCTGGTTGTTGGCACCTTCTAGAAATCAATGAAAAGGATCCTAGTGCAACTCTAGCATATTAGTTGACTTCGACTTTATATACACCGACCTTCCCTTCTTCCCCCTGTACTTGACACATGTTTGATAGTACCCACACACTAGAACCCAATTCTCCAAAGTCGAGCTAGGTGCGGGCATGGTTGTTGATCCTAGGCTTGCTAAGAGTGAGCATGGTCTGCTTATTTGATTTCAAACTAGATAACCAATTTGGCCCTAGTCTTGCTATGAGTGAGAATTGTGTGCTATTTGATTTCAAACAAGATAACCAATAATAGGGTTGGAAGGTATCAGGATTTAGAAAAATAGACCAAAATGAGGCTGCAGCGGCTAAGGAATTTGGGATTGGAGATGAGGCGACGCAGCCGATCGAGACAAGGGAGGTGCGCGGGAGGGAGGACGGCAGCGGGGAGTTGCTGAGATGGACGCGGTTAGGATCGATCGAGTGCATGACACGGTCGCGAGATGGCACCATCCAGTATTGGGTGGTGGGGTCGATTATCTGTAAGAATAAAACGAAGATGAAAACCAAAACACAATAAGTTGAACACTACACAATAACTTCTGTCACTTGTTCTTTCTTCAGTTTCTTCAGAAAACACCCGAGATATAAAAATATTGTAGGCCCCTACTCCAACCCTAAGATAAGGGGCTAGAGGGAGAAAAAAAAATGAAGGACCTCCATTTCGCTTCGGGTCGACTAACATGAACAACACGCTTGTCTAGGATAAAGGAACATGAACAACATGTTTGTTTTGTTAGTTTAGTTTTAAAAGTTTTTTCTTCAGGCGAGTCATTAGGGAGCTGGTGACACAAAGCTCCTGTCTTGTGTTCATTTGATTTGCTGGAAGTATAATGAAAGAGTATCATATGCCACATTAAAAATTATCAAGGTCAAAAGTCGATATTGCCCTAAGAAACCACAAGACTCTCTTTAAGTATTCAATCTTTATCTTGGAGAAGCCACCGTTGCCACTGAACGGATACAAATTCAACTTAGAAGAGGATCCCGCAGCAATTTACCAACAGAAGGCTGAAACTCGCAAACTGGCTTCTCAACGAGCAACTGGATCAGACGATGCAGCTAGCTTAAAGATATATGCATACATAATCAAAGAACTACTAGTAAGTGATAACATAAGTTCACGCTCATAAATCGGAAGCAGGTTATCAATGTGCCATGCTATTACTTACTGATTGGCCTTGGTTCATCTATCCTAGTCCTGGTCACAACAACCTCTTTTGCAAGGCAGAAGTGATAAATTTTGTTATTAAAAACTCACGAGAGCACACAATTAGGGCAACCCATCCAAACCTTTGCAGCATATCAAGAAAGCAAAATAGCAATGAAACAAGTTATGGTTGAGTCAGCGGCTATTTATGCAGGAGCGGAAGGAAAGTGCAACACAATATGCAGGATCTTCTTCGCAACTCCCAGGCCGGTCAGACTACTGATGCGATTCAACACACCAGTACTAAGCGAAATAGCGAACTCCGAACCAGATAGAAATTCAACAAATAAAGATACACAAACACTTGATATCTCAATCCTTGGTACAACATGGAAGGTAATCAAACGCACCCACACATGGACAGACACTAAACGGCAACCAAGATCAGTTCACAGGTCAGCGCGCCACAAGTTAAGTAGTGCTAATTAAGCGAAGCAAGTCAATGTGCGTTCAACCTTCACGCCAATTTACGAATGTCAACGCGAATTGGATAATAGACGGAAGTTAGCAAATTAAGCTATTAATTCCTACAAGTGCACTTCACATCTGACAAGTGCATGTTCATGGACATACAGGGTCGATCTCCACGTCAAGCATACAAATGGAAGAAACTACATCCAGAGCCCATTTCTGCATCTCAGCCAGCAGAATCCAACTGCAAGTACCTGCAGTGCAAGTAATACCATCAGCCAAAGAAACTTGTGCTATTCAATGAGGAAAAGTTGTTAGAGTTATTCTCATATATTTTTGTGTGACTCGAACAGAAAACATTAGTTTCACAATTTGTGGTAGTGCCAAAAACTCCAAAGCCGAATCAACTCGAAATTATTGGACAAAACGAACATCTGAAACAAGAACAACAATATGTAACTTGTAGTGTGGCAGTACACTTTGAACTTCAAAATATCAGAAGAATTGGCTAAACCAGTATGAGTATAGGCCAAAAGAATAGTAAGCATATGAGGGGCTCCTGGACTAGGAAAGTATAAACAAGCTCATGATCAACTTTTTATAAATGTATACGAGCTAGCTAGTCACAAGCAAATCGAAATTGATCAAATTCATGCAATACAAGATTCCAGCAATAACAAGGGACCATGCATAATCTTATTAATTGGCGCTTACTTTGATCCAAAAAGTAAAAGTGATGCAGCAACATGTAAAACTGTAAGAGTGAAACAGAAATATATGCCCGAAGCACGGCGAAGAATTATTAGTTTATTTGCTACTACTTAGCAAAACAGCTCTCTCATCTTCAAGCAGGAACGAAGCCACAAACACATGCATAGATAGAGAATGAGGAGCTGTTCTAAGTCATTGGTCATAAGGAACTTAGGGAGTACTAAGGAAGAGGTAAACCAAAAGGAAGGAACTTGGATGGATGGGAGGGCAAACAGAAGAGCACATCCAGTATATAGGGGAAGAACATCAGTAGATACAAAAAACTAAAATAAACAGTTATTAGTGATGAAACAGTTATAAAGATGAATCTAATCATTTCCTTTTGATCTTGTGTTTAATATCAAGTGTAAAAATCCAGGTGGATATAATTGAAGATATTATATTGCACATAAAAGCATACCTAGCTACATATCGTTGGAGTTTGACCAGCCAAACCATATCAGTGGCTCATGGTCAGTGCATGTATATGCAAATTTGGTGGACAACGAGCAACGTGTTGACAGGCTGACAGCCAACACTAGAATAACCGCCCATAAAACTATAATAACTGCAAGCAATAAATAATAGTATAAGATTTAGTGATAGCAATCATTAGTTCACCAGGTATCACAATGATAAAAATAAGAAGAAATGTTAAGTGGCACATAAAGCATAGCTACATATAGTTGGACCTTTCACCAACCATATTATACTAGTTTCTCATGGTCAATTACATATATGTGCGAGTTTGGCGGACAACGAGGAACATGCTGAGGAAATATTTACCAAAATAGGATAACCCTAGAATAATCGTCCAGAAAAGCACAACGACTGCATGCAAAACACTAAACAACATTATAAGATTTCATGAAGCCATATTCTTCAAATATTGTGGCCATTATTAGCTCACTAGGTACCACAATGGTCAAACTAAGAAGCAATGTGAAGTGGCATAAGTATAGGTCTAGTAATAAATGGATGTTGAAACGAAATGTTCAGGTATTGTATTATATACATTACTTGTGTAAACGGGACCAGCATGCAAATTACACTGTGACTTGATATACCCTTAACCACATAGAAAAAATTAAACACAATGTAGCAACAAGTAAAAGTTGAAACAGATTTATATCCCCAAAGCACAGTGGTAGCTTCCTCGTTTGTGAGCAGGCACGACTGCACGAGCATATGCACATACAAGAGGAGCCCACAATACTGAAGGAACTGAAAAAGTATTAAGGAGGAGGTAAACTGAAAGCAAGGCAGCTGGGGTGGACAAGAAGTCAAGCAAAAAAATACATCCAGTAGAGAGGGGGCCAATAAAACATCAGCAAGTAAAAGTGAAGGTGGGTGGGTGAAAGCATGAGCAGAAGAGCGGAGAGCTGCTGAGGAAGCAGGGACTGCATAAAAGAAGCAAGATGCAGCCAGCCATCTAAGCAACATGCATACATTGTTTGAAAGAAAGAGTTGTAGAGAAAATTCGGTTGCGATTTGGCTTGAGAAATGTCAGTAAAAAGGACAGCAGAACATTATTTGAAGGAATATATCAGATACCTCAACATACATGAAGAAGATAAACTGAACTTCTCAACCAGTACATCCGATAGAATATCTAAGTAGTTCATTTGCTACGACTTATATTAGCATGGTAGCATTCTCATTTATGAGTAGGTACGAGCATTATGCACAAATAGGGAATGTGGAAGGATCCTAGTTCATTGGTCATCAAATTCGAGGAGGTAGAGAGGGAGGAACCCACACTACCAGAAGGAACTGAGAAAGTACTAAGGAGGAGGTAAACTGAAAAGAATAAAGTTGGGTGGAACGAGAAGGCAACTGAAAAGACACATCCAGTAGAGAGGCCCCCGGTAAAACACAGCCTGCCATCATACCATAAGAGTTGGCAAGGTGGGCAACATACATAGATTATTTGAAGGAAAGAGGTGCAAAGAAAATCTTGATAATTTCAGTTAAAGGACAAAAGTACATTATCTGAAGGAACAGATCCGACACCTCAATACACATGCAGAAGATAAACTTACCTACTCAACCAATACATCAATATGGCATATCTAGCGGGCCAATCCCCTTAAGTATTGTGCGGAAGACCAGTTGCATCATGTTCAGCACCAATGCCTGTTTCTGCAAGCATGATAAGAAACAAAATGGCATTCCAATGAAGAGACAAACTTATAGCTGCAGTTTCAAAAATAACAGTTTTGATACATTAGACTTTGATCAGTTAGTCCTTACTCGATAATAATGTGCCATGATATATATATCATGCACAAAACTCATAGCTAAGTCATTTTTCAGTGAGCTATGTGTTAGTAGTAGTTACAATACTGGGTTTGAAGAGACAAACTTATAGCTGCAGTTTCAAAAATAACAGTTTTGATACATCAGACTTTGATCAGTTAGTCCTTACTCGATAATAATATGCCACGATAATATATATATCATGCACAAAACTCATAGCTAAGTCAGCTTTCAGTGAGCTATGTGTTAGTAGTAGCTACAATACTGGGTTTGAGATGTGGCCTTCGGCTATGATAACCAATTTTCTGCTATAAAAAGTCTGAAGCAAACGTAACACTTTATAGTACCAGATCAACACGTTTCTGTGCATATTTAGCAATTCGACCAATGCATTTTCATGGTCCTTAACATGTCAAAGCTCATAACATACACAATGTCATGTTTTCCGTATTAAGTATCTCTAGCATAGAACTGAAATTTGCAAGTTCCATATGTGAATATAACTAGAGATCTCATATAAGTAACATAAATTGGTTGCATTATGACTAATTATTCACAAACATCAACCAACAAATTAAGCAAACATACATGAGATGCAACGAAAATGAAAGGCAACAGACAAGACGCAAGGGGCAGATTATTCATACCTGGAAGGTAGAAACTCATGTAGGGTAGGACGCTAAAGTATTCTCCAGGCTCGTCGACCTTCTTAACCTGCCCAGAATTGAGGTTGATGGTGAATAAGCCAACACCTGAGCTAACGAAGACGACACCCACACCCTCTGCAAAGCCGACCACGGCGACACCCACACCCTCTGGAAAGCCGACCCTGAATATTTTTTCATCAAGTTTGGCAACAGGTATTTTTCTCTCCAGCTCGATGACCTTGTACTGTACCCATTCTGCAGCTTCTACTTCTGTATCCACCTTCTTTGACCACGTATAAAGGCTGGTACCCTGGATGCAGGCAAAGCCCAGTGAAGTGTTGTTGTCCATCGCCATGAGGGCAATGTAGTACACGTCTCGCTGCGGCGGGTCAATCATGGATAAGCGATCCTTGCCCAAGTCATACTTGACAATTGCATTGTCCTCGCGAACTGTGAAGTAGAGTGCATCCCCGACAAGGGTGCCTCGCCTAGGCTGGAGATAGGGTTCGTAGTAGCGTCTTCTGGATAGCTGTTTCTGCCGCAGGGCGTGCCGGGCAAAGGATTCACAAGTTTCGTCAAGGCATACCGGCACGCTCCACACACCCGTCTCTGATGAGTAGACGCTCGCAAGTATGATGTCTTTGTGGTCATGGGTGGCCATGAAGACGACGCGGAAGGGGCCGCCGTGGCAGTCCAGGTGGTCGCAGCCGTCGGCGGCGCAGAGCACCACGACGGAGTAGATGAGCCAGTCCATTTCCTTGGGCTCGCGTGGCAGGCAGTGTCGGTCGCCGGTGACGGGGTCCCAGACGAGATAACCACGCTCGCCGTCGAACACGTGGAGGAGGACGCGGCCGTGGCGGCAGTCGAGGGGGCACGTGTCCCGGCCGTCGGAGCCCGGGTGGGGGAACCCTGGCACCGACGTGGTGGAGGGGAATCGGGCAGGAGGGTCCCCCTGCATCACCATGAGGCGGTGGAGGAAGCCGAGGAGGGGCGGTGCGCCGTGGAACTCGCGGTAGAGCTGGCGGAAGCCGGGGTCGCGATGATGCCGAGCCACGGCTTGCAGACGAGGGCGGCGCGGAAGAGGTGCTCGGGCTCGTCCGGCGGGAGGCGGAGGAGGATCTCGGCGATGACGTCGTCCATCAGCGCGGGTGGCGGCGGCGCCATGGTTCGCCGGTGGGTTTGTAGGGGTTGGGGAACAGTCGGCGTTGGATGTGTAGATGCCCACGATAGAGAGCCGGCAGCAATCTGCGAGCCCACGATAGCTAGACAGAAAGCCCATTTAAGCTCAGAACGTTTCTTCCTTACAGTAAAGTAAGCCCACGATACCACTAATAAAATTGGTTTTCGAAAAAACGCCACACAACCATATAAGCTCTAGATTGTCAAAAAAAAATAAACATATACGCTCTCCAGTAAATAATATTAAAAACCATATACGCTCGGATACAAATGTATACTATCCTCTGAGCCGACTAACATGGCAACTAATAAACGTGCATGTGCAATGGTCGTCTCGATAGAATTTAAAATTTAAATCTCACAAATTAATATAACTAGTTGAATGCCCGTGCGTTGCTACGGTCGCTAGAATTTATTTCCTTCCAACACACATTTGATTAAGTAACAAATTTGATAAAGCATTTATCTAGCTGGTGAATTTCTATAGACATCTAAATTTATTAAGAAAAATCAAGCCGGTAAAAGGAAATCATCCTATTTGATGAGAATATTCTTATAACAATTCTGAATCATGGATTTTCTGGACAGCATATCATTGGTAAAACAAATTGAGTTATATTAGAAAATCATGACGGGAGAAAGATATTGCTAAAAAAGCACCCGCTATGGAACTGGTCTATTTTTTTGATAAGACACCAAGTGCTTCAATTTACACAATTCCTACCAAAAAATAATTGTCAAAACGGGAGAGGAGATCTAGAATACGGAAGATTAGTATGAACAGATGTTACACAAAAATAATCACATGACTCATTTCCGTTAAAATGCTTTGACATGTACACTCCTTCAATCTTGAAACATGCATCAGTATACACTATTTTCCATAATCAACAATCAAAAATATGATGTTATTTATCTCCAACGGTATTTCTTTAGAAGATTATATATATTGCTGGCCTATACAAAATACAATGACAAGTTCTAATACAAAAGGATAGGAGAGATGAAGATTACAGTGTGATACATCAAAAGGGCCATCTATTATATAAGCTTCAGGATGAAATATCTTGCATATCCAAATAGAATGGTGCAAGGGCAAGGGAATTATTGCTTTAGTCGCTCTTCGAGCCACCTAGTGAGTGCACTTGCAGTTGGTACCTTGACAAGCTCTGCACTAATTTAAATTCCTAGATCAGGGAACATTAATCATATGTCGAAGTGCTATAATAAAGCTGCATAATTGTGCAAGAATAACTCACAAGATTAGAGTAAATTACCACATCTTCCATTTTTGCATGATTTTGTACAATCATCCTAACTTTTACACTGCGTCTTTCCAACCTACTTTATACTATGACAATTTTCATCACATGTTTCAAGTGACATGAGCAATAAAAAGAAAAAAACTAAAATCACTACAACCTTTCAATAGTTTGATAAGCCATGTTTAGCAAGTCAGAAAGTGGTAGAGATAATGATAACGTATGTTGCTCCATAACAATATTTTTTTTTAACAAACATAACATGAGGTTCAGATAAACACAATTGTGTACTGAGTCAACTTATCCAAGAGGCTACTATGAGAAAGAGGAACATGTCTTGCCTACAATAGATGATCAATAGCATACTATTAATTTGTTCTTGTCCCTGAATTTTGCACCATAATTCTTGTGTTGCGTCTTCCCACTGATAATCGGCATGAGCCACTCTCGTTGACCACAATATAGTGTAAAAAACAATTATGGGAAAATAGAAAGAAAATTTAGGAGTTATAAAACAGCTACTCTTCAATATTAATTAGGGGCCTAAGTACTGAAGACAGCAGTCAACTGTATGATCATTTCATCCAATTATAGGAGAACCGTAAGCAAAAGAAACATAAATTAAGCTTTCATCCTCGCAAGTGGTAGAGGGGATGGCTATTGGCTTGGTAGCCATCATCGTCAGTAAGCTACCTTGGCAGTTGGAGCTGCAGATGAGCTGAGCGCGGCATACTCGTCTTCTTCATCCCATCGCTGTCATCTTACGTCAATGAAGAACCTTGTGACACCTAGAATACACACCACACGCCTAAGCCCCGCTAAACAGGCCATCTCCAAAGTAATTAGAATAAAATGCTACAGCAATGGATTCCGATCTGAGACAAAGATTGCACGAAATTTTGTGGAATGTGCTTCCGAATTCAGGAGCACAAACCTGCTAGAGGCGAGGCGTACCTTAGGAAGCGAGAGCTCTCCCGTACTGAGATGCGGTCCTTCAAGCTGATGCTTCTTGGTGACTGCAGGGGTGGAGGGTGTCAGCGCAGAGACGACCCCAGGAAGCGACGGTCGTACGTGTATGCCCCGACAGCCCCAAGACGTCGTCCAGACAACGACGCTTAGATCGGAGTCGCCTTCAACGGCCGCAGCGGCCCGTCCGCCCCGCACTTCCTCCGCCTCCCCTTCTTCTTGCAATTCCCCTCCCCTCTCCTAGCAGTGACGCCAAGATTAGCGTCGCCTTCAACGGCCAAAGCGGCCCAGTCCGTCAGCTCCGCCTTCTCGTCTTGGACTTCGCCTCCCATCTCCCAGCACGGCGACGAACGGACCGACGGAGTGGCGGCCTAGCGATGGGGATCGTGGACGTGCAGGGAGAGCGAGGTGCGCTAGGGTTTTCTTAATGGGCCGAGCGGGCCAGGTTAGCGATAGCGAGGGTCGATCGACGAAGGGATCCATCGGAGGGAGTGGTTTGACACGAACGACCAACTCGCATTTAATAGTGAAGATTTAAAATTTAAATATGTAGAGCATGGTATTGACTAATAAATGTAAAGTTTCATACATGGGAGCTTATAGAACATACCATGTGAAGATAAAATTAGTAGTGAAAAAATACAATCCTGGTCAGCAAGCCCTCTTATGGATCTTCCCCGACCCTTCCCCCCGCAATCTCAATTTCGCCCTCTTATATCTTTCTTCACAAAATTTGTTTTAAATTACAGAATGTTTGAATGTACACCCAATATTTTGTCTTGGATTTTCTTGCCATTCTGATAAAAGATAGTATAATTTCTTTTGTCAATTGGCATAGGCAAAGGCGACCGATGAACTAGCCAAGGGGCGCTGATACCCAATGAATCCCTCCGTCTTTAGACCAAAGCTTAGAGCATGTCTAGTAGTGCCCTCAAACCCTCAAACCCTTATAAATAACCGCTTTTTTACGGGTTGAGACAGAAAAAAATGCAAAGACTAGAACCCCTAAACCTCTAAACCCGTAAAAAAAATTAAGGGTTGAACCCCCGGTCGCTCTCCCAACCTCTAAAAGTGAGGGTTGGGAGGCCAACCCTCACACAACCTGTATTCCTCTTGTTGGCTTTGGCGGGAGGGAAATTTCACCCAACCGCCTCCAACTGTCACCGGAGCACCACCGGGATCGCCGGAGTCCGGCGAAATTGTGCCGCCGTTCTCCAATATCGGACCAAATCTTCATCAATCTCGCCGTTTTTTGTCAAAATCGTGAAGAATCGAGCTCGGATTCTCATGGCTGGCCGGCGGGCGGGCGCAGGGCGCGGCCAGGGGCCAGGGGCGGGCGGTGCGGGGCGCGGCGGGCGCGGGACGCGGCCAGGGGCCAGGGGCGGGCGGCGCGGGGCGGCGCGCGACGGCCAGGTGCCAGGGGCGGGCGGCCGCCGGGGCGGCGCGCGGGCACGGGGGGCGCGGGGCGGCGCGCGACGGCCAGGTTCCAGGGGCGGGCGCGGCGGCCAGGGGCGGGGCTCCGCCGGCGAGGGCGGGAGGCGCGCAGGGCTCGCGCGGCAGGTCGCGCATGGGATCGAGGGAAAGATGGAGGCAGAGGAAGAAGACGGAAAGAAGGGAAAAAAAGGAAAAATGTGGCCAGAGGTGGGACCTACCAGTTTAAGGGTCAGTTTTAAGGGTTCTAGTCTTTGCCCCTCTTTTTCAACCCGTAAAAGTGGCAAAATGTGCCAATTCTCAACCCTTAAAACTGCTATAAGGGTTTGAGGGCACTACTAGACATGCTCTTAGCCCGGTGGCTGGGACGAGCTGATGCGTCATGTCCCACCCTGGTTCGAGTCTCCTCACCATTCTTTATAATGTGATACCGTGGGGCTCTTCCCCGTCCGGTTTATTTTTTAACCCCTTGTCTAATGTTAATTAGGTGTTGAAAAGTGCGGTTTGTTAATGTTGATGAGAACACCTAACTTTTTTATTAAATCCTGACATTACTACTTGAGCATCATCCATTCCATTTGCCAAAACGCTATGAAATCATATTGGTTAGATTTGCTATGAAAGTATCATACAATGCTCGGGTATGTTACAATTTTTTCCAGGTCAAATGTTCAGGTACATTCTGGCCGGGCAGCGGCAGCAGGTGGCCACCATTTCCCAGTTCTCTCCGAGCACAGGCATAGCCACAATCCGCGATGGCCATGCATTACATTGTGCAGGAAGCTTGCGCCGCCTTCAGTGGATCATTTGTTCCTGTACTTCTGCAATGCGATCGTGCAGAAGCAAATTCATCAAAAAATAACTAGAATTGCTACTGAACAGACACATATTCAATTCATAAAGAGGGTTCCCACAGTAATGTAGAGTACCAACTAGCAAGGCTGCAAATCTGAAACCCACCTAATGATTTCTCAATGCAGAAGCAGAACTGGTTCAGAATATGCAGCAAACTCAGAGTTAGATGCATCTATAATCAAAGAACTACTGATGATTAAAAACTAGCAAATGTGATTATCAAATGTGTAGAGGCAAACCGATGCTATTACTTGCTGCTTTGGCATTGGTTCTTCTATCCCAATACTGATTCGCAACAACCATATTATTCATCCTTTTTTTTCCTTGCACTTTTTTTTTCTTTTGCAAGGAAGAAGAGACACATTTTGTGTAGCGACCCACACCTGCCACCACATGTGTAGCAAGTGCACGTCTTTAGCTTGACACGAGTAAAACATCACTTTACCAATGTCTCGCCAATCAGAGTAGCATAACAGAAGCATGACAGTGGATTCGACAAATAAACATTTGTATTACTTTTACAAATCAAATTTCAACTCAACTCTTACAAGCATTTACAAGAACAATGGCCTAAATGTTACAATCATCAAATAGACATGGTTCCTCGGTGAAGTCCAAGTGATAGTCGACATGCCCTTTTCCTTCAGCGGTTGCCTGCTCCTCGAACTCCTCGACCTCGACTTCCAGCCTCTCACAACCTAAGCAGGGGGAGGAATTTACGTATGAGTACACGGAGGTACTCAACAAGTCCAGATAAGGTGTTTGATGCACTATCATCTACAAGGACCGATGGCCCAGAAGTATAATGATTTTCGAAAACATTTCTAGGAAAGGTCAAGTTTTATTTATGATATCTATGATCTTCTTGCCTCACGAGCTGCTAGAATCCCCTATGGATTCCTTTCTCGCCACGTTCGCAGCTCCTTCCCGGAACAGGGAGTAACATGTTACAATTTGATACACTCTGCAGAGGTGCGTTACTTTACCCACAGACGATTCTCCATCCGGGTGACCGTGCCCTGCACTCACTACCAGACTTTGAATCACAAAGCTGTTTCACCCCCCTTGTTTGACATGCCTCGCATCGCAGCTGGCAGAACCAGCTACCCGTCCATAACATGGCTACAGTAGAGCCCTCTTGCAGTTGGTCGCCAAATAGGCCACTCCCAAACTGTGACAGTTGGTCGCCAAATAGGCCACTCCCAAACTGCCATCCCTCGGTGACATGCCTTATAAGGTGGTATTTCTTCAGCTCAGCCTCGCCATACAAGTCGTGTGGTCAACGCTGTCGCTACGGCGCTTGAACCCAAGAAGGCAATTGTTATTAATCCTAGGGTGATATCCCGTGTAGTCGAACCCACTTCCAATGGCTTTACAGCCTCCACACAAGGGTTCGAACTACCAGCCATAACAGTTCACCGACTGCTCATCAGTCGATCAACAAGTTTCATATCATATTATTCAGAACATATATTTTCCTTTGATGCAAGTGATATCACAGGTAGTAAGTTGCAAATACTTTGATAAAAATAATCAAGAGGACATGAGCTGGACTTGCCTGAGATATCCGGAAGTTAGCAGAACAATAAAGATTCAAATCATCCATAAGAATTCCCAAAAGATCCGAACTGGAAAATGTCAATGAAATCCAATCAACACTAAGCCGAAGTGCACATCACATTATGAGGCATGCATGCTTCAATGTATTTATGATCCACTTGGTTCATGCTTGGTTAACAGTTTTCCTCTTACATAATATGATGCATCAGGCAAGGAATGAACCTTGTTTGAGTTACTTTTGATGGTATTGAACACATAAGGTTTAATCATGGATGATATTTACTTCCAGAATCTTATTGTTGTTTGACATCAGGTAAATATTTAATATTTAGCATTATGATTTAGTTTCAGGTCAGCTGTAGCTATACATGCTTGTAAAAGGTATAAGTTTGTATGTTGGAGATCGTATCATTTCGGGATTTGCTTCAAGACAATTTATCTTAGCAAAAGGACATAATTCATATATGGGTCTCAGGTTTGGACTTAGCTTTTTATGAATATTACTTGGATAACAAGTGGAACCTGGTGCTCTACTGGTCCAAAGAAATCATTTCATCTACCTCATATACTAGAGTGATCTGGACTGATATTTGGCTACTTAACTTGTCATCTAAATGCTACCGTTAGTAGAGAGAAGAACCTATTGCTGAGCTCCCCCGGTGCAAACAAGAGTACATGGTATATGTATCATGGTGAAGTTTTACTTAATTTGTTGTTCCATAGCTACCGCCAGCGAAGATGTGAACTGGTAACCTGGAGGTACTAATTCTAGGACAGTTAGTTAAAACCCATTAGACATGGCGCTGCAATGATGTTTATTTCAGCAGACTGGGATGCTAGATGATCGCCTGAAACTACAAGTACAAGTGTAGAAATGATATGTTCCTTCCGACAAGGAATTGCTACTGATGTATAACATGAAGTTTTTTTAATAAGAGTTAATTATGCTCACTAGAACCTGGAGATGTAGTGCTGGAGTACTACTATGGGCTGGACAAACGATCAGGTGGATGCTTCTTTGTGATGTAAGAAAAATAGTCTAAAGCATTGGACCCGGCCTGGACATCAAGTCTAACCTGTTCTTAAGTGCTCAATGGAGGTGTGTAACACTTGAAATTATTTGGTACAGATTTTAAATCTGAATTGGTCATATTAATTTCCTAATTGATCTCTTGTAACTTCATCTGGTAAGAATTAGTTTAACTAATTAGGCATCCCTGCTATCACACTAAAATAGAAGTGCAAACCAGATCTTAAGCATCAGCCTAGCTAGTCTAATTTCTTGGTGGTAACCTGATGGTTTACTGGGATTTATTCATCTGCTGTAACCTAAAGATGTGCTACAGCACATGTGCTACTCTAAAAGATAATGATAAAGGTTGATCAGTTTGAGCTACGGTAGTACACACGCTATCTTTGGATATATTGCCCAACGCATGATTATTACTTGTCATTTCTCAACTTGGCTTATTTACACAAGGATGCGAGCAAGTCACTTATGAACATAGCAATATCAAATCAGGTTTCAGTTTCTAAGCAGAGCACACTTAAGTTCCCAAAGGCAGAGATGTGAATCTACTATTGTTTTACTAGATGAAGTCTTCGTACACTAATCATATGGTTCTCTTTTAGCTCTACCTACACATCTAAATAATAAGTCAGACATGCATCCATTTGATTCAGATTCGTGGTGACCTCCAGTGCAAGGTATACCTGACAGGTTGGGGAATTTGGGGATGTCTCGAACTGGTTCAGGATGGACTTGAGTTTCCTATACAATATCTCTTATCCAGCGCCAGTATGGACAGCGGGTGCCGACAGGCTCGGCATGCTCTGACGACGACGACGCCCCGTCCTCCGGCGACCTGCTCTGACTGCTCATGGTCCTGCATCTTGACCCAGCGCTGCTTGCCGTCCGCTGCTGTCGATGGACGCCAGGAGTTGCTGCAGACGTAACCCTCGTTGTCCTGCCGCCGCCGCTGCTCCCACACCACTGAACCATGTTGGGGAACCGCCAACGATAGCATCTCCGCCTCTCCTTCTGGGCTGCAGCTAGATGGCTTCCTCCTTTCTTGCTTGGTAATTGATCTCCTAGATCACGGCCATGGCGTCGCCCTCGATTGGTGAAGGTATGGGAATGAGGAAGGTTGTGCTGGGAAGCTGGAGCAGAGAAGTGTTTCATCGATTCCCTCATCCTTGAGCTTCTATACGAGGCTGAGGTGTCCTATGTTGGTACGGTAGCTGACCTCTAGTTGACAGCTCCACCCTTGGTCATTTTGTTAAATCGAATGGATAGGCTCTGGTTGAAAGATAAGAAGACTATCATTTGACTGCTACAGTTCATGGTAAATAAACTAACAGATATTTTTTCCCATGGATGGACTAGTACGTGCACATAACAAGATATTTAAATTGCTAGTGATTTTCCATTGCCGTAATAAATATTTTACACCACTAAAATGTGTATAGGTCGAGAATTAATTTGACTTGAAAGCTTTTGTCGAAAATAAATTATTTACATAGGTTCTTCCAAATAAATTATCATTGTTCCTCGCTCAGTATCCCTTTGCCCTCGCGACTATTTTTTGGGAATCATTATATCATATTTTATCGAAAAATAATTTTTCACGGAATATTGTCATATCCAATAAACATTCCCGGAACATTATGTTCGAGTTGCATATTTCCAAATATTCAACACTCAAGTAACACAAGTGATAATCAACTGGTCAAACTTTTATTCACTTGCATTATTATAATTTTGTTTGTTTCATGGTGTGTGATGGTTTTGGATTTACTCGAGTTCGAAGTTCTTATGCATATATGAAATGTATGAAATGCGTAACAATATCAATAGTTCACAATATATTGTTATAGCCATCACCATAGATTGATCTACACTGCCCCGAGCCGGTGTGATCTCGACAATGGTATTGATTAACCTAGCAAAATATAAATATTGCTATTGGATAAACGGGATTTTCTGGCCCGTAATTCCGTAAACTAGTTATAAATACCCGGGGTATTACATTTTGTGTCTTAAGAACTCATGAAAGAGCCCGGAATTTAGTCAACTCATCCAAGCATTAGAAGCATCTAAAAAGAAATAAATAGCACTGAAACCAGCCCCGGCTATTTTTAAAGGCTGTGCAACTCAACATACAGGAGCTTCTTCACAACTCCCACTCCAGTCTGATGCATTCAACACACATTAGTCAGCACTAAGCCTCGAAATATCGAGTTCCGAACCAGATACAACAAAAAAGACACACAGATAGATATCCAACAACAAAAAAGACACACAGAATGGGATATCAGAACATAAGCAGAAAACCAACATTGAAATATCGAAGCTTGAGAGAACATGTAAGAAAATCAAACACACCCACACATGGGCACACACCAAAATGCAAGCAAGATCAGATCAGTTCACAGGTCTGTGCACCACAAGTTAAGTAATTAAGCGAAGCAGGTCAATGTGCATTCAACCTTCATGCCAATTGACAAATGTCAACAGGAATTGGATAACAGGCGGAAGTTAGATAATTAAGCGATTAGTTCCTACAAAGTGCAATTCAAAGCTGACCGGTGCATGCTACATAGAGGGTCAACCTCCGCGCCAGCCATACAGATGGAAGAATCTACATCCAACAGAACATTTCTGCATCTCAGCCACCAGAATGTAAATGCAGGTACCTGCAGTGCAAGTAGTACCATCAGACAAAGAAACTTTGTGCTATTCAATCAGGAAAAGTTGTTGAGTTATGCTCATATAATTTTGTCTGACTCAAACAGAAAACATTAGTTTCACAATTTATGGAGTGCCATAAACGCCAAAGTTGAATCAACTAACATTATTGGACAAAACCAATATCTGAAACAGAGAACAACAATATGTAACTTATAGTGTGGCGGTACACTTTCAACTTCAAATATTAGAGGAATTGGCTAAACTAGTATGAGTATAGGCCAAAAGAAAAGTGGTATGAGGGGCTCCTGGACTAGGAAAGTATAAACAAGCTGATAGGCAACTTTTCTAATTGTATATGAGCTAGTTAGTCACTAGCAAATCGAAATTAATCAAATTCATGCAGTACAAGACTCCAGCAAGGGAGCGTGCATAATATTATTAATTGGCACTTCCTTCGATCCAAAAAATAAAGGTGATGCAGCAACAAGTAAAACTGTAAGAGTAAAACAAATATATGCCCGAAGCATGACGAAGAATTACTTAGTTCATTTGCTTCTACTTAGCATGACAGAAGTCTCATCTCCGAGCAGGCACGAAGCCACAAACACATGCATAAATAGAGAACTAGGAAGGGTTCTAAGTCATTAGTCATAAGGAACTTGGGGAGTACTAACGAAGAGGTAAAACAAAAGAAAGAAACTTGGATGGAAGGGGGGCCAAACAGAAGAGCACATCCAGTATATAGGGGAAGAACATGGATGGAAGGGAGGGCAAACAGAAGATACAAAAACTTAAAATATACTGTTATTGGTGATGAAAGCAGTTTTAAAGATAAATCTAGTCATATCCATTTGATCCTGTGTTCAATATCAAGTGTAAACATCCAGGTGGCTAAAAAATTGAAGATATTATATTCCACATAAAGCATACATAGCTACATACAGTAGGAATTTGACCAGCCAAACCATATCAGTGGTCAGTGCATATTTATGCAAATTTGACGACCAATGAGCAACATGCTGAGGAAATGTTTATCCAAACAGCTAACACTAGAATAACTGCCCATAAAACTACAATAACTGCAAGTAAAGCAGTAAATAGCATTACAAGATTTAGTGATAGCAATCATTAGTTCACTAGGTTTCACAATGATCAAAATAAGAAGCAATGTAAAGTGGCAGTCTAAAATGGTCAGGTCTTGCTATCATATCAATTACTTGTGTAGACGGACCAATCTGCAAGTTACACTATGACTTGATTTTTTTTAAGCCAAAGTAGTAAACCATACAAGTGAAAAACAAATATATCCCCAAATCACAGTGTAAGTAGTTACTTTGCTACAATTTAGCACGATAGCATTCTCATCTCAGGCACGAGCATATGCACACAAATAGCAAATGGGGGAAGGGTCCTAGCTAAAGGAAGAAGAACCCACACTACCAGAAGAAACTGGGGAACTACAAATGAAGAGATGAGAAAACAGGGAGCAAGGCAGCTTGATGGAACGTGAAGGCAAGCAAAAAACACATCCAGTAGAGATGGGGCCGGTAAAATATCAAGTAATAGAGAAGGTGGGTGGGTGAAAGCATCAAGAAGAGAAAGGATAGCTGCTGAGGAAGAGATGAGAAAACAGGGCCTGGAGAAAAGATGCAAGACACAGGCTGCCATCAAAGCATCAAAGGTGACGAATACATACATTATTTGAAGGAAAGAGTTGTAGAGAAAATCTTAGGAGTCCTCTCTTGCAGAAATTTCAGTAAACAGAATAGCAGTACATTATTTGAAGGAACAGATCCGATGCCTCAACATAAATGTAGAAGATAAACTTGCCTACTCAACCAGTACACCACGATAGCATATCTGACGGGACAATCCTCTTAAGCACAGTGCGGAAGATCAGTTGCATCATGTCCACCACCATTACCTATTACTGCAAGCATAAGAAGTCAAACAACCAAAAAAACAACAGTTTTGATACAGCATTAGGAATAGATAAATAAACTACACCTACTTCCAAATTTAAAGAATATCTTAAGAAACGGTATGCTGATGAATATCGTAAAAACGAAGAACAAGCAGACTCAGACTATAGGCTGGTCAGGAGAGAAAGGTTATCCCTAGGCTTGTTCAACGCCATAACAGAAATATATACTAATAAATCCTAGAAAAAGGTGATCATGAGTTTTCAAATTAATATATATATTTTAAGCATTAAAATGAAAGGAACTTATTCTATTAGTTTTCCTAGGTACAAATGGACTTGCAACGCGTGACACATTATGTCAAATGTTAATATGACCAACTATTCGTAAATCTGAAACAAATTAAACATTACTGGTTTAAGATTACTAGCAAGATTAGAGGAGATAATTATACTGAATGATAGAATTATAACTAGCTCCCAGCTTTCGAATGTACCTATTGATTCAAAGAATTTTCATAGGAAATTTCGAAGGATTCAACAAGAAAACAATTGATACAGGACTTGCACAATTTTAAAGTAAACTGCTGAACAGAGAATAAACGATTACTAAGTAGTAGCAGCTCTGAAGAAAGCAATAACAATGCGCCATGATCTAAAATATATCATGCACAAAACTCACAACCAACTCCAACTCAGCACTCTGTGAGCTATGAGCTAGTACTAATTCCAACGGTTACAAGACTGGATTTGAGATGTGGTCTTCAGCTATGCCACAAAACAACATATTTCTTAAGCAAAGCAACAGGAGATCAACATGTTTGTGTGCATATTTAGCAATTCAACCAATGCATGGCCATGGTCATGGTCCTTAAAATGTCGAATTTCAAAACATAAACTATGATATGTTTTCCACGTTTAGTTATCTCTAGCAGAGAATTGAACTTGGCAAGCTCCATATGTGAATATAACAAAAACACATATTGCTTTCACTATGACTAATTATTCACAAACCACAACCAACAAATTAAGCAAACATACAGAAGATGTAACGAAAATGCAAGACAACAGAGAAGATTCCAGGGCCAGTATCATTCATACCTGGAAGGTAGAAGCTCATGTAGGGTAGGACGCTAAAGTACTTTCTAAGCTCATCAACCTTCTTAACCTGCCCGGAATTGAGCTTGATCGTGAATAAGCCAACACCAGAGCAAACAAAGACGACATCCACACCCTCTGCAAAGCCAGCCATGATGAAACGCACATCCTTTGCAAAGCCATCGACATTGGCAACAGGTATTGTTCCCTCTAGCTCGATGACCCTGTACTGTACCCATTTTGCAGCTTCTCCTTCGGTATCCACCTTCCTTGACCACGTATAAAGGCTGGAACCCTGAATGCAGGCAAAGCCCAGTGAAGTGTTGTTCTCCATGGCCGTGATGGCAATGTCATACACGTCCGGCTGCGGCGAGTCAATCATGGATAAGCGATCCTTGCCCAAGTCATACTTGACGATTATATTTGACCCATGAACTGTGAAGTAGACTGCATCTCCGACAACGGCGCCTCGCCTAGGATGGACATAGGGTGTGAAGCGTCCCAATGGTCCATCTGCATGTCCCTCTCGCATGTGCTGGGCATAGATTTCGCACGTGTTGTCGAGGCATGGTGGTACGCTCCACGCACCCGTCTCCGATGAGTAGACGCTCGCGACTATGGTGTCGTTGTACTCATGGGTGCCCGCTAAGACGACGCGGAAGGGGCCGCCGTGGCAGTCGAGGTGGTCGCAGCCGTCGGCGGCGCAGAGCACCGCGGCGGAGTAGACGAGCCACTTCATCTCCGGCTCGCCTGGCAGGTAGTGCCGGTCGCCGGTGACGGGGTCCCAGACGAGGTACTCACCCTCGAGCGGCATGTGGAGGAGGACGCGGCCGTGGCGGCAGTCGAGGGGGCGCGTGCGGCGGCCGTCGGCGCCCGGGTGCGGGAACTCGGGCAGCGACGTGGTGGAGGAGAAGCGGGCGGGCGCGTCCTCTAGGACCAGGATGATCTGGTCGAGGAGGCCGAGGAGGGGCGGGGCGCCGTGGAATTCGCGGTAGCGGCGGCGGAAGCCTGGGTCGCAGATGATGGCGAGCCACGGCTTGCAGACGAGGGCGGCGCGGAAGAGGTGCTCGGGCTCGTCCGGCGGGAGGCGGAGGAGGATCTCGGCAGTGACGTCGGCGACGGCGGCGCCATGGTTCTCGCCCGTGGTTTGGGTGGGGAACAGTCGGAGCGACGGGATGCCCAAAATGACACTCGAGAATGAAATTAGAGCCCAGGAGCTTTTCTTCAGAGTGACAACAAGCCCACGACAGCTAAAGAAAAGGCCCATTTAACCTCAGAACTTTTTTTAGATGAAACTCAGAACATTGTTTTTTACCGAAACCCCACAGGCCGATTACCGCTTTGAAAACAAAAGTACACACAACCATATATGCTCGGGGTCAAATGTACAGTACAGTACTTGCTAACGGTTTCAAATAACTGACAGAGAATTCTCTAGGAGCATATGCCACCGACGCTTTCAACACACGGGCCGACAGGGCAGTGTTAGGATCGCTGACATGTTGCCTGGCCTATTGGAACCAGCAAACTTTATTTTAATTTAGAATTAATTTGTACAATTTCATTCTAATTTAGAATATTTCAAAAATTGAATGAAATTCTAAAATTACTAAACCCTATTAGTGGCTATCGAAGAAGCAGTTGAAGACCAAGACTAGTTGGGCCTGACCCCATTTTGTAAACTTTAGGGAGTAGTTACTGTTGTAAGAAGTTGTGTACCTCTCCTCTGTTATTAATGCAGCTACCCAGATCCATCCTCTGTTCGAAAATATAAATAAGGTAAGCGATATTAAATCGCAGCAAGTGAAGGTGCATTCCACCTTCATGCCAGTTGCCTGAATTTGATCAGATTCATGCAGTACAAATCTGAAGCAAGGGACCATGCATAATATTATTAACTGATACTTCCTTCAATCCAAAGTACTGCTCATTTTACTCTACACAACATCAATGAGTAGTTTCACCACTATTTGACCGATAAAATGCGAGTGAAAATAAAACGTGCTACTAAAGTCGTGTCATTTTGATCATGTGTTCGATATGAAGTATTAAATATCCATGATGACCAACACTGAAGAAATTAGACTACGTACAGTTTGTTTGGGTCAGCCAAAGTACAAATATATGCAAATTTGATTTAAAAAAGCGACATCCTAGAAAATGTTTAAGTGGGGTCCGTTTGAGAGCTTTGTTATTTTGAAATATTCTGTTAATACTTCAGTTTCTCAATATATTGAAGTATTAAATACTTTAAGGCATTTCGGTCGGATGAATACCGTGGTTTTATAAACTGAAGTATTGTACCGACCACATTTGTTTGCCATATTGGAAACTTCACTCCTGACCACCTTTTTCTAACCTGAAGTGTTGTACAAAACTGCAGTATTACTTTGCCAGGCACTTCAATACTTTGTTTTTAAAATATTGTTTTCTGTAAAAAACTGAGGTCCCAAACAATTAAAAGAGGTATAAGATTTAGGGAAGGCATACTCTTCAAGTATCATGGCTATCGTTAGTCCACCAGGGTATGATGATGATCCAAAGTAAGCAGGAAATGTGAAACTTATAAGACCGTATAAACAAAGCAAGTTTGGAAGGAAATGTTCAGTTAATGCTACTTACAGCATGCAAATCACTCTAGGACATGATAGACCCATAACCACGGAAAAAGAAGTTAAAGGCGATGCAACAACAATTAAGAATCAAGAAGTAAAACAGAAATATATCTCAAAGCATGGCGAAGTATTAGTTCATTTGTAACTAAGCATGGCAGCAGCCAGTTCAAAATAAATAAATACAGCATCACAATAGTCTCATCTCTGAGCAGGCACGCACATATGCACAAATTGAGAATGAAGAACAGTTCTAAGTCATCTGTCATAGGAGGAGCTCGAGGGAGAAGAGACTACACTAACATAAGGAAATTGGGGAGTACTAAGGAGGAGGTAAACCGAAAGGGAGGACAATAAAAATAGTATATCCAGTAGTTAGGGGGAGAATTTAAGTAGATAAGGAAAAAAAAGTTATTTCTCATGAAAGCAGTTTTCAAGATGAATCTACTCATGTCATTTTGATCTTGTGTTCAATATGGACTTTAAACATCCAGGTGGCTAAAATTGAAGATATTACTGTGCATAAAGATAGATACATATAGTTGGACTTTTGACCGGCCAGATTATATTACTGCCAATCACATATATATGCAAGTTTGGCGCACAATAACGAACATGCTGAAGACATGTTTATCCAAAAAATCTTACACTAGAATAATCATCCATAAAACCACAATAACCCGAAGAAAAATAATAAACAACACTATCAGATTTAATGAAGCCATAATCTTAAGTTATTGTGGCCATCATTAGCACACTGGCGGAGCTTCAGCAGGGCCAACCTGGGCCATAGCCCCCCAGCAAAAACGAAAATTTACCAGCACCCATTAGTAATTCCTATATAGTTCTGTATGGAAGCCACGGGGCTTTCTTCATCCGCTGGAGCATGACCAGGCTCCATTTCCTAGCGGAGCTGCTCCCATGCTTTTGAGTTTTGAGGCCTCGTTTGCGCACAGTTCACACATCTTGCCAAGTTATTTAAGCTGACAATGCTAAAACGAAAGTTACTTTGGTTTATAGGCTAGATATCTCTCGAGGAGATAATTAAAAAACAAAGTTATATGCAGGCATGTAGCAATAGGCCACAGAGTGGAGCTTTCTTAGCAAGTCTAATGTTTGCCAAAACAATCAAGCCTGATATGTTCTCTTCACTAATAAATATAATTTTGTGCGTATTTTCACCAATTTTCTCTACAGAAATCAAAGCTTCAAGATTTTGACTATACGTGGGTAACCAGTTAACCACTAACCATCTTGCCCCCCCCCCCCCAGGCTTTCGTTGAAGCTTCGCCACTGAAGTGGCATAACTATAAGTCTAAAACTAAATGAAATTTGAAACCAAATGGTCAGGTATTGTTATTATATCAATTACTTGTGTAGACGGGACGCAGTGGACATGCAAGTTACACTATGACTTGCTAAATTATTAAGCACATAAGAAGTTAAACGCAATGTAGCATCAAGTAAAAGTTAAAACAGAAATATATCCCCAAAAAAGTGGTAGCATTCTCATCTGTGAGCAGGCACGGAGCATACACACATATAGGGAATGGGGCCAGGAAGAGGAACCCACACTACCAGAAGGAACTGAGAAAATATAAAGGAGGTAACTTGAAAGCAAGGCACCTGGGTGGACAAGAAGGCAAGCAAAAAATACATGCAGTAGACAGGGGGCAGTAAAATATCAGGAAGTAAAAGAGAAGACGGGGAGTAAAAGCATGAGGACGAGAGCGTAGAGCTATTCAGGAATGGCGAGGGAAACAGGGCATGCATAAAAGATGCAAGATGCAGCCTGCCATCAAAGCATAAGAGGTGGCCAGGTGAACAACATACATACATATTTGAAGCAAAGAGTTGTAGAGAAAATCCTCTTGCGATTTGGTGTGAGAAATGTCAGCACAAAGGATAGCAGTGCATTATTTGAGGGAATAGATCCGATATCTCAACATACATTAAGAAGATAAACTTATCTTCTCAACCAGTACATCATGATAGTATATCTAACATGACAATCCTCTTAAGTATTGTGTGGAAGATCAGCTGCATCATGTCGACCAGCATTGCCTGTTTATGCAAGCATATAAGAAGTCAAACAACTAATGACTTTAAAGAGTAGTTTGACAACAGTATATAATGATGAATACGCACTCAGACCATTAGCTTGTCATAATAGAAATTATCCCGAATTATTAAGCTTTGTTCCATGCCATATCAGAAAAAAATGATATAGACTAGCAAAAAGGCAATCATGAACATTCTGTCACACTAGGTTATCTTTAAATATTTTTCCCATGAAATGAGCTCAATTTATTAGTTTCCCCACGTACGAATGAACTTACCACTCGCAGCACATAATCTCTAAGGTGATAGACTGACCAACTATTCATAAAATTCAAACAAATTAATTATTACTGATATAAGATAATTAGCAAAGGTAATCATATTGAATTAAAGAATTATAACTAAAAGCTTCCAAATGTACATATTGAGCTGCCTATTTGAAAATTCAGTTTGTTCAGTCAAGTTTTTCATGTGTCTCAAGCTTACAAGTTCCAACTATGGATTACGTCAACCAAGTACCAAAAATAAACTTGGTTTTGTTATACACATAGAGTGAAGGTATTTACCTGCAGGGTAAACACTTTCGAATGGACGAGCGTAAAAAAAGCCTATGCTTTTGCCTTTGGAAAGTTTCTTGGCCTCCATTATTTCAAGTTGGAGCATGAAGTTGCCGGTAGATGCTGACAGGAGCACCACATTATTGTACTCAACAAAGCCTACTACCGACAGAAACTGTCTCTTCCCCTCTAAATTCAGCGGAAGTACTTGGTCCAGATCAATAGTTCTTCTCAGCACCCACGAAGCAAGACCATCACAACCGGTCTCCCTCTTCCACAGTTGGGCGAAATGGGAGTCTATCAGAGTCAGTAAACCAAGCCCACCACCCTCTGCCTGCATAACCGAGACATCGGAATAACATTTAACTCGCATGTCCCCTCGCACAGGTACCATAGCTAGGCTCTGCCTGCCCAGATCAAACTCCATGATGCCATCCGAAAGAAGCCAATATAGGGAATTCCCTACCATCGCAACGCGCCTACCCGTAGAAGATACAGGAGATGCGGCGAAACAATGGTACAGCCGCCTGTGGGGGCACGACAAATCCGGTTTGACGAGGCAATCCTCAGCCTTGTGTGGAAGCGTTGTTGAGATGGGATCACTCCATACGCCGGTCTCCGACGAGTAAACGCGGGCGACCGGCAGTGTATCTTGTTCCTCTTGGTTGCCTAACAAGACCACCAGGAAGCCGGGGACGACTCCGGCGCCGCGAAGCACCGCGCCGCTGATCGGGGCCTTGTCCATGTCAAACCCTGGGGGCACAGCAATGCGGTGCTGCTCGCCGGTGAAAGGGTCCCAGACCAGGACCTGAAGACGCTTCTGAAGGAAGACGAGCACGAGACCATGGCGGCAGCCGAGGCACCAGAAGATTTCACGCTTGTGGAACTGCAAGGAGAATCGCTCGATAGGGGCACTGTTGGGGGCCTCCACAGCAGGTGCGAAGGAGAGGCTGGGGCGTTCCACGTCGGTGTAGATGAAACCGAGGAGGGGAGGGTTGCGGCTGTGGCGGAGGCGGAAGCGGCGGAAGAAGACGGGGTCCGAGACGAGGCTGAGCCAGCGGTGGCAGACGGCGGAGGCGCGGGGGAGAGAGGACGGCTGCGGGGGTAGGCGCAGGAGGATCTCGGCGAGTAGATCATCGTCTTCCAGCGGCGGCGCCGCCGCCGAGCGGATTCTGGCTGTCATCTCTTAACGCCCTCGACTTGGCTCTCGTCGGTGCCTACTGTCTGTAAGTGATTCAATTCATTTATTTCGAAAAAAGATAAAGTCCTTAGCTCTTATATAGATAGGTCATTGCTTTCGCTAACTATGCTCACTACGGTATTATGTAGAATGAAAAGTGATGAATGTGAAAGAAAGAACATCTTTGGATTTGGGTTCGTTAACCCGGTACGAGTTAATGAAAGGACACTGAAGAACCACAAGAAGGAGACGGAGAAGAACTTGCTAGATGCCATAACTTTCCAACATTTCCAGGGGCAGATAATGTTTCCATACTACTTCAGGTAAGAGAGTGTTACTCGCTTGTACAAATTAAGTGTAATTGATGAGTTACTGACGTGTATATAATGATGCGCAGCGAACATTACATTCTGCTAGTCATTGAAGTTGATAGATCACAGGTTACAGTCTACGACTCATTGGCCTGGAACGAGTCTACGTACCAAAGCATTATAGATACGCTCCAAAGGTAATTTCAAACATTATCGCACTATATCAGTCTCTCTTATTGACTCCAGAGATATCAAGTAACTAATAACTCATTTATTCTTTTCTTTTGGCCGGGCAGGGTTTGGAAGTCATTCAAGAAAAACAGTGGATTCAAGAAAAACAGTGGTGCTGATGGTGGTTTGAAAGATAAGCTTACTTTTGTTCATCTAGAGGTAGGTAGTACGGTCTACCTAGATTCGCGCATCTCTTTATTTATAGTTTTCAGTACCACTATATGTTGACTATGATTTGATTGCGTGCTATTCTCGTAAAGTGGATCGAGAAGCAACCACCGGATACAAAATTCTGTGGATATTTCGTTTGCGAGTGGATTCGTCGTGCGGTCACTGAGCGGGACCCCAAGAAATTTTTAGAAGTACGTGAACAATCATATTCATCAATTGATCTCTACTGGCATTCATAATTTTCGATACTCAAGATTAATATTCATATTGATCTACTTCTTTTATAGGCAGAGCATTTGCGCAAGAATATGCAACTAAAACCGCGCTTCAAAGCACTAGCAGAGGAGCTTGTGGCGTTTCTGCTCGACGACGTCATACCTAGTGACGCAAAATTCAATGGAGATTAGCGGTGAAGTCCCGGTTATGATCTCCGCACGTGTAATTGAATAGACGGGCTCTAGTCCCGGTTATGATCTCCGCACGTGTAATTGAATAGACGGGCTCTAGTCCCGGTTATGATCTCCACACACGTGTCGAATACACGGGCTCTAGTCCCGGTTATGAACACTCGATGTAACCGGATAGACGTGAACATACTTTTATTTATGAATATTTTGATATGTTATATGTAGTTTCTGTTTTTTAATTAAATTAACCGCACATTTTTTGCACCATTTTAATATTTAAATTGGGAGGAAAACAAATATATATAGCAGCTGCCCCGTGCTGTCGCGTGTCAGATCCTGCGTCCCGGGTCGTATGACCATCCGGGACTAGAGTTCCTCCACCACGCCCGCGCCTGGTCGGCCACGTGCGAGCCGCTTGTTCCGGGTCGTAACTGACCCGGTACTAGAAGGGGGGGGGGGCTCCTAGCACCGCCTTCGTAGTCCCGGGTGTAAATCCGGTGCTAGAGGCCCTTACGACCCGGTACTAGTGGCCCGGTTTCCACTAGTGCCTACCAGAGAAGAGAAGAGAGCAGTCTGCATAGAGAGATCAAAGCCCACGAGTTTTCCTTAGGAGAGATAGGAAGCCCACCACGTTAGCTTAAGTGAAAGCCCACAGTCGGTTGATCTCTTACCAGATAATTAGGGATACCATATTGTCATGTTTCAGGTTTTTTTGGTAGTATGGAACTCTGACCAGATTTTGATTAAAAAATGAAACTGTTGAAAAAGGTCTGCAGCGTCCGCCAGGCTATCTGTAATAGCAGGGATTACTTCCTTCACATTGTTTCTGTGCATCTTGTGGATGTAGAATAACGTTCAGAGTGTCCCATTTACATATCATGTTCCTTGTGGAATTTTTACTGTAAACTAAAAAGGGGTAAATAACAACAAAGGCAGGAACAAAAAAGACATGCATGCTTATTGTCCGCCATGTGATCTGATCACATAATGCTTTTCAATTTTCCCAAATAAATAATTATTGAGAAGCAACATAATAAAAATATGCATGTGATTATTGCAGTCATCGTAGGCTATTTGCATTATTAAACATGTGATACTGTATAACTTAGAAGCTCTTTGACAAGACGATTTAGTCCAGCAGATGACGATTTTAAGAGCCCTACATGGCGTCTTATTTCTTATTCGATGATTGTAGCAAAACTGTTGCTTAGCTATATTACGTGCATCGCACGTACACGAGTACTAGTCTCTTAAATTATTGCAAAGGTTTACCATTTAGTATGTTTAGGATAATTTTGAAAAGTTTGTCATGTCACATTAGTTTTAGCAACATATGGTTTCCACTTAGACATGAACTTAAAATTAGTATGCGGACATATCCAAAATATTTGAAACTCTACATAGTACAAGCGGATATATTGTGTTATTTCAATGCTTTTTCCGTATTTTCGTGATGAAATTAAGTCTAAAAGTTTGTGTTATCTTCATGTTAAATTTCATAAAAAATATGCCACGTGTTGTTTATTTGAAATCAGCACCCATGAGGGCTAAATTGGCACAAGCCATGGCGAAGGGAAACTGTCATATTTTCAAGCTCCACTTGATGGTAAAGTAAGTATCAACCAACGATATATGGAGTTTTATTGACAAACAAAAATGTTATATCATTTTCTGAAGGAAAATAAGAATTTCTTGAAAGCAATTTTAGTAGAAAACAAATTTTCACTATGTGGAGCGTGGTGTGAAATAAACATGAGACATTTGCTAAATTAGTTAGTCAATTTATGATTTACCTAATTTTCTTGCTAAAAATGTTACATGCAAGCTTACTCGAAGAGATATTTCCTGACTGATACTCATACTTCTCCCCTTTCGCTTCACCTTCTGGATGCCAGAAATCCCCTCCCGTTCAACTTCACGGAGTGGGGGACCCTTGTTGATCTGTTGGCGGTCGCTGCCGAGGAGGAGACCACCAGATAAAGGCGTGGTGGTTGGAGAAGTGGACGGAGAGAGAGAGAGAGAAGAGAGTCTTGTTCATTTGGGGAATTGAGTGAGTAGGGGCAAACTAGCACTTTGTTCATGGGAAATCATGTTTGGCTTATAAGTGTGTAACGCACTCATCAAAAACTGAATTTTAAAATATCAAAAAAATCTAAACAAACCTTTCAGATGTACACTTGAATATTCTATGTTCTCACAATAAATTTTGTGAAAAATGACATTTTTGTGTCCTGTGTAAAGTGACAAAATTTGATGCTCCAAAATAAATTTTCACGAAACTTTTATTAGTCTTTTTTTTAGACAAGCCACAAAAATGTCTTTTTTCACGAAATTTGTTTTAAACTACAGAATGTTCGAATGTACATCCGATATTTTATCTTGGATTTTCTTACCATTTGAAAAAAATAGTACAAATTTATTTGTCAATCGGCATAGGCAAAGGCAACTGATGAACTAGCCTGAGGGCGCTGCTACCCAATGAATCCCTCTATCTTTAGACCCAAGCTTAGCCCGGTGGCTGGGACGGGATGATGCGTCATGCCCTGCCCGGGTTCGAGTCTCCTCGCCATTATTCATAATGTGATGCCGAGGGGCTCTTCCCCCTCCGGGTTTTTTTAATCCCTCTGTATATGTTAATTAAGTGTTGTCAAGTGCGGTTAGTTAATGTTGATGAGAACGCCGAACTTCTTTTTTGATTAAAATCCTGGCACTACTAGTTGAGCATCATCCATTCCACTCGACGAAACGCTCTGAAATAGTAGTGATTAGATTGGTTGAAAGTACAAAAGATATAATGCTCGGCTACATTAGAAATTTTCCAGGCCAAATGGCAGGTACATGCTGCCCGGGCGGCGGCAGCAGCAGCAGGTAACCGCCATGTCCGAGTTCTCTCTGGGTGCAGGTATGGGCGTATGGCCACAAGCGGCGATGGACATGCACTACATTGTGCCCACAGAAATCGTGCAAGACTTCAACGGATCATTTGTTCTTGTACTTCTGCACTGCGATCGTGCAGAAGCAAACTCATCACAAGAATATACCCAAACTAGAATTGCAACCGATACACACAGATTCAATTCAGAAAGAGGATTCTCACAACAATGTAGTATCAAGGCTGCAAATTTGAAACTCACCAACTGATTTCTCAAGTTCAGAACATGCAGCAAGCTCAGAGTTAGATCCATGTATAATCAAAGTACTCATGATAGAAACTGGCAAATGCGGTTATCAAATATGTAGATGCAGATTATCATCCCAATCATGACATGAAATAATTAGGTTATTCATCCTTTTGCAAGGAACAAGTGACATATTTTGCTTAAGAACTAATGAAAGAGCCCGAAATTTAGGCAACCCATTCCAAGCATTCGAAGCATCTCAAAAGAAATAAATAGCACCCTGGCTATGTTTAGAGTGGCGAAAGGCTGGTGCAATTCGCTTATTCACAACTTCCACGCTGGTTAGACTACTGATGCATTCAACACATACTAGTCATCAGAAAGCCTCAAAATACCGAGCTCCGAACCACATAGATATCCAACAACAAAAAACACACACAAAATGGGATATCATAACATAAGCAGAATACCAACATCGAAATATCCACGCTTGAGAGAACATGTATGAAAGCCAAACGCACCCACACATGGGACACACCAAAATGCAAGCAAGATCAGATCAGTTCACAGGTCTGTGTGCCACAAGTCAAGTACTAATTAAGCAAAGCAGGTCAATGTGCGTTCAACCTTCACGCCAATTGACGAATGTCAACGGAAGTTAGCAAATTAAGCGATTAGTTACTACAAAGTGCACTTCACAGCTGACCGGTGCATGCTACATAGAGGGTCAACCTCCGCGTCAACCATACAGATGGAAGAATCTACATCAAACAGACCATTTCTGCATCTCAGCCACCAGAATGTAACTGCAGGTACCTGCAGTGCAAGTAATACCATCAGCCAAAGAAACTTGTGCTATTCAATCAGGAAAAGTTGTTGAGTTATGCTCAGATAGTTTTGTCTAACTCGACCAGAAAACATTAATTTCACAATTGTGGTAGTGCCATTAACTCCAAAGTAGAATCAACTAACATTATTGGACAAAACCAACATCTGAAACAGAGAACAACAATAGGTTACTTATAGTGTGGCGGTACACTTTCAACTTCAGACATCAGAAGAATTGGTTAAACTAGTATGAGTATAGGCTAAAAGACTAGTGGGCATATGAGGGGCTCCTGGACTAGGAAAGTATAAACAAGCTCATAAGCAACTTTCAGAAATGTATATGAGCTAGCTAATCACTAGTAAATCAAAATTGATCAAATTCCTGCAATACAAGACTCCAGCAAGGGACTGTGCATAATCTTATTAACTGGCATTTCCTTGGATCCAAAAAGAAAAGGTGATGCAGCAACAAGTAAAACTGTAATAGTAAAACATAAATATATGCCCGAAGCACGGCGAAGAATTACTAGTTTATGTGCTACTACTTAGCATGACAACAGTCTCATCTCCGAGCATGTACGAAGCCATGAACACATGCATACATAAAGAACTAGGAACGGATCTAGGTCATTAGTCATAGGGAACTTGGGGAGTGCCAAAAGAAAGGAACTTGGATGGAAGGGGAGGCCAAACAGAAGAGCACATCCAGTATAGAGGGGAAGAACATGGATGGAAGGGAGGGCAAACACAAGATACAAAAACTTAAAAATAACTGTTATTGGTGATGAAAGCAGTTTTAAAGATGAATCCAGTCATGTCCATTTGATCATGTGTTCAATATCAAGTGTAAGCATCCTGGTGGCTAAAATTGAAGATATTATATTGCACATAAAGCATACATAGCTACATATAGTTGGAGTTTCACCAGCCAAACCATATCAGTGGTTAGTGCATATATATGCAAATTTGACAGACAACGAGCAACATGCTAAGGAAATGTTTATCCAAACAGCTCACACTAGAATAACCGCCCATAAAACTATAATGACTGCAAGCAACGCAATAAATAACATTATAAGATTTAGTGATAGCAATCATTAGTTCACTAGGTATCACGATGATCAAAATAAGAAGCAATATAAAGTGGCAAAACTATTAGTATAAAATGGCAGGTGTTGCTACCATATCAATTACTTGTGTAGACGGACCAATCTGCAAGTGACACTATGACTTGATTTTTTTAAAGCCAAAGTAGTAACAAGTATAAGTGAAAAACAAATATATCCCCCAAGCATAGTGAAGTGTAAGTAATTAATTTGCTACAACTTAGCACAATAGCATTATTATCTGTGGGCAGGAATGAGCATATGCACACAAATAGCAAATGGGGGAAGGCTCCTAGCTAAAGGAAGAAGAACCCACACTACCAGAAGGAACTGGGGGAGTACTAATGAAGGGGCAAACTGAGAGCAAGGCAGCTTGATGGAACGTGAAGGCAAGCGAAAAAACATCCAGTGGAGATGAGGCCGGTAAAACATCAGCAAGTAGACGAGAAGGTGGGTGGGTGAAAGCATCAAGAAGAGAAATGATAGCTGCTGAGAAAGGGATGAGGAAACAGGGCCGGAGAAAAGATGCAATACACAGCCTGCCATCAAAGCATAAAAGGTGGCCAAGTGGGCAACATACATACATTATTTGAAGGAAGGGGTTGTAGAGAAAATCTTAAAGAGACATCTCTTGCAGAAATTTCAGCAAACAGAATAGCAGTACATTATTTGAAGGAACATATCCGATACCTCAAAATACATGTAGAACATAAACTCACCTACTCAACTAGTACACCACGATAGCATATCTGACGGGACAATCCTCTTAAGCACTGTGCGGAAGATCAGTTGCATCATGTTTACCACCATTGCCTATTTCTGCAAGCATAAGAAGTCCAACCAAATAAATTCCAACAAAGACCCAAACTCATAGCTGTAGTTTGAAAAAACAACAGTTTTGATACAGCATTAGGAATAGATAAATAAACTGCACCTACTTCCAAATTTAAGGAATATGTTAAGAAACAGTATACTGATGAATATCATAAAAACAAGAACATGCAGACTCAGACTACAAGCTGGTCAGGAGAGAAAAGTTATCCCTAAGCTTGTTTAACGCCATAACAGAAAAAGGATATACAAATGGACTTGCCACGAGCAACACAGTATGTTAAATGTTAGAATAACCAACAATTCGTAAAATTTGAAACAAATTAATCATTACTGATTTCAGATTTCTAGCAAGATTAGAGGAGATAATTATGCTGAATGATAGAATTATAACTAGCTCCAAGCTTCCAAATGTGCCTATTGATTCAAAGAATTTTCATAGGGATTTCGAAAGATTCAACAAGAAAACAATTGATACAGGACTTGCACAATTTTAAAGTAAACTGCTGAACAGAGAATAAAAGATTACAAAGTAGTAGCAGCTCTGAAAGAAACTAGCGATAACAATGCGCCATGATCTAAAATATATCATGCACAAAACTCACAACCAACTCCAACTCAGCACTCTGTGAGCTATGAGCTAGTACTAATTCCAACGGTTACAAGACTGGATTTGAGATGTGGTCTTCAGCTATGCCACAAAACAACATATTTCTTAAGCAAAGCAACAGGAGATCAACATGTTTGTGTGCATATTTAGCAATTCAACCAATGCATGGCCATGGTCATGGTCCTTAAAATGTCGAATTTCAAAACATAAACTATGATATGTTTTCCACGTTTAGTTATCTCTAGCAGAGAATTGAACTTGGCAAGCTCCATATGTGAATATAACAAAAACACATATTGCTTTCACTATGACTAATTATTCACAAACCACAACCAACAAATTAAGCAAACATACAGAAGATGTAACGAAAATGCAAGACAACAGAGAAGATTCCAGGGCCAGTATCATTCATACCTGGAAGGTAGAAGCTCATGTAGGGTAGGACGCTAAAGTACTTTCTAAGCTCATCAACCTTCTTAACCTGCCCGGAATTGAGCTTGATCGTGAATAAGCCAACACCAGAGCAAACAAAGACGACATCCACACCCTCTGCAAAGCCAGCCATGATGAAACGCACATCCTTTGCAAAGCCATCGACATTGGCAACAGGTATTGTTCCCTCTAGCTCGATGACCCTGTACTGTACCCATTTTGCAGCTTCTCCTTCGGTATCCACCTTCCTTGACCACGTATAAAGGCTGGAACCCTGAATGCAGGCAAAGCCCAGTGAAGTGTTGTTCTCCATGGCCGTGATGGCAATGTCATACACGTCCGGCTGCGGCGAGTCAATCATGGATAAGCGATCCTTGCCCAAGTCATACTTGACGATTGCATTTGACCCATGAACTGTGAAGTAGACTGCATCTCCGACAACGGCGCCTCGCCTAGGATGGACATAGGGTGTGAAGCGTCCCAATGGTCCATCTGCATGTCCCTCTCGCATGTGCTGGGCATAGATTTCGCACGTGTTGTCGAGGCATGGTGGTACGCTCCACGCACCCGTCTCCGATGAGTAGACGCTCGCGACTATGGTGTCGTTGTACTCATGGGTGCCCGCTAAGACGACGCGGAAGGGGCCGCCGTGGCAGTCGAGGTGGTCGCAGCCGTCGGCGGCGCAGAGCACCGCGGCGGAGTAGACGAGCCACTCCATCTCCGGCTCGCCTGGCAGGTAGTGCCGGTCGCCGGTGACGGGGTCCCAGACGAGGTACTCACCCTCGAGCGGCATGTGGAGGAGGACGCGGCCGTGGCGGCAGTCGAGGGGGCGCGTGCGGCGGCCGTCGGCGCCCGGGTGCGGGAACTCGGGCAGCGACGTGGTGGAGGAGAAGCGGGCGGGCGCGTCCTCTAGGACCAGGATGATCTGGTCGAGGAGGCCGAGGAGGGGCGGGGCGCCGTGGAATTCGCGGTAGCGGCGGCGGAAGCCTGGGTCGCAGATGATGGCGAGCCACGGCTTGCAGACGAGGGCGGCGCGGAAGAGGTGCTCGGGCTCGTCCGGCGGGAGGCGGAGGAGGATCTCGGCAGTGACGTCGGCGACGGCGGCGCCATGGTTCTCGCCCGTGGTTTGGGTGGGGAACAGTCGGAGCGACGGGATGCCCAAAATGACACTCGAGAATGAAATTAGAGCCCAGGAGCTTTTCTTCAGAGTGACAACAAGCCCACGACAGCTAAAGAAAAGGCCCATTTAACCTCAGAACTTTTTTTAGATGAAACTCAGAACATTGTTTTTTACCGAAACCCCACAGGCCGATTACCGCTTTGAAAACAAAAGTACACACAACCATATATGCTCGGGGTCAAATGTACAGTACAGTACTTGCTAACGGTTTCAAATAACTGACAGAGAATTCTCTAGGAGCATATGCCACCGACGCTTTCAACACACGGGCCGACAGGGCAGTGTTAGGATCGCTGACATGTTGCCTGGCCTATTGGAACCAGCAAACTTTATTTTAATTTAGAATTAATTTGTACAATTTCATTCTAATTTAGAATATTTCAAAAATTGAATGAAATTCTAAAATTACTAAACCCTATTAGTGGCTATCGAAGAAGCAGTTGAAGACCAAGACTAGTTGGGCCTGACCCCATTTTGTAAACTTTAGGGAGTAGTTACTGTTGTAAGAAGTTGTGTACCTCTCCTCTGTTATTAATGCAGCTACCCAGATCCATCCTCTGTTCGAAAATATAAATAAGGTAAGCGATATTAAATCGCAGCAAGTGAAGGTGCATTCCACCTTCATGCCAGTTGCCTGAATTTGATCAGATTCATGCAGTACAAATCTGAAGCAAGGGACCATGCATAATATTATTAACTGATACTTCCTTCAATCCAAAGTACTGCTCATTTTACTCTACACAACATCAATGAGTAGTTTCACCACTATTTGACCGATAAAATGCGAGTGAAAATAAAACGTGCTACTAAAGTCGTGTCATTTTGATCATGTGTTCGATATGAAGTATTAAATATCCATGATGACCAACACTGAAGAAATTAGACTACGTACAGTTTGTTTGGGTCAGCCAAAGTACAAATATATGCAAATTTGATTTAAAAAAGCGACATCCTAGAAAATGTTTAAGTGGGGTCCGTTTGAGAGCTTTGTTATTTTGAAATATTCTGTTAATACTTCAGTTTCTCAATATATTGAAGTATTAAATACTTTAAGGCATTTCGGTCGGATGAATACCGTGGTTTTATAAACTGAAGTATTGTACCGACCACATTTGTTTGCCATATTGGAAACTTCACTCCTGACCACCTTTTTCTAACCTGAAGTGTTGTACAAAACTGCAGTATTACTTTGCCAGGCACTTCAATACTTTGTTTTTAAAATATTGTTTTCTGTAAAAAACTGAGGTCCCAAACAATTAAAAGAGGTATAAGATTTAGGGAAGGCATACTCTTCAAGTATCATGGCTATCGTTAGTCCACCAGGGTATGATGATGATCCAAAGTAAGCAGGAAATGTGAAACTTATAAGACCGTATAAACAAAGCAAGTTTGGAAGGAAATGTTCAGTTAATGCTACTTACAGCATGCAAATCACTCTAGGACATGATAGACCCATAACCACGGAAAAAGAAGTTAAAGGCGATGCAACAACAATTAAGAATCAAGAAGTAAAACAGAAATATATCTCAAAGCATGGCGAAGTATTAGTTCATTTGTAACTAAGCATGGCAGCAGCCAGTTCAAAATAAATAAATACAGCATCACAATAGTCTCATCTCTGAGCAGGCACGCACATATGCACAAATTGAGAATGAAGAACAGTTCTAAGTCATCTGTCATAGGAGGAGCTCGAGGGAGAAGAGACTACACTAACATAAGGAAATTGGGGAGTACTAAGGAGGAGGTAAACCGAAAGGGAGGACAATAAAAATAGTATATCCAGTAGTTAGGGGGAGAATTTAAGTAGATAAGGAAAAAAAAGTTATTTCTCATGAAAGCAGTTTTCAAGATGAATCTACTCATGTCATTTTGATCTTGTGTTCAATATGGACTTTAAACATCCAGGTGGCTAAAATTGAAGATATTACTGTGCATAAAGATAGATACATATAGTTGGACTTTTGACCGGCCAGATTATATTACTGCCAATCACATATATATGCAAGTTTGGCGCACAATAACGAACATGCTGAAGACATGTTTATCCAAAAAATCTTACACTAGAATAATCATCCATAAAACCACAATAACCCGAAGAAAAATAATAAACAACACTATCAGATTTAATGAAGCCATAATCTTAAGTTATTGTGGCCATCATTAGCACACTGGCGGAGCTTCAGCAGGGCCAACCTGGGCCATAGCCCCCCAGCAAAAACGAAAATTTACCAGCACCCATTAGTAATTCCTATATAGTTCTGTATGGAAGCCACGGGGCTTTCTTCATCCGCTGGAGCATGACCAGGCTCCATTTCCTAGCGGAGCTGCTCCCATGCTTTTGAGTTTTGAGGCCTCGTTTGCGCACAGTTCACACATCTTGCCAAGTTATTTAAGCTGACAATGCTAAAACGAAAGTTACTTTGGTTTATAGGCTAGATATCTCTCGAGGAGATAATTAAAAAACAAAGTTATATGCAGGCATGTAGCAATAGGCCACAGAGTGGAGCTTTCTTAGCAAGTCTAATGTTTGCCAAAACAATCAAGCCTGATATGTTCTCTTCACTAATAAATATAATTTTGTGCGTATTTTCACCAATTTTCTCTACAGAAATCAAAGCTTCAAGATTTTGACTATACGTGGGTAACCAGTTAACCACTAACCATCTTGCCCCCCCCCCCCCCCAGGCTTTCGTTGAAGCTTCGCCACTGAAGTGGCATAACTATAAGTCTAAAACTAAATGAAATTTGAAACCAAATGGTCAGGTATTGTTATTATATCAATTACTTGTGTAGACGGGACGCAGTGGACATGCAAGTTACACTATGACTTGCTAAATTATTAAGCACATAAGAAGTTAAACGCAATGTAGCATCAAGTAAAAGTTAAAACAGAAATATATCCCCAAAAAAGTGGTAGCATTCTCATCTGTGAGCAGGCACGGAGCATACACACATATAGGGAATGGGGCCAGGAAGAGGAACCCACACTACCAGAAGGAACTGAGAAAATATAAAGGAGGTAACTTGAAAGCAAGGCACCTGGGTGGACAAGAAGGCAAGCAAAAAATACATGCAGTAGACAGGGGGGCAGTAAAATATCAGGAAGTAAAAGAGAAGACGGGGAGTAAAAGCATGAGGACGAGAGCGTAGAGCTATTCAGGAATGGCGAGGGAAACAGGGCATGCATAAAAGATGCAAGATGCAGCCTGCCATCAAAGCATAAGAGGTGGCCAGGTGAACAACATACATACATATTTGAAGCAAAGAGTTGTAGAGAAAATCCTCTTGCGATTTGGTGTGAGAAATGTCAGCACAAAGGATAGCAGTGCATTATTTGAGGGAATAGATCCGATATCTCAACATACATTAAGAAGATAAACTTATCTTCTCAACCAGTACATCATGATAGTATATCTAACATGACAATCCTCTTAAGTATTGTGTGGAAGATCAGCTGCATCATGTCGACCAGCATTGCCTGTTTATGCAAGCATATAAGAAGTCAAACAACTAATGACTTTAAAGAGTAGTTTGACAACAGTATATAATGATGAATACGCACTCAGACCATTAGCTTGTCATAATAGAAATTATCCCGAATTATTAAGCTTTGTTCCATGCCATATCAGAAAAAAATGATATAGACTAGCAAAAAGGCAATCATGAACATTCTGTCACACTAGGTTATCTTTAAATATTTTTCCCATGAAATGAGCTCAATTTATTAGTTTCCCCACGTACGAATGAACTTACCACTCGCAGCACATAATCTCTAAGGTGATAGACTGACCAACTATTCATAAAATTCAAACAAATTAATTATTACTGATATAAGATAATTAGCAAAGGTAATCATATTGAATTAAAGAATTATAACTAAAAGCTTCCAAATGTACATATTGAGCTGCCTATTTGAAAATTCAGTTTGTTCAGTCAAGTTTTTCATGTGTCTCAAGCTTACAAGTTCCAACTATGGATTACGTCAACCAAGTACCAAAAATAAACTTGGTTTTGTTATACACATAGAGTGAAGGTATTTACCTGCAGGGTAAACACTTTCGAATGGACGAGCGTAAAAAAAGCCTATGCTTTTGCCTTTGGAAAGTTTCTTGGCCTCCATTATTTCAAGTTGGAGCATGAAGTTGCCGGTAGATGCTGACAGGAGCACCACATTATTGTACTCAACAAAGCCTACTACCGACAGAAACTGTCTCTTCCCCTCTAAATTCAGCGGAAGTACTTGGTCCAGATCAATAGTTCTTCTCAGCACCCACGAAGCAAGACCATCACAACCGGTCTCCCTCTTCCACAGTTGGGCGAAATGGGAGTCTATCAGAGTCAGTAAACCAAGCCCACCACCCTCTGCCTGCATAACCGAGACATCGGAATAACATTTAACTCGCATGTCCCCTCGCACAGGTACCATAGCTAGGCTCTGCCTGCCCAGATCAAACTCCATGATGCCATCCGAAAGAAGCCAATATAGGGAATTCCCTACCATCGCAACGCGCCTACCCGTAGAAGATACAGGAGATGCGGCGAAACAATGGTACAGCCGCCTGTGGGGGCACGACAAATCCGGTTTGACGAGGCAATCCTCAGCCTTGTGTGGAAGCGTTGTTGAGATGGGATCACTCCATACGCCGGTCTCCGACGAGTAAACGCGGGCGACCGGCAGTGTATCTTGTTCCTCTTGGTTGCCTAACAAGACCACCAGGAAGCCGGGGACGACTCCGGCGCCGCGAAGCACCGCGCCGCTGATCGGGGCCTTGTCCATGTCAAACCCTGGGGGCACAGCAACGCGGTGCTGCTCGCCGGTGAAAGGGTCCCAGACCAGGACCTGAAGACGCTTCTGAAGGAAGACGAGCACGAGACCATGGCGGCAGCCGAGGCACCAGAAGATTTCACGCTTGTGGAACTGCAAGGAGAATCGCTCGATAGGGGCACTGTTGGGGGCCTCCACAGCAGGTGCGAAGGAGAGGCTGGGGCGTTCCACGTCGGTGTAGATGAAACCGAGGAGGGGAGGGTTGCGGCTGTGGCGGAGGCGGAAGCGGCGGAAGAAGACGGGGTCCGAGACGAGGCTGAGCCAGCGGTGGCAGACGGCGGAGGCGCGGGGGAGAGAGGACGGCTGCGGGGGTAGGCGCAGGAGGATCTCGGCGAGTAGATCATCGTCTTCCAGCGGCGGCGCCGCCGCCGAGCGGATTCTGGCTGTCATCTCTTAACGCCCTCGACTTGGCTCTCGTCGGTGCCTACTGTCTGTAAGTGATTCAATTCATTTATTTCGAAAAAAGATAAAGTCCTTAGCTCTTATATAGATAGGTCATTGCTTTCGCTAACTATGCTCACTACGGTATTATGTAGAATGAAAAGTGATGAATGTGAAAGAAAGAACATCTTTGGATTTGGGTTCGTTAACCCGGTACGAGTTAATGAAAGGACACTGAAGAACCACAAGAAGGAGACGGAGAAGAACTTGCTAGATGCCATAACTTTCCAACATTTCCAGGGGCAGATAATGTTTCCATACTACTTCAGGTAAGAGAGTGTTACTCGCTTGTACAAATTAAGTGTAATTGATGAGTTACTGACGTGTATATAATGATGCGCAGCGAACATTACATTCTGCTAGTCATTGAAGTTGATAGATCACAGGTTACAGTCTACGACTCATTGGCCTGGAACGAGTCTACGTACCAAAGCATTATAGATACGCTCCAAAGGTAATTTCAAACATTATCGCACTATATCAGTCTCTCTTATTGACTCCAGAGATATCAAGTAACTAATAACTCATTTATTCTTTTCTTTTGGCCGGGCAGGGTTTGGAAGTCATTCAAGAAAAACAGTGGATTCAAGAAAAACAGTGGTGCTGATGGTGGTTTGAAAGATAAGCTTACTTTTGTTCATCTAGAGGTAGGTAGTACGGTCTACCTAGATTCGCGCATCTCTTTATTTATAGTTTTCAGTACCACTATATGTTGACTATGATTTGATTGCGTGCTATTCTCGTAAAGTGGATCGAGAAGCAACCACCGGATACAAAATTCTGTGGATATTTCGTTTGCGAGTGGATTCGTCGTGCGGTCACTGAGCGGGACCCCAAGAAATTTTTAGAAGTACGTGAACAATCATATTCATCAATTGATCTCTACTGGCATTCATAATTTTCGATACTCAAGATTAATATTCATATTGATCTACTTCTTTTATAGGCAGAGCATTTGCGCAAGAATATGCAACTAAAACCGCGCTTCAAAGCACTAGCAGAGGAGCTTGTGGCGTTTCTGCTCGACGACGTCATACCTAGTGACGCAAAATTCAATGGAGATTAGCGGTGAAGTCCCGGTTATGATCTCCGCACGTGTAATTGAATAGACGGGCTCTAGTCCCGGTTATGATCTCCGCACGTGTAATTGAATAGACGGGCTCTAGTCCCGGTTATGATCTCCACACACGTGTCGAATACACGGGCTCTAGTCCCGGTTATGAACACTCGATGTAACCGGATAGACGTGAACATACTTTTATTTATGAATATTTTGATATGTTATATGTAGTTTCTGTTTTTTAATTAAATTAACCGCACATTTTTTGCACCATTTTAATATTTAAATTGGGAGGAAAACAAATATATATAGCAGCTGCCCCGTGCTGCCCCGTGCTGTCGCGTGTCAGATCCTGCGTCCCGGGTCGTATGACCATCCGGGACTAGAGTTCCTCCACCACGCCCGCGCCTGGTCGGCCACGTGCGAGCCGCTTGTTCCGGGTCGTAACTGACCCGGTACTAGAAGGGGGGGGGGGCTCCTAGCACCGCCTTCGTAGTCCCGGGTGTAAATCCGGTGCTAGAGGCCCTTACGACCCGGTACTAGTGGCCCGGTTTCCACTAGTGCCTACCAGAGAAGAGAAGAGAGCAGTCTGCATAGAGAGATCAAAGCCCACGAGTTTTCCTTAGGAGAGATAGGAAGCCCACCACGTTAGCTTAAGTGAAAGCCCACAGTCGGTTGATCTCTTACCAGATAATTAGGGATACCATATTGTCATGTTTCAGGTTTTTTTGGTAGTATGGAACTCTGACCAGATTTTGATTAAAAAATGAAACTGTTGAAAAAGGTCTGCAGCGTCCGCCAGGCTATCTGTAATAGCAGGGATTACTTCCTTCACATTGTTTCTGTGCATCTTGTGGATGTAGAATAACGTTCAGAGTGTCCCATTTACATATCATGTTCCTTGTGGAATTTTTACTGTAAACTAAAAAGGGGTAAATAACAACAAAGGCAGGAACAAAAAAGACATGCATGCTTATTGTCCGCCATGTGATCTGATCACATAATGCTTTTCAATTTTCCCAAATAAATAATTATTGAGAAGCAACATAATAAAAATATGCATGTGATTATTGCAGTCATCGTAGGCTATTTGCATTATTAAACATGTGATACTGTATAACTTAGAAGCTCTTTGACAAGACGATTTAGTCCAGCAGATGACGATTTTAAGAGCCCTACATGGCGTCTTATTTCTTATTCGATGATTGTAGCAAAACTGTTGCTTAGCTATATTACGTGCATCGCACGTACACGAGTACTAGTCTCTTAAATTATTGCAAAGGTTTACCATTTAGTATGTTTAGGATAATTTTGAAAAGTTTGTCATGTCACATTAGTTTTAGCAACATATGGTTTCCACTTAGACATGAACTTAAAATTAGTATGCGGACATATCCAAAATATTTGAAACTCTACATAGTACAAGCGGATATATTGTGTTATTTCAATGCTTTTTCCGTATTTTCGTGATGAAATTAAGTCTAAAAGTTTGTGTTATCTTCATGTTAAATTTCATAAAAAATATGCCACGTGTTGTTTATTTGAAATCAGCACCCATGAGGGCTAAATTGGCACAAGCCATGGCGAAGGGAAACTGTCATATTTTCAAGCTCCACTTGATGGTAAAGTAAGTATCAACCAACGATATATGGAGTTTTATTGACAAACAAAAATGTTATATCATTTTCTGAAGGAAAATAAGAATTTCTTGAAAGCAATTTTAGTAGAAAACAAATTTTCACTATGTGGAGCGTGGTGTGAAATAAACATGAGACATTTGCTAAATTAGTTAGTCAATTTATGATTTACCTAATTTTCTTGCTAAAAATGTTACATGCAAGCTTACTCGAAGAGATATTTCCTGACTGATACTCATACTTCTCCCCTTTCGCTTCACCTTCTGGATGCCAGAAATCCCCTCCCGTTCAACTTCACGGAGTGGGGGACCCTTGTTGATCTGTTGGCGGTCGCTGCCGAGGAGGAGACCACCAGATAAAGGCGTGGTGGTTGGAGAAGTGGACGGAGAGAGAGAGAGAGAAGAGAGTCTTGTTCATTTGGGGAATTGAGTGAGTAGGGGCAAACTAGCACTTTGTTCATGGGAAATCATGTTTGGCTTATAAGTGTGTAACGCACTCATCAAAAACTGAATTTTAAAATATCAAAAAAATCTAAACAAACCTTTCAGATGTACACTTGAATATTCTATGTTCTCACAATAAATTTTGTGAAAAATGACATTTTTGTGTCCTGTGTAAAGTGACAAAATTTGATGCTCCAAAATAAATTTTCACGAAACTTTTATTAGTCTTTTTTTTAGACAAGCCACAAAAATGTCTTTTTTCACGAAATTTGTTTTAAACTACAGAATGTTCGAATGTACATCCGATATTTTATCTTGGATTTTCTTACCATTTGAAAAAAATAGTACAAATTTATTTGTCAATCGGCATAGGCAAAGGCAACTGATGAACTAGCCTGAGGGCGCTGCTACCCAATGAATCCCTCTATCTTTAGACCCAAGCTTAGCCCGGTGGCTGGGACGGGATGATGCGTCATGCCCTGCCCGGGTTCGAGTCTCCTCGCCATTATTCATAATGTGATGCCGAGGGGCTCTTCCCCCTCCGGGTTTTTTTAATCCCTCTGTATATGTTAATTAAGTGTTGTCAAGTGCGGTTAGTTAATGTTGATGAGAACGCCGAACTTCTTTTTTGATTAAAATCCTGGCACTACTAGTTGAGCATCATCCATTCCACTCGACGAAACGCTCTGAAATAGTAGTGATTAGATTGGTTGAAAGTACAAAAGATATAATGCTCGGCTACATTAGAAATTTTCCAGGCCAAATGGCAGGTACATGCTGCCCGGGCGGCGGCAGCAGCAGCAGGTAACCGCCATGTCCGAGTTCTCTCTGGGTGCAGGTATGGGCGTATGGCCACAAGCGGCGATGGACATGCACTACATTGTGCCCACAGAAATCGTGCAAGACTTCAACGGATCATTTGTTCTTGTACTTCTGCACTGCGATCGTGCAGAAGCAAACTCATCACAAGAATATACCCAAACTAGAATTGCAACCGATACACACAGATTCAATTCAGAAAGAGGATTCTCACAACAATGTAGTATCAAGGCTGCAAATTTGAAACTCACCAACTGATTTCTCAAGTTCAGAACATGCAGCAAGCTCAGAGTTAGATCCATGTATAATCAAAGTACTCATGATAGAAACTGGCAAATGCGGTTATCAAATATGTAGATGCAGATTATCATCCCAATCATGACATGAAATAATTAGGTTATTCATCCTTTTGCAAGGAACAAGTGACATATTTTGCTTAAGAACTAATGAAAGAGCCCGAAATTTAGGCAACCCATTCCAAGCATTCGAAGCATCTCAAAAGAAATAAATAGCACCCTGGCTATGTTTAGAGTGGCGAAAGGCTGGTGCAATTCGCTTATTCACAACTTCCACGCTGGTTAGACTACTGATGCATTCAACACATACTAGTCATCAGAAAGCCTCAAAATACCGAGCTCCGAACCACATAGATATCCAACAACAAAAAACACACACAAAATGGGATATCATAACATAAGCAGAATACCAACATCGAAATATCCACGCTTGAGAGAACATGTATGAAAGCCAAACGCACCCACACATGGGACACACCAAAATGCAAGCAAGATCAGATCAGTTCACAGGTCTGTGTGCCACAAGTCAAGTACTAATTAAGCAAAGCAGGTCAATGTGCGTTCAACCTTCACGCCAATTGACGAATGTCAACGGAAGTTAGCAAATTAAGCGATTAGTTACTACAAAGTGCACTTCACAGCTGACCGGTGCATGCTACATAGAGGGTCAACCTCCGCGTCAACCATACAGATGGAAGAATCTACATCAAACAGACCATTTCTGCATCTCAGCCACCAGAATGTAACTGCAGGTACCTGCAGTGCAAGTAATACCATCAGCCAAAGAAACTTGTGCTATTCAATCAGGAAAAGTTGTTGAGTTATGCTCAGATAGTTTTGTCTAACTCGACCAGAAAACATTAATTTCACAATTGTGGTAGTGCCATTAACTCCAAAGTAGAATCAACTAACATTATTGGACAAAACCAACATCTGAAACAGAGAACAACAATAGGTTACTTATAGTGTGGCGGTACACTTTCAACTTCAGACATCAGAAGAATTGGTTAAACTAGTATGAGTATAGGCTAAAAGACTAGTGGGCATATGAGGGGCTCCTGGACTAGGAAAGTATAAACAAGCTCATAAGCAACTTTCAGAAATGTATATGAGCTAGCTAATCACTAGTAAATCAAAATTGATCAAATTCCTGCAATACAAGACTCCAGCAAGGGACTGTGCATAATCTTATTAACTGGCATTTCCTTGGATCCAAAAAGAAAAGGTGATGCAGCAACAAGTAAAACTGTAATAGTAAAACATAAATATATGCCCGAAGCACGGCGAAGAATTACTAGTTTATGTGCTACTACTTAGCATGACAACAGTCTCATCTCCGAGCATGTACGAAGCCATGAACACATGCATACATAAAGAACTAGGAACGGATCTAGGTCATTAGTCATAGGGAACTTGGGGAGTGCCAAAAGAAAGGAACTTGGATGGAAGGGGAGGCCAAACAGAAGAGCACATCCAGTATAGAGGGGAAGAACATGGATGGAAGGGAGGGCAAACACAAGATACAAAAACTTAAAAATAACTGTTATTGGTGATGAAAGCAGTTTTAAAGATGAATCCAGTCATGTCCATTTGATCATGTGTTCAATATCAAGTGTAAGCATCCTGGTGGCTAAAATTGAAGATATTATATTGCACATAAAGCATACATAGCTACATATAGTTGGAGTTTCACCAGCCAAACCATATCAGTGGTTAGTGCATATATATGCAAATTTGACAGACAACGAGCAACATGCTAAGGAAATGTTTATCCAAACAGCTCACACTAGAATAACCGCCCATAAAACTATAATGACTGCAAGCAACGCAATAAATAACATTATAAGATTTAGTGATAGCAATCATTAGTTCACTAGGTATCACGATGATCAAAATAAGAAGCAATATAAAGTGGCAAAACTATTAGTATAAAATGGCAAGGTGTTGCTACCATATCAATTACTTGTGTAGACGGACCAATCTGCAAGTGACACTATGACTTGATTTTTTTAAAGCCAAAGTAGTAACAAGTATAAGTGAAAAACAAATATATCCCCCAAGCATAGTGAAGTGTAAGTAATTAATTTGCTACAACTTAGCACAATAGCATTATTATCTGTGGGCAGGAATGAGCATATGCACACAAATAGCAAATGGGGGAAGGCTCCTAGCTAAAGGAAGAAGAACCCACACTACCAGAAGGAACTGGGGGAGTACTAATGAAGGGGCAAACTGAGAGCAAGGCAGCTTGATGGAACGTGAAGGCAAGCGAAAAAACATCCAGTGGAGATGAGGCCGGTAAAACATCAGCAAGTAGACGAGAAGGTGGGTGGGTGAAAGCATCAAGAAGAGAAATGATAGCTGCTGAGAAAGGGATGAGGAAACAGGGCCGGAGAAAAGATGCAATACACAGCCTGCCATCAAAGCATAAAAGGTGGCCAAGTGGGCAACATACATACATTATTTGAAGGAAGGGGTTGTAGAGAAAATCTTAAAGAGACATCTCTTGCAGAAATTTCAGCAAACAGAATAGCAGTACATTATTTGAAGGAACATATCCGATACCTCAAAATACATGTAGAACATAAACTCACCTACTCAACTAGTACACCACGATAGCATATCTGACGGGACAATCCTCTTAAGCACTGTGCGGAAGATCAGTTGCATCATGTTTACCACCATTGCCTATTTCTGCAAGCATAAGAAGTCCAACCAAATAAATTCCAACAAAGACCCAAACTCATAGCTGTAGTTTGAAAAAACAACAGTTTTGATACAGCATTAGGAATAGATAAATAAACTGCACCTACTTCCAAATTTAAGGAATATGTTAAGAAACAGTATACTGATGAATATCATAAAAACAAGAACATGCAGACTCAGACTACAAGCTGGTCAGGAGAGAAAAGTTATCCCTAAGCTTGTTTAACGCCATAACAGAAAAAGGATATACAAATGGACTTGCCACGAGCAACACAGTATGTTAAATGTTAGAATAACCAACAATTCGTAAAATTTGAAACAAATTAATCATTACTGATTTCAGATTTCTAGCAAGATTAGAGGAGATAATTATGCTGAATGATAGAATTATAACTAGCTCCAAGCTTCCAAATGTGCCTATTGATTCAAAGAATTTTCATAGGGATTTCGAAAGATTCAACAAGAAAACAATTGATACAGGACTTGCACAATTTTAAAGTAAACTGCTGAACAGAGAATAAAAGATTACAAAGTAGTAGCAGCTCTGAAAGAAACTAGCGATAACAATGCGCCATGATCTAAAATATATCATGCACAAAACTCACAACCAACTCCAACTCAGCACTCTGTGAGCTATGAGCTAGTACTAATTCCAACGGTTACAAGACTGGATTTGAGATGTGGTCTTCAGCTATGCCACAAAACAACATATTTCTTAAGCAAAGCAACAGGAGATCAACATGTTTGTGTGCATATTTAGCAATTCAACCAATGCATGGCCATGGTCATGGTCCTTAAAATGTCGAATTTCAAAACATAAACTATGATATGTTTTCCACGTTTAGTTATCTCTAGCAGAGAATTGAACTTGGCAAGCTCCATATGTGAATATAACAAAAACACATATTGCTTTCACTATGACTAATTATTCACAAACCACAACCAACAAATTAAGCAAACATACAGAAGATGTAACGAAAATGCAAGACAACAGAGAAGATTCCAGGGCCAGTATCATTCATACCTGGAAGGTAGAAGCTCATGTAGGGTAGGACGCTAAAGTACTTTCTAAGCTCATCAACCTTCTTAACCTGCCCGGAATTGAGCTTGATCGTGAATAAGCCAACACCAGAGCAAACAAAGACGACATCCACACCCTCTGCAAAGCCAGCCATGATGAAACGCACATCCTTTGCAAAGCCATCGACATTGGCAACAGGTATTGTTCCCTCTAGCTCGATGACCCTGTACTGTACCCATTTTGCAGCTTCTCCTTCGGTATCCACCTTCCTTGACCACGTATAAAGGCTGGAACCCTGAATGCAGGCAAAGCCCAGTGAAGTGTTGTTCTCCATGGCCGTGATGGCAATGTCATACACGTCCGGCTGCGGCGAGTCAATCATGGATAAGCGATCCTTGCCCAAGTCATACTTGACGATTGCATTTGACCCATGAACTGTGAAGTAGACTGCATCTCCGACAACGGCGCCTCGCCTAGGATGGACATAGGGTGTGAAGCGTCCCAATGGTCCATCTGCATGTCCCTCTCGCATGTGCTGGGCATAGATTTCGCACGTGTTGTCGAGGCATGGTGGTACGCTCCACGCACCCGTCTCCGATGAGTAGACGCTCGCGACTATGGTGTCGTTGTACTCATGGGTGCCCGCTAAGACGACGCGGAAGGGGCCGCCGTGGCAGTCGAGGTGGTCGCAGCCGTCGGCGGCGCAGAGCACCGCGGCGGAGTAGACGAGCCACTCCATCTCCGGCTCGCCTGGCAGGTAGTGCCGGTCGCCGGTGACGGGGTCCCAGACGAGGTACTCACCCTCGAGCGGCATGTGGAGGAGGACGCGGCCGTGGCGGCAGTCGAGGGGCGCGTGCGGCGGCCGTCGGCGCCCGGGTGCGGGAACTCGGGCAGCGACGTGGTGGAGGAGAAGCGGGCGGGCGCGTCCTCTAGGACCAGGATGATCTGGTCGAGGAGGCCGAGGAGGGGCGGGGCGCCGTGGAATTCGCGGTAGCGGCGGCGGAAGCCTGGGTCGCAGATGATGGCGAGCCACGGCTTGCAGACGAGGGCGGCGCGGAAGAGGTGCTCGGGCTCGTCCGGCGGGAGGCGGAGGAGGATCTCGGCAGTGACGTCGGCGACGGCGGCGCCATGGTTCTCGCCCGTGGTTTGGGTGGGGAACAGTCGGAGCGACGGGATGCCCAAAATGACACTCGAGAATGAAATTAGAGCCCAGGAGCTTTTCTTCAGAGTGACAACAAGCCCACGACAGCTAAAGAAAAGGCCCATTTAACCTCAGAACTTTTTTTAGATGAAACTCAGAACATTGTTTTTTACCGAAACCCCACAGGCCGATTACCGCTTTGAAAACAAAAGTACACACAACCATATATGCTCGGGGTCAATGTACAGTACAGTACTTGCTAACGGTTTCAAATAACTGACAGAGAATTCTCTAGGAGCATATGCCACCGACGCTTTCAACACACGGGCCGACAGGGCAGTGTTAGGATCGCTGACATGTTGCCTGGCCTATTGGAACCAGCAAACTTTATTTTAATTTAGAATTAATTTGTACAATTTCATTCTAATTTAGAATATTTCAAAAATTGAATGAAATTCTAAAATTACTAAACCCTATTAGTGGCTATCGAAGAAGCAGTTGAAGACCAAGACTAGTTGGGCCTGACCCCATTTTGTAAACTTTAGGGAGTAGTTACTGTTGTAAGAAGTTGTGTACCTCTCCTCTGTTATTAATGCAGCTACCCAGATCCATCCTCTGTTCGAAAATATAAATAAGGTAAGCGATATTAAATCGCAGCAAGTGAAGGTGCATTCCACCTTCATGCCAGTTGCCTGAATTTGATCAGATTCATGCAGTACAAATCTGAAGCAAGGGACCATGCATAATATTATTAACTGATACTTCCTTCAATCCAAAGTACTGCTCATTTTACTCTACACAACATCAATGAGTAGTTTCACCACTATTTGACCGATAAAATGCGAGTGAAAATAAAACGTGCTACTAAAGTCGTGTCATTTTGATCATGTGTTCGATATGAAGTATTAAATATCCATGATGACCAACACTGAAGAAATTAGACTACGTACAGTTTGTTTGGGTCAGCCAAAGTACAAATATATGCAAATTTGATTTAAAAAAGCGACATCCTAGAAAATGTTTAAGTGGGGTCCGTTTGAGAGCTTTGTTATTTTGAAATATTCTGTTAATACTTCAGTTTCTCAATATATTGAAGTATTAAATACTTTAAGGCATTTCGGTCGGATGAATACCGTGGTTTTATAAACTGAAGTATTGTACCGACCACATTTGTTTGCCATATTGGAAACTTCACTCCTGACCACCTTTTTCTAACCTGAAGTGTTGTACAAAACTGCAGTATTACTTTGCCAGGCACTTCAATACTTTGTTTTTAAAATATTGTTTTCTGTAAAAAACTGAGGTCCCAAACAATTAAAAGAGGTATAAGATTTAGGGAAGGCATACTCTTCAAGTATCATGGCTATCGTTAGTCCACCAGGGTATGATGATGATCCAAAGTAAGCAGGAAATGTGAAACTTATAAGACCGTATAAACAAAGCAAGTTTGGAAGGAAATGTTCAGTTAATGCTACTTACAGCATGCAAATCACTCTAGGACATGATAGACCCATAACCACGGAAAAAGAAGTTAAAGGCGATGCAACAACAATTAAGAATCAAGAAGTAAAACAGAAATATATCTCAAAGCATGGCGAAGTATTAGTTCATTTGTAACTAAGCATGGCAGCAGCCAGTTCAAAATAAATAAATACAGCATCACAATAGTCTCATCTCTGAGCAGGCACGCACATATGCACAAATTGAGAATGAAGAACAGTTCTAAGTCATCTGTCATAGGAGGAGCTCGAGGGAGAAGAGACTACACTAACATAAGGAAATTGGGGAGTACTAAGGAGGAGGTAAACCGAAAGGGAGGACAATAAAAATAGTATATCCAGTAGTTAGGGGGAGAATTTAAGTAGATAAGGAAAAAAAAGTTATTTCTCATGAAAGTAGTTTTCAAGATGAATCTACTCATGTCATTTTGATCTTGTGTTCAATATGGACTTTAAACATCCAGGTGGCTAAAATTGAAGATATTACTGTGCATAAAGATAGATACATATAGTTGGACTTTTGACCGGCCAGATTATATTACTGCCAATCACATATATATGCAAGTTTGGCGCACAATAACGAACATGCTGAAGACATGTTTATCCAAAAAATCTTACACTAGAATAATCATCCATAAAACCACAATAACCCGAAGAAAAATAATAAACAACACTATCAGATTTAATGAAGCCATAATCTTAAGTTATTGTGGCCATCATTAGCACACTGGCGGAGCTTCAGCAGGGCCAACCTGGGCCATAGCCCCCCAGCAAAAACGAAAATTTACCAGCACCCATTAATAATTCCTATATAGTTCTGTATGGAAGCCACGGGGCTTTCTTCATCCGCTGGAGCATGACCAGGCTCCATTTCCTAGCGGAGCTGCTCCCATGCTTTTGAGTTTTGAGGCCTCGTTTGCGCACAGTTCACACATCTTGCCAAGTTATTTAAGCTGACAATGCTAAAACGAAAGTTACTTTGGTTTATAGGCTAGATATCTCTCGAGAGATAATTAAAAAACAAAGTTATATGCAGGCATGTAGCAATAGGCCACAGAGTGGAGCTTTCTTAGCAAGTCTAATGTTTGCCAAAACAATCAAGCCTGATATGTTCTCTTCACTAATAAATATAATTTTGTGCGTATTTTCACCAATTTTCTCTACAGAAATCAAAGCTTCAAGATTTTGACTATACGTGGGTAACCAGTTAACCACTAACCATCTTGCCCCCCCCCCCCCCCCCCCCCCCCCAGGCTTTCGTTGAAGCTTCGCCACTGAAGTGGCATAACTATAAGTCTAAAACTAAATGAAATTTGAAACCAAATGGTCAGGTATTGTTATTATATCAATTACTTGTGTAGACGGGACGCAGTGGACATGCAAGTTACACTATGACTTGCTAAATTATTAAGCACATAAGAAGTTAAACGCAATGTAGCATCAAGTAAAAGTTAAAACAGAAATATATCCCCAAAAAAGTGGTAGCATTCTCATCTGTGAGCAGGCACGGAGCATACACACATATAGGGAATGGGGCCAGGAAGAGGAACCCACACTACCAGAAGGAACTGAGAAAATATAAAGGAGGTAACTTGAAAGCAAGGCACCTGGGTGGACAAGAAGGCAAGCAAAAAATACATGCAGTAGACAGGGGGGCAGTAAAATATCAGGAAGTAAAAGAGAAGACGGGGAGTAAAGGCATGAGGACGAGAGCGTAGAGCTATTCAGGAATGGCGAGGGAAACAGGGCATGCATAAAAGATGCAAGATGCAGCCTGCCATCAAAGCATAAGAGGTGGCCAGGTGAACAACATACATACATATTTGAAGCAAAGAGTTGTAGAGAAAATCCTCTTGCGATTTGGTGTGAGAAATGTCAGCACAAAGGATAGCAGTGCATTATTTGAGGGAATAGATCCGATATCTCAACATACATTAAGAAGATAAACTTATCTTCTCAACCAGTACATCATGATAGTATATCTAACATGACAATCCTCTTAAGTATTGTGTGGAAGATCAGCTGCATCATGTCGACCAGCATTGCCTGTTTATGCAAGCATATAAGAAGTCAAACAACTAATGACTTTAAAGAGTAGTTTGACAACAGTATATAATGATGAATACGCACTCAGACCATTAGCTTGTCATAATAGAAATTATCCCGAATTATTAAGCTTTGTTCCATGCCATATCAGAAAAAAATGATATAGACTAGCAAAAAGGCAATCATGAACATTCTGTCACACTAGGTTATCTTTAAATATTTTTCCATGAAATGAGCTCAATTTATTAGTTTCCCCACGTACGAATGAACTTACCACTCGCAGCACATAATCTCTAAGGTGATAGACTGACCAACTATTCATAAAATTCAAACAAATTAATTATTACTGATATAAGATAATTAGCAAAGGTAATCATATTGAATTAAAGAATTATAACTAAAAGCTTCCAAATGTACATATTGAGGTGCCTATTTGAAAATTCAGTTTGTTCAGTCAAGTTTTTCATGTGTCTCAAGCTTACAAGTTCCAACTATGGATTACATCAACCAAGTACCAAAAATAAACTTGGTTTTGTTATACACATAGAGTGAAGGTATTTACCTGCAGGGTAAACACTTTCGAATGGACGAGCGTAAAAAAAGCCTATGCTTTTGCCTTTGGAAAGTTTCTTGGCCTCCATTATTTCAAGTTGGAGCATGAAGTTGCCGGTAGATGCTGACAGGAGCACCACATTATTGTACTCAACAAAGCCTACTACCGACAGAAACTGTCTCTTCCCCTCTAAATTCAGCGGAAGTACTTGGTCCAGATCAATAGTTCTTCTCAGCACCCACGAAGCAAGACCATCACAACCGGTCTCCCTCTTCCACAGTTGGGCGAAATGGGAGTCTATCAGAGTCAGTAAACCAAGCCCACCACCCTCTGCCTGCATAACCGAGACATCGGAATAACATTTAACTCGCATGTCCCCTCGCACAGGTACCATAGCTAGGCTCTGCCTGCCCAGATCAAACTCCATGATGCCATCCGAAAGAAGCCAATATAGGGAATTCCCTACCATCGCAACGCGCCTACCCGTAGAAGATACAGGAGATGCGGCGAAACAATGGTACAGCCGCCTGTGGGGGCACGACAAATCCGGTTTGACGAGGCAATCCTCAGCCTTGTGTGGAAGCGTTGTTGAGATGGGATCACTCCATACGCCGGTCTCCGACGAGTAAACGCGGGCGACCGGCAGTGTATCTTGTTCCTCTTGGTTGCCTAACAAGACCACCAGGAAGCCGGGGACGACTCCGGCGCCGCGAAGCACCGCGCCGCTGATCGGGGCCTTGTCCATGTCAAACCCTGGGGGCACAGCAACGCGGTGCTGCTCGCCGGTGAAAGGGTCCCAGACCAGGACCTGAAGACGCTTCTGAAGGAAGACGAGCACGAGCAGCCGAGGCACCAGAAGATTTCACGCTTGTCGAACTGCAAGGAGAATCGCTCGATAGGGGCACTGTTGGGGGCCTCCACAGCAGGTGCGAAGGAGAGGCTGGGGCGTTCCACGTCGGTGTAGATGAAACCGAGGAGGGGAGGGTTGCGGCTGTGGCGGAGGCGGAAGCGGCGGAAGAAGACGGGGTCCGAGACGAGGCTGAGCCAGCGGTGGCAGACGGCGGAGGCGCGGGGGAGAGAGGACGGCTGCGGGGGTAGGCGCAGGAGGATCTCGGCGAGTAGATCATCGTCTTCCAGCGGCGGCGCCGCGGCCGAGCGGATTCTGGCTGTCATCTCTTGTCTTGCGGGATGACGCTCGAGAGGAGAGAAAGAAAGCCCACGATAGCTGAAGAGAGAGCCCAGTGCCACATGACCGTCTATGTAGACATCGATGTCCAGGAACGCTCATTTGGTAGAGAAAGCCCACAATACCAGTACACACACAAACAAGTTTTAAAACAGACTAAACACCCAATACACGGCAGGTTCAACCGTTCAGTATTTGCAATTCACATATCTACTGAACACCTAACATGGCAATCTTCATCTAGCATGGAGATCTTTGTTGTAAGAATCAGATAATTGACATGGCAATCGTGGCCCGCCTCCTCTTGGCCTCACTGATCGAGGCTTCAACGTACCGGCATGAAAGACGCATCACGTTATCGGGCAGAAATTTCGACCCCTAGAATTGCGTCTTGTGCAAGGTGTGTACTCATAGTCATTGCATCCAAATCATAGTCATTTTATTGTAGATTGGGAAGAGCATATTCTCTTATATTCTTTAAATCTAATTTGATACCCGCATAAAACAATCATAACAACTATTGTCGGGGGGCTGCCCCCGGGTAGGGCAAAGATGATGTGTTATGAACAGTTAAGGTCTAACCGGATCAAGGAAAGAAGAGCCGGCTAAGTTATCCGGGTCGGATCTCAAGGCGATTCGGTCAGTCCTACTTCAAGCCAGTGAAAGAAAAGACCAAAGGGGATCCGGTGAGGTTTAACCGGATCCAGGAAAGAAGAGCCGGCTAAGTTATCCGGGTCGGTCAGGAAGGACCCGGGTAGGGCAACTCGGATGATGCACAGGGGCCAAGTAATGTCAGTAAAAGTCACGGGCACTGTAAGGTTACTGACCGGGGCTCAGAAGACAGCAAGGTGCTGCCACAGGTTTTCCGGGTCACAAGCCCCTAGGCGCTGACTCGGCCAATTCGGGAAAGGGGCAGTGCTAGGCTACTGTGGTCTACTGCCTTAAGCTCAAAGAGGAAAGATAAGCCTGTGGAGAACAGAGGGTGAGCTGGGCTGAGTGACAGTGGCCAGTGTTTGTCCTGTTCTCCTTGTCCATGCCATTGTCCTCTGCGGCCAGGGGCAAAAGGGTAATTCGGTTACTGTATATATGCAACACCACCTTCTCCTGTGAGAGGATCGACCATTGTGAGCATCATTTCCCCCCAAGCTTCATCTTCTACCTGGAGCTCTCTCCATTGTTCATCATACAGCTCAAGGAGCGCTCTGTACTTGTAAACACTTGAGATATAAGAGAGTAGGCTAGAGCTGCAGTAGGGGTGTTACCTCCACAAGAGGGCCCCGAAGCAGGGTACATCGTGGTGTTCTTGGCTGTTCTTGGTTTGCTTTGTTCTTGTTGTTTCCTGCGAGGTTCTTGTTTGATCTTCATGCGTGCTTCATAAGCGCGCAAACCCTCCCCGGTTCCCCCAACGCCCAAGCGAGCCCACACTTAAGCCATACCCATGGCATCTGCCGTGACACCACCACGACAGTTGGCGCCCACCGTGGGGCAAGCATTGGCGTTGGCTGGGGTTTCCATCCGGACGGGCTCCGTCACTGGTGCCGGCGAGCGGGTCCTCTCCGGGCTCGTGTGCAAGCTCGGCGAGTTCAACTTCATCAGCGACAACGCGGGGTGCTTCTCCAACAAGCCCTTCCCCGCGAATGGCTTCCTCATGACGCTGGGCAGCTTCGTCACCTACGTCGCCACCGAGCCAGTTCGCGAGTACCCGGCGCAGGTGCTCGTGGCTGCGGATCCTCCCTCTTTCCGCGCAGCTCGCGGAGGGCGTAGCGCTCGCCCTGGGAGCAGCGTGGAGGTCATGGTGGCTGCCGCAAACGCTGCTGCAGGCAAAGGAGGTGCCAGCACGAGCGTGCCAGAGGAGCTGGCCACGCCAGTCGATCCGGCTGACAAGCCGACCCGGACAGCTAAGTTCCTAAGGAGAAACCCGATCCGGTTGGTCCCCTTGGCATGTCAAGCAGGGATGCTTCCTTAGAGGGTATCTTGGAAAAGCTAGCTCGGCCAGTGGCTCCTGGAGCAAATGTTGATCTTACTGTAGCTCAGCTAGAGGCAGAGCGCCTGAGGTTGCAGAAAGAGGCTCGGTTAGTGATAGAGTCTAGGCAAGAGTTTGATAGAGATCTGAGAGAATACAATGCTGCCAATGGTATCACAGATGGCTTTACTCCTGTAGTGCACCGCTCGCGCAAGAAAGCCGAGTTGCGTAACAGAGGCAAGGACCTCAATGACGAGTTGGCTAGAGCTGCAGGTTCAAGCTCAAGTAAAGCCACTAGTCATAGGTCCGGAACAGGCAAGCCGGTTTATAGCTCCCCGGCTAAGAATCTTAGGGCTGCAGCAGCAGCACGAGCCGAGTTAAGTAACCTGACCGGGGACGCTTGGCGCAAGCAGGCGGAGAGAGTGAATGAGCTAGTGGATGTGTGCAACAGGCAGAATGAGGCCTACCGGAAAGCTAATCCGGATGCTGGTGGTTCCCGGGTAGTTGTCTCGGTTAGGGCTGCTAGCCAGAAATCTAAGGGGCAAGCGTCCTCTCCGCATGTTGTGATTGACCGAGCTCAAAGTGTGAACTCGGGTAAGAGCAAGCAGCTGCAAACTTATGATGCGGTATATGCGAGCAAGCAGCTTGCAGCCCAAGGAAAAGGTGGACAAGACAGAAACAGTGGTGGTCAAGGCAATCCGGGTACTGGAAGGGGAAATTCGGCTGGCCGAGGTCAACCACCTCGCCACCCCGGACAGCAGGTGATGGCGCAGGTGCAGCAGCAAAGTGGTGGCCAGGTGGGCTACCGCTACGACGATGGCAATTCGGCTATGGCGCGAGCCGGATACCAGACGTATGACAATGCATTGGCGTCGAGACTGGGGCCTCGGATGTTGGATCCGGATGATCAGCGTCTCAGGTTGGACAGAATCTATCAGTCCGAGAAGTTGGAAGAGCAAGGCCCACCGGGTCCACCATGCTTTGGACCTCGGATAATGAATGAACCAAGTGTGCCGTTGTTCCAGCTCGGCCGCAACACGAAGCCGTATAATGGCAGCACCAAGCCACAGGATTGGCTGACGGACTATGTATCATCAGTGCACATTGCGGGGGGCAATCGCCGATGGGCGGTCCGGTATCTCCCGCATATGTTAGAAGGTCCAGCCCGAATTTGGCTGAATAACTTGCCACCGGGTAGTATCAATTGTTGGATGGATTTGGAACAGGCGTTTAACAGCAACTTCTCCAGCACCTACAAGAGGCCAAACCGACCTCAGCTCCTGGCTGCATGCAAGCAGGAAGAGAGGGAGACAGACCGAGAGTATTTGACTCGGTGGAGCAACATGCGCAATTCTTGCGAAGGTGTAGTGGAGGAGCAGGCCATTTCATGGTTTGCACAGGGATGCAGGCATGGTACACCACTTTGGCAGAAACTCCAAAGAGATATGCCGAAAACCCTGGCAGATATGATCCGGATAGCAGACACGTATGCGCTGGGTGATCCAACACAGCCCGCATTGGATGCAGTGGGAGCAAACAGGAGGCAACCGGTTAATAACCGAGTTGGGCCATTAAGGCCCAGTGACCGACATGAATTCGGTTACAAGAGAAGAGATCCGGATTACAGGTATGGTTCGGATCAAGTTGCTGCAGTAAACATGGATCAACCCGGTGGAGGAGATGCGCAGAGGCAGAAAACTGATGGTCCGGCTTGGAGGCCGAATCAAGGTGCCTGGCCGAAGAAAGTGTGGGAGGGACCAAGTCCACCTCTGACTTTTGAGTCCAGATTGGATGGGCCTTGCTGTTATCACACCACTGATCCGCGCAAACCGGCTAATCATTCGACCCGGAACTGTAGTTGGCATCACCGCATTCAGGCGGAAGGTCAAAGAGGACCACCTCAGAGAGGCGCTCCTAGACCGAATTTCAGGCCAAACATGCCGCTAACCGGAGCCAATGCGACCCCGGTCAACGCTGGAACTCCAAGGCCAGCAGCAACGAAGCCGGTTAACCTGGTGAACATGGGAGGCAGTGACAATGGTGATGGCCCAAGTAGGCAAGGTGGATACCCTGGGAATGATTACAAGGAAGCACATCAGAGTTATGTGGTTTTCGTGACCGAGCCAACTGACAAGAAAAGTCAGTTGAGACGAGCAAAGGAGGTGAATGCCGTGATGCCAGCAGTTCCAAAGTACTTGAACTGGTCTGAGCAGGAGATCACTTGGAGCAGGGCGGATAACCCAAGGATCATGCCAAGCCCAGGGAACTATGCACTGGTGGTGGATCCAACTTTGGTTGGACCCAAGCTGAACGTGAAATTTAGCCGAGTCTTGGTCGACAATGGCAGTGCCATAAACATCATGTATCGGGACACAATGGTCAAGTTGGGTATTTCGCCGAATCAGTTGCAACAGAGCAGCTGTACTTTCCATGGCATAGTACCCGGGGTATCTTGTTCCCCCATGGGTAAGATCTGGGTAGATGTGTTGTTCGGTACCAGGGACAATCACAGACTTGAGAGTCTCGAGTTCGAGGTGGTGGATTTGGAAAGCCCATACCATGCTCTGCTTGGCAGGCCAGCATTAGCCAAGTTCATGATATCTACTCATGTGGCCTACCTCAAGATGAAAATGCCTGGCCCGAATGGTGTTATCACCGTTGCGGGAGACTACAAGAAGGCCATACAGTGTGCTACAGTTGGTTCTAACTTAGCTGAATCACTGGTGATACAAGCTGAAAAGAGCAAGATGCACGAGGTGGTGGCAATGGCGAAGTCAGCTCAGCTCGGCGTGCTGGCCATGACTAATCCGGATGCGGGTGCAACATTTGAGGTGCCCAAGGAGACGAAGAAGATCCCCATTGACCCGGAGAACCCGGAGCGCATGGCCATCATTGGTGCCGGGCTGGGTGAGAAATAGGAAAGCGCGCTCTGTCACTTCCTCCGTGAGAATCGGGATATCTTTGCATGGTCAGCTAAGGACCTGCCTGGTGTTCCGAGGGAGTTGGCAGAGCATTCTTTGTTTGTCAGGCCGGATGTGAAACCGGTTAGGCAACCGACTCGGCGGCTTTCAGATGATCGAAGAAAGGTGGTGCTCGATGAGCTGGCTAAGCTGCTGGCAGCCGGATTCATTATGGAGGTGTTGCATCCGGACTGGATATCTAATCCAGTTCTAGTAGAGAAGAAGAAGGACGAACCAGCTGTGGTCAAGGTGTGGCGCATGTGCATCGATTTCACCAACCTAAACAAGGCGTGTCCAAAGGATCCATTTCCTTTGCCTCGGATTGATCAAGTGATCGATTCTACTGCTGGGTGTGAGTTGTTGTCTTTTATTGATGCGTACTCTGGTTTTCACCAGATACCACTGAACCCTAAAGATCAAATAAAGACTGCTTTTATTACCCCGTATGGGGCGTATTGCTATCGTGTCATGTGTTTCGGTTTGAGAAATGCTGGTGCAACTTATCAGAGATGTATGCAAAAGTGCTTGCATTCTCAAATGGGTAAAAATGTGCAGGTGTATGTGGATGACATTGTCATCAAAACAAAAGAAAAACGTACTCTCCTCGAGGATCTCGAGGAAACATTTGTGAACTTGAGAAAATATCGGTTAAAATTGAATCCGGACAAGTGCACCTTTGGTGTCCCAGCTGGAAAGTTGCTTGGTTTCCTTGTATCGAGCCGAGGTATTGAGGTGAATCCGGCTAAGATCCGAGCCATAGAAAGAATGAAATTGCCTAAATGTCTAAAAGATGTACAAAAATTCACCGGGTGTTTAGCCTCGTTGAGTCGGTTTGTGAGTCGGCTAGGAGAAAAAGCCTTGCCCTTGTATCAGTTAATGAAAAAGAGCACCGGGTTCACGTGGACCCCGCAAGCAGATTCGGCTTTCAACGAATTAAAAAAGATGTTGTCCACTGCTCCAGTTTTGGCATCACCTTTGCCGAATGAGCCAATGCTACTTTACATTGCGGCCACTAACCGGGTCGTAAGTGTGGTCATGGTGGTAGAGCGAGAAGAGGATGGTAAATCTGTGCAGAGGCCGGTGTACTATTTGAGTGAGGTGATCTCAACTTCGAAGCAAAATTATCCTCACTACCAAAAGATGACATATGGTGTGTACCTGGCGGTCAAGAAGTTGAAACACTACTTTCAAGAGCATCCGATTACAGTGGTATGTGAAGCTCCAATTGCGGAGATCATTGGGTGCAAAGATGCAACTGGCCGAGTTGCCAAATGGGCGATAGAAGTGTCTCCTTACACACCGCATTATGAGAGAAGAGATGCTATCAAGTCTCAGGCTTTGCCGGATTTCCTTTGTGACTGGGCTGAGATGCAATATGAACCACCTAAACCGGATTACAATTACTGGAGGTTGCACTTTGACGGTTCCAAATGCAAAATCGGGCTAGGTGCTGGGGTGGTGCTCACATCACCAAAACAGGATCAATTGCGATATGTATTGCAGATTCATTTCTCAGCGTCAAACAATGTAGCCGAGTATGAGGCACTGATCCATGGGCTTAATGTGGCTCGGGACATCGGCGTTCGCCGGATTGAGTGTTTCGGTGATTCGGATTTGGTCGTGCAGCAATCTTCTGGAAATTGGGATGCTCTTGACGCCAATATGGCACTGTATCGGTTTCATGTTCAGAAAATTTCGGGATTTTTTGAAGGCTGTGAGTACAAGCATATACCTCGGCTGGAAAACCAAGCTGCAGATGTTCTGTCAAAACTCGGGTCGTCTAGGGAGGCAATCCCACCCGGAATATCCTTGAATCATCTAAGGGTCCCTTCAATCAAACCTTCGCCTGATTCCGAGTCGATTTTTATTCCCAAGCAAGAATCCGAAGCTATTCCTATGAATGTTGATGTGGAGTATATCGAGGAAGACCCGGGGACGGCATGCCCGGACTCGGGGACTGCTCACACAGATTCGGAAACTGCTAACCGAGTCTTGGGAAAGAGGAGCAGAGATGAAGATGAGGATAACCGGATTGTGGGGAATGGGCAGAAGCTGATAGAAGAAATAATGGCGGCCAAACCTGTGGAAGAAAATGAGCACTTGTTCCCTTTGCATCCAGTACCAGAGTGGGCTGAAGAGATCATGAAGTTCATCGAGGAAGGAAGCTTGCCAAGCGATGAGACCAAGGCTAGGCGTGTCCAGAGGAGATCCAAGGCTTATACCATCATCAACAAGGAGTTATACAAAAGAAGTGTAACCGAGGTGTTGCAGCGCTGCGTGGAGCCAGCAGAGGGCAAGGAGATGCTCCTAGAGATACACCAAGGTGAATGTGGACATCATTGCAGTACAAGAGCCCTGGTGGCTAAAGTGTTCCGGCATGGATTTTATTGGCCCACTGCTCATGCAGATGCGGAGGACATAGTCCGCAGGTGCGAAGGATGCCAGAGATTTGCTAAGCAAACACACTTACCCGCATCGGCACTGAAGACAATTCCTATTACTTGGCCATTTGCGGTGTGGTGTTTGGATATGGTGGGAGATTTCAAGCCGGCTAGGGGCAACATGACACATATGCTGGTGATGGTGGATAAGTTCACCAAGTGGATAGAGGTGAAACCAATACGGAAAGTGGATGGCCGTTCGGCTGTAATCTTCTTGAAAGAAATCATTTTGAGATACGGATACCCTCATAGCATCATCTCGGATAACGGCACAAACTTTGCTGTCGGAGAGTTTGCCCGATTCTGCATGAATAAGGGGATCCGGTTAGACATAGCCTCAGTGGCACATCCAGAGTCCAATGGACAAGTGGAAAGATCAAATGCTCTAGTGTTAGCCGGCATCAAGGCTCGTCTCATTGAACCATTGTTGAAAACTCCGGGGTGCTGGATAGATGAAATCCCATCAGTTCTATGGGGTCTAAGGACTACACCGAATCGGTCAACAGGCTATACGCCATTCTTTCTGGTTTATGGGGCAGAAGCTGTCCTACCCACTGACATAGAATATGATGCACCAAGGGTGGCAATGTACACTGAAACCGAGGCAAAGGAGGCCCGGGAAGATGCAGTGGATCTGCTAGAGGAAGCAAGAGAATTGGCCCTGTCTCGGACAGCAATATACCAGCAAAATCTCAGGCGTTATCATAGCCGAAAGATCAGTCCTCGAGTGTTTCATGAGGGTGATCTAGTGCTGAGGCTGGTGCAGCGCAGCAAAGGCCGACACAAATTGTCACCTCCATGGGAGGGACCATTCATTGTGAGCAAGGCTATGCACAATGATTCGTACTACCTTGTAGATGCACAGGAATCAAGGGAGGATGGCTTGGACAGACCCGGACAGGAAACCAAGCGACCTTGGAATGTAGCTCTGCTTCGACCCTTCTACTCTTAAAGGGCGCAATGTATGTATTTCAATTTATCATGAATGAAATCGCGGTAATCCGAGTCTGGACTCGGGGACTGCTTCGTCCTTATGCATGTGTTGTTTATTACTGTTTTGTTTTTTGCCGTTCGTGTGCCGAATCGCTTTGAACCTTGTTCTAAGCTTCAAGTAATGTATGTTGTGTTGTTGATCTCGTGACTCGACTGACAAACACCAAAATGGTAGTCAAGAGCAGAGATGAGGAATATGGGAAACATGAAAATGGACACGGGGACTCGGTCCAAAACCGATTCGGCACATGTCGTTTACTAACCCCTGTTATTTCTTTTTTCGTTTATGTTGAATGATTCTAAACCACAACTCGTGCGTTTCAAGTATTGTATGCTATGATTCCTATCTTGTGACTCGACTGTCAAAACACCCAAAGAGGTAGACAAGAGCAAAGATTTGGCAAAAGTAGTAAACAAGAAAACAAACTCGGGGACTCGGTTTAAGATGATCCAACATAAACCTTGTCCGGATCGCGTTAAGCATGATAAGCATAGTCTCGAAAGAACTTAAAATAGTCTATTACATCTGCTCCCGGCATACCGGGGATTTAATGTTTTTGTTAAGTACTTCAGGGTGCAGCGGACTCGGTCGCGGCGGACTCGGTCATAGGAGTTTCGGTTGCAGGAACTCCTGTGGTAGGAGCTTCGGTTAGCGGAGCTTCGGGGGCACGGGCTTCAGCTACGGGTGCTTCGGTTGAAGTGGACGCGGTTACGGGAGGTTCTGTTGCTGGAGCAGACTCAGAAGATGGTGGCACTTCGGAAGTAATCTTGACTGGAGAGCTTGAAGGATGGGCGGATTCGGGAATATCCGGATCAGGTGAAGCCTGTTTAGTGATCACAGTCAAGTTAGTGGCTGGAATCACAGGAGACTCGGTTGGAGTTTGTTCGGTGAGCTTGGCCGAGTCGGAGGCTGGTACCTTGCTGGATTCTTCTTCTTCATCAGACCCGCCCTCAGAATCGGCGTATTCTTCAGCGGAGGCATCATCCGATTCCTCTTCTTCAGTGTCTTCTCCATCCGAGTAGACTGGAGCCTCCAGATCAAGATGCTTGGTGCGTGCAAATTCGGCCATAAAGTTGGCGGCTTCTTCACGGATCTTGATCCGGTTGGGATCTGAAGCCCATGAAGAACCCTCGCGAAAGGAGCGCACTTTGGCAAGATCAATCAGCTCATACCAAGACATGATGAATAACAAAGCTGCATCAGCACCAGCGCGGGCGGACGAAGACCTCCACTTCTGTAGCCGGGTCATGGCTTGGTCCAGGTCTCTGATCAGCTCCTCCACAGGCACAACTTGCCGCGCTTCAGGAAATAAGATCCGGTGAGCCTTGAGACTTGCATTGAGCAGACCAATATGGGAATCCTTCAAAGGAGCAATCCGAGCCTTGAGTGCTGTGATATGATCTTCGATGTCCCATGTCTCTGGTAGTGGAGCCTCGGTTAATTTAGCTCTCTCAGCTCGGGCGTCTCTCACAGCCCTGGCGGCTTGAAGCCGGATGCTGGTAAACTCTCCTACAAACAAATAAGCTAATACTGAGTTCAGCAAGAAGGAACACAAGCATATGTATCGGTTAAGGGCAGAAAGAAAAAAGGGATTCGGTGAACTTACGATCCATGTCATCATTAAGGCTAGCAAGTGCAGCAAGCCATTTCGCACTGGCCGCTTTGTGAGCACTCAGTTCTTCTTTAGCCGCTTTGACTTCGGCTTCAGATTCGGCTATGGTCGTTTGAATTTGCTGGTCCAGTTTGGCCCGCTTCTCAAGTCCGGCTTTGAAAGTATCCCGCTCCTTCTGGATAGTATCTTTTTCACGCTTCAGCGTATCCCGCTCTCCTTTAACCTTGTTCTTCACTTTTTCAACTCGGTCAAGCTCTCGCTGGAGCCGAGTCACTTCTGATTTTTCCTCGGATAAGGCGCGTTTGTGCTCTTCTTCTTTCTTGTCCATTTCAAGACAGAGCCCATCGAAGGAAGTTTGGAGCTTCTGGTGCTGATGGGCGAGCTGCTTAAAGAGCTTGCCGCGAGCGGTCATGGTTTCCTGAAAGAAAACAGGCAAACGGCGTCAGAAGAATCTCGGGGACTGGCCCGAGATTAACCGAATCAGTTGAAAAGGAGACTCGGGGACTGGAAGTCCCACGGTGTCCTCGGTTAAGGCAACATTCATCATAATTTTTTTTAGAGATTCAAGCCGAATGACTTTCTTACTCGGAGGAGTATCAGTCGTTCGACCCGAATCTCGGGGACTGGGTATAGTACTGTTTGATTATGTTGAAATAAAAGCAAGGTTCGGATAAATTTACCTCGAACACCCGGTTAGCTTCAGTGACCGAGGTCTGTACAGAGTGTAAGGATTGGAACATCCGACTAGGCCCAGCCGGGTGTGGCGCTGAAGTAGAGAAGCCTGTGGCAAAGTCAGCATCATTCCAAGCTTCAATGAATTGCTTGGCGGACTCGAGCTTATCGCTGCTCGGAGGGCGCGGATTCGACGCGGACTGGCCGAATCGAATCGCTGATGGGGCGGCAGAAACCTTCTTGCTAGCAACCACCTGCTTATCCGAGGTAGTCGGAGTTGTGCCAGAGGCACCCTGAGTCGGCTTGGGTTGCGGTGACGCACCAGAAGTCTGCTTCGGATGTGGCTCCTTGTGCTGCTTCTCGGAAACTTGCTGTTGCTGTTGCTGCTTCTGCTTCTTCTTCTTCTGCTGCTCTTGGTTCAGTGCAGTTTGAGCTGCAGGAGCAGGGCGGGAATCAGGCTTAGGCGAGGACGTAGCCGATGTCTTGGCCTTTTCCTTCTCCAGCTCCTTGAGAGGGCGTGGCCAACTTGAATCTCGGATTGGAGCCGAGGTTTCCTCACACTCCAAGTCGATAACCGGCTCTGAAATGGGAGTCGGCTGGGGAATATTGGTAGTGGTGACACGCGTTGGTGAGGTGGCAGTTCGGTCAGGAAATTGGGTTTCCATGGCCGTATCCAGTGGAGGGATAGGAGAAGAGATGGATGAATGAGTCTGCGCGGTGATGAGGACATCACTGCATAAAGTAAAGCAAACGGTTAACTCGGATAGATATGACTCGGTTAATAGAGGAAGAAAGCAAATAAAGTTCGCTCAATGTTACCCCTTGGTGGTGGGCATCGGTTTGACGCGATTTGGCTTGTCGCCGGACTTCTTCCTTCTTTTTGTCTGTGGGGCATCTGTTTCGGGCGCCTCAGCGCGTTTCCGAGAGGCCTCTCCAGTATCTTGTTTGGCTGGAACACAAGGAGGTGGTTTCCATGAAATCGGAATAGCGTCGATGGGTTCTAAGATGCAGCAATCTTCATCTTCCTCGTCGGAAAGGTGGTGAATGTCTGATTGCTTACCCTTGCGGACTGGCTTGGCACGGGGAATTGGCAAGTAGTCATCCGAATCCGGATCCTCTTCGCCCTCGCGCGGCGGGCTGAGATCCGGTGTCCATGCCTTGGTGGAAAGATCTCCGTCTTCAATAAGTTGACGGTCAAACAGCTACAAAAAAGACAATGCGAATCCGGATCAGGCCAGGATTATTCGGATGAAGTAAGAGTGGATTCGGAAAGTGGTGAGCTAACCTGTGGAGGAAGTTTTTCCCGGTAGAATGGCTTTACACCCCACCGCCATTTATCCGACATCTCATTGGCAGCAATGGCGTTTACCCGTCTGAAGACGGAAGCTTTGTCAAGCTCGTGTTTGCTGATCCGGGTAGGATCTAGTGCGCCACGCGTGTGGCATATCTTGTGGTCACGCCTTTGAAGAGGGCTGACTCGGCGAGAGATGAAGGTCCGGACGAGGTCGTCAGAGACCATACCCTTCTTCAAAAAATCCTCCAGAGTGGTATGCACTGTCTGAAGTTCAGCAATTGTTTCAGCCGGATTGTAACCGAAGTTCAGTTCGGCTGTGGGCGGCTCCATCCTGAATTCGGGCAGGTTAAGAGCGTCATGGCCCTCAGCGCTCTTTATGTAAAACCAGGTCCTTTGCCATTTCTTCACCGTGTCTAGGCCGGTGACTCGGGGAAAGGCGGATCCCTGCCTTGGCGTGATGCTAACCGAACCGCAAGCGGTCAGCTGTTTCGGCTTGGTACCTGGAATGGTGTGCTTGCGAAGGTGGAAGTACTTTGCCCATATATCCACACTAGGCCAGAGACCGAGATAGCCTTCGCAGAAGGAAGAGAAAGCTGATAAAGAGACAAAGGCGTTCGCCGGGAGGTGGTGAAGCTGCAGTCCGAAGAAGTCCAGAAAGGCCCGAAGAAGTCACTGGCAGGTAACCCGAGCCCGCGCTCGAAATGCGCTATGAATACCACGCGTTCACCAGGTTCGGGCGCCGGTGCGAGTTCTTTTCCGGGTCGGCGGCAAATGGCTTGGGCGGTATACGCCGGGTGGCTCGTAGCCATTCCAGATCGTTTTTGGTAACATCAGATCCTTCCCATCTGCCAGGGGGAAGTTTGGCCATAACCGAATCAGTCCTGCAGCAAAAAGGCGGATAACCGGGTCAGGAAATTCGGAATCCATGGGACCAAAGAAGAATCGGATAACATTAAAGCCGAATCAGATCTATGGTGACTCGGCTAATCCTATCCCGGGTAGGGTTAACCGGGTCCGGTGGAGAAGGTGAAGCGGTTGGAAGTCGCAAACATCTTTCCGCAAGTTTCTAGGGTTGGGAAGATCTACAGCGGTGGTAAAAAAGAAAGAAAATCACGGGTAAAAACATGGTTGAACTGCTCCAACGGGACAAGTGTATCTAGGCCAGTCTATTGCGGAACTTGGACAGAAATTTGCGGAGTGTGCTACGGCAGGAACACGGGCTTAGATACGCATCAATCTACCAAGAACAGGTGTGTGTATTCCGAATATGAACTCGTCACGGTGGCTATGGCGAGAGGAGGAAGAACTTACAGTGCGAATTGCTCGAAGGAGGAGTTCGACGGAGAAACGTCGGAGATGGGCGCGAGGCGCGGCTCCGATGGTCTTGCTCTGGTACGCTGTGCGTCCCTGGCGCGGCAACCTTGAATGGCGAGGTTGCGGCGGCGTCGATGGAGCGGGTTAGTGGGAGTTGAGAGGAAGAAGAAGGGGAAAAACCACCGCGCCCTCTTTATAGCCTCCAGCGGTAACTGCCCCCCACTACCGCGCGGTTACCGGAGCACGGTTAGATCCCTTGCGTCGCGGAACTCTGTGGCAGCTGCTGTGGCCGTGTATTTCAAGCACACGTGGTCACGCCGCAGAATTGGAAGCGGTGGAACGGATCCTATGTGCCGGTCAACGGAGAAAACGAGGAGACGTGGTCTTCTGGTCAAATACACTCAAGTACCCGGTGGATCCGGATAACGAGCTGACAACCCGGGTTATACGGCTTTGCACAGGCTTTTCCTGCCAAATGTCCCGGAAAATTCGGTGACAACTAGAAGTGATCCGGTTAATGATGTTGGTTTTGAATCTGGAACGGCCCTTCAGCCGAGGCTGTAGGACCATACCAGCTTCGGGGACTACTGTCGGGGGGCTGCCCCCGGGTAGGGCAAAGATGATGTGTTATGAACAGTTAAGGTCTAACCGGATCAAGGAAAGAAGAGCCGGCTAAGTTATCCGGGTCGGATCTCAAGGCGATTCGGTCAGTCCTACTTCAAGCCAGTGAAAGAAAAGACCAAAGGGGATCCGGTGAGGTTTAACCGGATCCAGGAAAGAAGAGCCGGCTAAGTTATCCGGGTCGGTCAGGAAGGACCCGGGTAGGGCAACTCGGATGATGCACAGGGGCCAAGTAATGTCAGTAAAAGTCACGGGCACTGTAAGGTTACTGACCGGGGCTCAGAAGACAGCAAGGTGCTGCCACAGGTTTTCCGGGTCACAGCCCCTAGGCGCTGACTCGGCCAATTCGGGAAAGGGGCAGTGCGTAGGCTACTGTGGTCTACTGCCTTAAGCTCAAAGAGGAAAGATAAGCCTGTGGAGAACAGAGGGTGAGCTGGGCTGAGTGACAGTGGCCAGTGTTTGTCCTGTTCTCCTTGTCCATGCCATTGTCCTCTGCGGCCAGGGGCAAAAGGGTAATTCGGTTACTGTATATATGCAACACCACCTTCTCCTGTGAGAGGGATCGACCATTGTGAGCATCATTTCCCCCCAAGCTTCATCTTCTACCTGGAGCTCTCTCCATTGTTCATCATACAGCTCAAGGAGCGCTCTGTACTTGTAAACACTTGAGATATAAGAGAGTAGGCTAGAGCTGCAGTAGGGGTGTTACCTCCACAAGAGGGCCCCGAAGCAGGGTACATCGTGGTGTTCTTGGCTGTTCTTGGTTTGCTTTGTTCTTGTTGTTTCCTGCGAGGTTCTTGTTTGATCTTCATGCGTGCTTCATAAGCGCGCAAACCCTCCCCGGTTCCCCCAACGCCCAAGCGAGCCCACACTTAAGCCATACCCATGGCATCTGCCGTGACACCACCACGACAACTATAATCTAATTTTCATTAGAAAACTTTAATTGTGTTGAATCACTTTTATACTACCATGCAAACATTGGAAAGAGCTGGTTAGAACAATTTTAGTGTGTAGCAACCGTCACATTTTACGCAAATGATAGTACCTATTTCCAGTTGTCATGAGAGGATGTGTACGTAAGAATTAGCGCAAAAAACCGAGACACCTCATTCCTATCGTGTACCAGCCTATTCTAGCCTAGATACGCATATTGCTTCTTTTTTTCAGGTACGCATATTGTGAGACTTCATCTTCTGAACGTAAGTCGTGTCAACATGTTATGAAACTGTTTAATCAAAATATCTCAGCAATATATTTTAGATCTCACCAATAAATTAATTTAGACCCCATTAAAAAACAATAATTTAGATGATATATATGGATCAACGTGGTGGCTATGTTAGATCTCGGTATATAATATATTGATTTAGTATATAATAAATAGTGAGATATTCTGTATGGATCAACGTGGTGGCTATGTTAGATCTCGGTATATAATATATTGATTTAGTATATAATAAATAGTGAGATATTCTGTATGGATCAACGTGGTGGCTATGTTAGATCTCGGTATATAATATATTGATTTAGTATATAATAAATAGTGAGATATTCTGCTCGGGTACATTCCTAATTGCCCTCGAAACCCCAGTCCCTCTAGTACTATATAAGAGACCACGCTGCCACCCAAACAATCATACTCTCACAGTCTCACCACAACACATATCTTCCTTCTTCCTTGATTCTGTAGCAGCCATGGCTAAGGAGATGGAGGTGAAGAACAGGGCGGCAGCCATTGCGGTTGTCTGCATGCTTCTCATGCTCTCTGGGCAGCAGCGGCAGGTTGCAGCCATGTCCGAGTTCTGCGCGTGCTACTCGCAGTGCTACCCCGGGTGCAGGCACAGTTTGAAGTTGCCGCCATGGGCATGTGTGTTATTCTGCATCGAACTCCAGTGCAGGCCTATTCCAGACAGCGTTCCCAAATGCCGGGCAGCCTGCGGCCTGGACAACCTCTGCGGCTTATCAGTGGGGAGAGCCGGTAAGATGACAGACCATACTACTTACAGTTTGTGTATCTTCTTCTTGCGATGAACCATGCTGAAACTTATGTTCTTGTTTCCTTTTGACACGGATGAAAGAAGGGTCACTTTTTAATTTGATCTGATGATCTTGTACTCGCATTGCAGATGATGCCCCGGCCTGTATGAGCAACTGCAACGAGAAGCGACGCAATTATTAGTTAGTTCGATTCGAAGATCTGCATCATTTTAGGAAACAAAGAACTACAGGGAAATCTTGCCGATTATGGGATGGTAATGTTCAACAGCTGTGGTTGTAGCAGTTGTACGTAGAATGATGTTAATTTGGCTTTGATTTGCCAGCTTTGCCCTATCCGTCACTAGATCACAACAACCAAATTCTTTTGTCCTTCTTGAATGGAAAAAAGTGAAAAAAAATTGTGTTTCTCAAGATTACTTCGTAATTGAAATGTTAGCCAAACCTTCGCCACACCTGAGAGAAGTTCTGCTATTTTAATCTTATAAAGCAAAGGCGGTTGGCGACATGTAGATGCAAGTCGGCAACCGGCTTTGATTCACATATCCCGTCCCTGATAAGAACAACTTAATTGCTATCAATCTATATTTTTTGCCAGGAAGCAGACCTTTTATTTCTTCAAAAGCAACTTATAAAACAATTCAGATGTTAGCCAACTCATCAAAGGATCCAGCGAAGCCTTCCCAGCAACTCAGAAAAAGCACAGAAGCCCCTGATTTAATAGCCAGGATGGGGGCATAGGTGCAATTCAATTAAACTTACAATGACCCCTTGCGGACTCACAGGTCAGGCCACTTACAGGATTCAACATTATCAGTCAGCACTAAGCTACTAAATACTGAGGTAGAAACCCAAAAATCATGCAAGAATTAGGACGTAAAGGAAGTTAAGCAGAAATTCAACGTTGAAGTCACAACGGCTGATACAGCACGGAAGATAATTAAACGTGTACATATGCACTGTTCACACTCTGAAATGCAAGGAAAAGATCAACTGACAGTGAGCATGGCACAAGTTAAGTACTGATTAACCAAGGCTAGTCAATGTGCCTTCGTCCTTCGTACTTGTTGAGAGATGTCTACATAAATTAGATGATATACTAGAAAGGAGTGTGCAGATTAAGCAATTATTTCCTACAAACCCACTTCACTTCACAGCTGACTAGTGCATGCTACATGAGGGTCCTCGTCGAGAATACAAAATGAAGAACCTACACCCAACAACTCGTTTCTGCAGCTCAGGCCACCGGAGTACGACTCTGGATACCTGTGGAGCAAGCAATACCATCAGTCAAACAAATGTGTACTATTCTTTCAATCTTTCAGGAAAAACAATCAGAGAAACTCTCAGAATTGTTTTATAGTTCAAACAGGAACCATGAGATTCAAGATTGTGGAAAGTGCATCAAAAGCTCCAAAGTTCAGTAATATCAGCATTATTGGGAAAACAAATATTTAAGAGAGCGAAGAATAGGCGATTTGTAGTTTAGTTGCATTCCTTCAGCTTATAATATTAGCAGTTCTACCTCAGGTCTGACTATACGCTAACACAACAGTGGGCGCATCAGGGGATCATGGAGTAGGAAAGCAGAAACATCTGATTTCTAGCTCACATACTCTTAAGAAATGTACAAAGCTAACTAATCCCTAACGAATCAAATTTCATCAAATGATGTCGTACAAGCCTCAAGCAAGAGATCGTGCATCATCTTATCAACTGATATCTTCCATCGGTCCAAAATGACTGTCATATTTAAATACACCCACTGCTGTACTTTGCAATGACCAACTCATGTTTGAAACAACAATACAATTACATATCCAAAACACAACTACTGTTGAATTTCCTGGATATTCCCAAAACAAATATACTCATATATCGTATAATTAACTAACTAAGTACATGCACACTCAGACTTTTTCAGCTTTCCCAAAACTAATTAGCTGGTCCAAAGGCAGGATTAGTCGAGTACTCGAGTTATTCTTAAGCTTTTTCACACTATACTGGAAGAAAAAAAAATTCATACGAATAAATCATGATTTATATTATCTGTAAATTTAGCCTGACAAGATGAAAACAAAATTAAGTTTTTGTTTCCCCTGCCACAAGCAAGGATGTCCAAAAATTGATCAAAATTATTCATAGAATTGACAAGTGGTTATGTTTTATTCAATAGACATAATGGTACAAAATGAATAAAATACAACTAGAGTTAATCTTCGAAATGTACCTATCGAGCTACCTATATGACAATTTAGTTGATTCAAGGTAGTTTTTGATGTTGTCAATTTCACAATGTTTTCTATCTCATCTTGAGAAAAAGGGCACTGCAACTATGCCCTACACAAAATGCCACCATACAAGTACCAGAACAAAATCTTCTAAAAGAAAAGTACCAGAACAAAACAGTGCACAACACCGTTGTATGTTGCAAAGGTCATCAGGCAGCAGAAGAAACAAATGATGCAACATTACTTACAATTGTTAGCTTAACATGAAAGGATACGAACAACATTCCATCAAGCAATTATCAAAAATTAACTTGGTTTGTTACAGCCACAGTGTAAAGGCATGCTATTACCTGCAGCATAGACACTTTCGAATAGATGATAGCTCCAAATCCGGTTGCATCCAGAAAGTTTCTTGACCTGCGACGACTCGAGATGGATCATGAAGAGGCCAATATGTGCCCACATGAGCACTACATTGTTGTCCTCAGCATATCCTAGTATCAATAGCTCCCCTCTTTTCTCCTCGAAAGAAAGGGAAAGTAGCCTATCCAGTTCAACAGTTCTTCCCAGTACCCAAGAAGCAACACCATCACCATTGGTCGTCCTCTTCCATAATCGGGCGGTGAAATCTGACACGAACAATAACCCAAGCCCACCACCCTCTGCTCGCATAACCATGAGGTCCCGTTGTATAGCCTCAGGCTCAGCATACACATCCATTGGTAGAGGTATCAGAGTTAGGTTTTGCCTCTCCAGATCAAACTCGAGAAGCCCAACAAAATTCCCATTCAGCAACCAGTAAAGGGAATTCTCAACCAGCCTAGCCAGCTCAACTCTGAAGGGAAAGTCGCTCAAACTAGTGTAATATGGAATCGGCGTCGAGACGAGATTGCCCTATAAGCCGGTGTTTGACGAGTAAAGGCAGGCGAGGGCTCGACTATGTTGTTTATCCTTGTCGTCTACCAGTGCCAAGACAACTTGGAAGTGTTGGGCAGAGCGAAGTACCGCCCCGAGGATGAACGTATTGTCAAACCCCGCAGGAACGGCAATGCGGTGCTGGTCGGCAGTGAGAGGATCCCACACAAGGATCTGCTTCTGCGATGCGTGGAAGAATAGTGCGAGGCCATGGCGGCATCCGAGGAGCAGGAATCTGCCGCCATCGTTGAGCTGGAAGGGGAAGCAGTGCCGGGTGTGATCGTAATAGGATTGTAGGGTAGTGCACGGTACCTCCAAGGGTCCGGCCGGTATCATTATATATTGACAATACATGTACATATACAAGGTAGGTTAGAGTCCTAGTTAGAGTCCTATACAAATATGTTATCACCCCCCCCCCCCCCTCAATCTCAACCGGGGTACCAACGTTGAGATTGTGTCTGCAGAACTGAAACAATGGTAGTGGGAGAGGTTTAGTAAATATGTCGGCCAACTGATCCTTGGAAGAGATGAACCGAATTTGTAACAGCTTCTGTGCAACCCTCTCTCGAACAAAATGAAAATCCACCTCAATGTGTTTAGTCCGTGCATGAAATACTGGGTTCAAAGAGAGAAACGCTGCACCAATATTGTCACACCACAATACTGGTGGACATCCCTGAGAAACTCCAAGTTCAGCTAGCAAGGCTTGTACCCAAATCAACTCTGCCGTAGCATTAGCAAGCGACTTGTACTCAGACTCGGTACTGGAGCGAGACACAGTAGCTTGTTTTCTAGCACTCCAAGAAACCAAATTTCCACCATAGAAGATGGCATAGCCCCCAGTTGATCGCCGATCATCAGGATTACCAGCCCAATCCGCGTCAGAGAAAGCGGACAAAAGATCAGGAGACGAGGTAGGCCGTCGCAGGAGTAAGCCGTATGTCAAGGTGCCATGAACATACCGCAGTATACGTTTCACCGCTGCCCAGTGAGTACAACGAGGAGCAGAAAGAAACTGGCACACGTTCACCGCAAAAGCAAGATCAGGTCTGGTCATGGTAAGATACTGCAACCCACCAACAATGCTCCGATAACGAGTAGACTCGTCTGCTGAACGTAAGGTGCCAGTAGTAGAACTCAACTTATCAGTAGAGGTCATAGGAGTAGTCATGGGGGCACACTTCAGCAGACCAGCACGTCGGATGAGCTCAGCTGCATACTTCTGCTGACTGAGGTGAAGACAACCAGGGGAACGCTTCACCTCTACCCCAAGAAAATAATGCAGCTCACCAAGATCCTTGAGCGCAAAAGAAGAACCCAGCTGAACAAGCTGGCGATCAGTAGCAATAGCGGAGGAGCTGACCATAATAATATCATCGACATAGACCAGCAAGTATATGGTGACCTCAGACTTCTGAAGAATAAAGAGGGAAGTGTCGGCAGTAGATGCAACAAACCCAAGTCCAGAAAGAACAGCACTCAACCGTGCATGCCAAGCACGAGGAGCCTGTTTCAGTCCATAGAGAGCCTTATCAAGTCGACAGATATAACCAGGATGTGATGAATCCTCGAAACCAGGTGGCTGACGCATGTATACCTCCTCCTCAAGAACACCATGCAAAAAGGCATTCTGAATGTCTAACTGGCGAAGATGCCATCGGTGGGTCAGAGCCATGGTCAACAGTAAGCGAATGGTAGTAGGCTTGACAACAGGGCTGAAGGTATCCAGCTCATAGTCAAGTCCATAACGCTGCTTAAACCTTTTTGCAACCAAGCGTGCTTTGTATCGCTCAATTGTACCATCAGATTTGAGCTTGATTTTGAAGACCCACTTGCAGTCAATGACATTAGCACCAGGGCGAGGAGGAACAAGTCGCCAAGTCTTGTTGGCTTGAAGAGCAGAGTATTCAGTCTCCATAGCAGTACGCCAGTGAGCACAAGTCATAGCATCACGATGAGTGCGGGGCTCGTTATGAACAAGATCAGTAGCACGAGCTGTATTCCAAGCCACCATATCATCAGGTAATTTTCTTGGCTGACGAAGACCACGCATGAGTCAGGTGGTAACACCAGTAGGAGGTACAGGTGGTGGCGGCGGCGTAGCAGCAACTGGCGAGTCAGGTGTCGTGGAGGAGGTCGCTGTGCCAGGCGATCGCTCAGGCGGAGCATCGGACTACGGCCCAACGGGAGACGAGGCAGGCGAGCCAGGCGAGCCAAGCGGGGATGGGCCAGCCTCGGGTGCATGGCCATGCATGCGATCGACGTGATCAACGTGATCACTCGTCGTGTCAGCTGAAGCTTCAGCATCCAGTAATTCGAGACGAGCTCCTCGTCCAACACCTGCACCATGGTTAGGCAAAAGAGACGGTTGATGACCCACAAGTATAGGGGATCGCAACAGTCTTCGAGGGAAGTAAACCCAAATTTATTGATTCGACACAAGGGGAGCCAAAGAATATTTATAAGCCTTGACACATGAATTGTCAGTTCAGCTGCACCTGGAAATAGACTTACTTGCAGAAGTTTATCAGTAGCAACAGTTTTATAGCAGTAGTAGTAGCGAAATAATGACAGCAGTAGTGAAATAATGACAGCAGTAGACAGCAGGATTAAAATACTGTAGGCATAGGGATGGATAAACGGGCGTTGCATGGATAAGATAATTCATATAATACTTGAGACACGGGCATTGCAAATAAATAAGATAAAGCATCCAAGTACTAAGTAACCATAGGCGTGTGTTCCGTATGTAGTCGTACGTGCTCGCAATGAGAAACTTGCACAACACCTTTTGTCCTACCAGCCGGTGGCAGCCGGGCCTCAAGGGAATCTACTGGTAATTAAGGTGTTCCTTTTAATAGAACACCGGAGCAAAGCATTAACACTCCGTGAACACACGTGATCCTCACATCACAGCCTTCCCCTCCGGTTATCCCAATTGCTATCACTTCGGGGCCTCGGGTTCCGGACAATGCCATGTGTATACAACTTGCAGATAAGAGCTAAAGCATAATTATCATCATGAATCAATAACATACTTCAATTCTGAAATCATTGGCACTCGGGCCCTAGTGTCAAGCATTAAGCACAACAAGTTGCAACAATGTATAAAAGCACTAACAATAGATACTAGGCACTATGCCCTAACAATCTCATAACTTATTACATGAAAGATCTCATCGAATCCCTACCATCCCCTTCAGCCTACAACGGGGATTACTCACACATGGGCGGAGGAATCATGGATGGTTGATGGAGAGGCGTTGGTGATGACGATGGCGATGATCCCCTCCAATTCCTCGTCCCGGCAGGGTGCCAGAACGGAGTTCTGGTCCTCGAAACGAAGACGACGATGGTGGCGGCGTGGCGGAGAGTTCCGTGGATTTCTGATTACCCCCCAAGCGTTTTTAGGTCAAGAGGCTTAAGTACTCCGAAGGGGGGCGTCTGACGGTGCTCGAGGCAGCCAGACCATAGGCCGGCGCGGCCCAAGGGGGGCGGCGCCGCCTTGTGGTATGGGCCCCTCGTGGCCCAGCTCCTCTCCCTCTTCTGGCTGTGGGCTTCTTCTGGTGTAAAATCACGTATTATCTTATTTCCCGGTGTTTTCCCGAAAGTTGAGTTCCTGCACATAAAACAGACACCAGGGGCAATTCTGCTGAAAACAGCGTTAGTCCGCATTAGTTGTATTCAAAACACACAAATTAGAGGTAAAACAATAGAAATTTTTCAGAAAAGTAGATACGTTTTGGACGTATCAACTCCCCCCAAGCTTAGCTTATTGCTTGTCCTCAAGCAATTCAGTTAATAACCGAGTGCGATAAAGAAACTTTAATGAACACATTTGCTTCATATGATGTATATATTCTTAGTATGTGAACAAGTACTTAGGCAATTCGAAATGAGAAATAGGCAAATAATATTACCTAGTAGTCATGCAAACCATGAGAAGATACCAACATACTAATAATAAACAACATGAAACATATCCATCTGCATGATTGTAAAGCTCATAGTAAGATATGACAAAGTGGTATCTCGCTTGCCCTTATTTGATAGCAAAACATAAATGCCAGGGCACCTCTGAAGTTCAAGGGAAGACTAGAAGTAATAATATCAGAGATAAAAGCATCAAAGTTATACCAATAATTAACCGCATTCTGGGACAAGCACATTTCACTAAGAATGACAGTTATGCTCTCAAGAAGGTGCTTAAAGAAGGGATGATGACTCAATGTAAAAGTAAAAGATTGGCCCTTCGCAGAGGGAAGCAGGGATAATCAACATGTGCTAGAGCTTTTCGGTTTTGAAATCATAGAGAGTATAAAAATATGGTTTTTGAGTGGTGTATGTTGTTGTCAACGAATGGTAATGGGTTCTCTAACTACCTTGTCACCTGACTTTCAAGAGCGGCTACCATTTTAATTTCATATAGTTTGGCACTCCCCCCAACCTTTGCTTACACAAGCCATGGCTAACCATATCCACGGGTACCAACCAAACATTCACAAACCATGGGGGAGCGCCTTAGCATTTTAAGAACATTGCTTCCAGCAATTTTTTGATTTTAAAGTAGTGAAATACTTAACTTGGGACTGGGCACCCCATTTGCCAGCTCTTTTGCAAAATTGGATATGCGGATGTATATGCCACTAGTCCATTGGTTGAAAGTCAGTAAAAAGGCAAATGACAAGGTTGAAAAATAAAACACCACATACTTCCTCATGAGCTATAAAACATTGACACAAATAAGGAGTAATAGCTTTTGAATAGTTTAAAGGTAGCACATGAGATATTTGCTTTGGAATGGCAGAAAATACCATGCATAGGAATTTATGGTGGACTCTTTGGAACAACTTGGTTTATAGGGATTTGGATGCACGAGCAGCATTCTCGCTCAGTACAAGTGAAGGCTAGCAAAAGATGGGAAGCGACAATCGAGAGAGCAATAACCGTCATAATCATGCTTGCGACAGAACAAAATTAACAAAAGCATAAAAGTGATACTAGAACTCTGAGGCAAAATAAATCATCAAGGCTTAATTGACTTTTGTTTTCCAGTCATATGCATGCGTGAGCATGTGCCAAGTCAATTGGAATGAATTATTCAGAAGAGGATACCACAGTTTCATACCCTTATATGAACAGAACAATGCAAGCAAACATCTATGAGACATGCCATTTGCTATTAACAAGTTGGAACTAATCATGAGAGAACATAACTAATAAGCATCCATTAAATGACATACACCTCACATGAACCAACTAAGCATGTCCACATAGATAAGCATATGTACAAAAATGAAAACAAGTAGAGTTCATACCAGCCTCTTACCCAACTCGAATTGTCATAGATCATCATTATTGCTTTTTCACTTGTGTGCCTTGAATGATGGGCCAATAGCTCCTGTACTACATCTTTTCATGCCAATAGTTGGGGTACTACGGCTTTCTGAACAATAGCTCGCAGGCGTCGTTTCGTCGAGTTCACATCTCTTTCCTAACTCAGTGCTCTTAATCGTAGACAGTTAAGTCAGTTAGGCAGTTAGGATTAGAGGGACGCGGGTGGGACCAAGGGAGGTGGGTGGGACCCACAATCAGCAACGACGACCGTTTAATCTCTTCCCCTGCGCGCGCTTTCTCTGCTTCTTCACGCGCTTTCTCCGCTTCTTCTTCTTCTTCTCCGGCGACATTGAAGCAGGGCGGCAAACGCCGGCGAGGCAAAACAACTGACAGTAGTTTAAGTAGCTTAATACTTTACTTAATAGAAATTTTGCATTACAGATGCTCGTGGCTCATAGATTCAAAAGCCACACATAGAGATGAACTGACTATTACAGAAGCTCACTGAGTCGCTGCTGCTCCTACCCCTAGCTACGACCCAAAATTGGGCTCACTGCAGAGCCCCGGGGGTGCGGCGGCGGCGACGAGGCAGCGGCGGCGGCGGCGACGAGGCAGCGGCGCCGCTCAATCCTATTCCTCGTCGGAGCTGATGTCGATGACCTCGTGGAGGGAATTATAGATCCCGACCTCGAGGCGGCGTTCGCCGAGCTCCATCTCCATCTGACGGCGCTTCTCCTCCTCCGTGCTGCGCTGGAACACCTCCAAGGTGACCTAGGGCAGGTCCTCGTCGGAGATGAAGTCCCCGGGCAGGAAGGGGCGTCCGCTGCGCAGTACGAGCTCCTGGTGCTCCTCCTCCTCCGTCTTCGGCGGCGGCAGCGGTGGCCAACCCCGAGGAATGGATGAGCTCCCCGCACCGGAAGAGCTTCCAGCCGTCGCCATGCGGCGGTCGTACTCAGGCAGCTCGCGGCGCTCGTATGCAGGCGGAGGCCGCATTCCGAGGTTCGTCCACGCACGCGCGCCTCGCTTACGACCGCCGTCCGAAGCGACCACGGCCTTCCTAGCGGGGTCTTGTGGAGCCGGCCGCTTCTTCTTCCGCTCCTTGTCGGAGCCGTTGCCACGGCCGGAATGGCCACCCCGGCCGGCGACTCGACCTCCCCTCCTAAACATCGGCGTGCAGCGGGGCTGGATCTACCGGGGTAGCTCGATTTGATCACCGGCGGCGAGCTAATGCGAGCGGCGGCGAGGCGAGGTTGGGGAATGGGGAAATAGCTAGGTCGCGACGTCGCTTGTGGATAAGAAGAAGAAATAGCCAGGGTACGACATGGGCCGGCTTGTTTTCTGGGCCGTCGAGTTGGGCCTTTGGCCTATGCGCGTTCGAAATAATGCAGCTAAAAAAACATGATCGGACTGGCCAATCAGAGCGCAGGAGTGGGAGTGGCGCGGATAGGGGTGGTTTCCTTCTAGAAGGCATGATCGGACGGCAAGGGTTAAATGACAGAAGCTTCATAGGATTTTGTGTGGGTTGAGCTACTAATTCAGGAAAAAATTAAAAAAAATCACAGAACCTTCATTTTGTTGTGACTTAGAATGATCCGGCTTAGTTTTTCATGTTGGTGTTTAAAATTTGTATAAATGCTGATTTGGTTTGAGTTTGGCCGAATTTGAAATATTCATGAAATATTCAACAAACATCAAACAAATGCAAATCCAGTGCACATGGTTTGTATATATATAGTAGATGTGTAGGAAAGTTTTTTGGCTGATTTAGAGATGGTCGAAAAAAATGTTGCTTACAAATGGAGCCGTTTACACTACCTTTGGGGCTCATTTGAACTCTATTTTGGTGTGTAACATGAAATTGTCCAAATAGCCATGCCATTCAGCACATATGCTTGGCATGGTATGGGAAACAAACTCATCGAAGGAATTTTTAAAATTATTTTTAGAAGTATCATTTTCCATTTTTTAAGTGCTAAAAATGACTTATTTTGTGAAGCAAGTACATAAAATATGGTTCAAAATGACACCCATTTAATTTTCACAAAGAGCAGTACATATTTGATGGATAATCCCTAAATATGAGACTTTTCCTTACTTTTTATCTAAATTCCCTTCTTTAATTGACTTTATGTCAATTTTCCGAAAGTAATTCAAATTTGAACTACAACTATGCGATAGTTTGCTCTGAAATTGTTGCAAAAATAATTTTAAGGTACACAAGTAGTGGTTACAACATAGAACCATCGATAGTTTTTGAAAATTCAACCACCTTAGATGAGTACCCATGCTCTCCATTTTGACCAATGTTTGAAAGAAATGAGAAAAAGTGAAAACATACTCAAAAAAAGAAACCCTTTGGCATGGAGTCCTTTTATATGTACTAGTTTCTAGGAAAAATGATAAACTTGAGTTTTGACAAACTTTTCAAAACAATACTTCACAAAAATGCCAATCATCTACAAACATGTATAAGTTTCAAGCCAAATGACCAATGTATGGCCATTATCGTGTCATAGTTTGTGATAAAGTTCCCATATTCAGCACATATGTTTGCCATGGTATGGGAAACAACCTCATCGAAGGAAGTTTCAAAATTATTTTTAGAAGTATCATTTTCCATTTTTTAAGTGCTAAAAATGACTTATTTTGTGAAGCAAGTACATAAAATATGGTTCAAAATGACACCCATTTAATTTTCACAAAGAGCAGTACATATTTGATGGATAATCCCTAAATATGAGACTTTTCCTTGCTTTCTATCTAAATTCCCTTCTTTAATTGACTTTATGTCAATTTTCCGAAAGTAATTCAAATTTGAACTACAACTATGCGATAGTTTGCTCTGAAATTGTTGCAAAAATATTTTAAGGTACACAAGTAGTGGTTACAACATAGAACCATCGATAGTTTTTGAAAATTCAACCACCTTAGATGAGTACCCATGCTCTCCATTTTGACCAATGTTTGAAAGAAATGAGAAAAAGTGAAAACATACTCAAAAAAAGAAACCCTTTGGCATGGAGTCATTTTATATGTACTAGTTTCTAGGAAAAATGATAAACTTAAGTTTTGACAAACTTTTCAAAACAATACTTCTCAAAAACGCCAATCATCTACAAACATGTATAAGTTTCAAGCTAAATGACCAATGTATGGCCATTATCGTGTCATAGTTTTTGATAAAGTTCCCATATTCAGCACATATGCTTGCCATGGTATGGGAAACAACCTCATCGAAGGAATTTTCAAAATTATTTTTAGAAATATCATTTTCCTTTTTTTAAGTGCTATAAATGACTTATTTTGTGAAGCAAGTACATAAAATATGGTTCAAAATGACACCCATTTAATTTTCACAAAGAGCGGTACATATTTGATGGATAATCCCTAAATATGAGACTTTTCCTTGCTTTCTATCTAAATTCCCTTCTTTAATTGACTTTATGTCAATTTTCCGAAAGTAATTCAAATTTGAACTACAACTATGCGATAGTTTGCTCTGAAATTGTTGCAAAAATAATTTTAAGGTACACAAGTAGTGGTTACAACATAGATCCATCGATAGTTTTTGAAAATTCAACCACCTTAGATGAGTACACATGCTCTCCATTTTGACCAATGTTTGAAAGAAATGAGAAAAAAAATGAAAAATACTCAAAAAAAGAAACCCTTTGGCACATGGCCTTAGTTTATCATCTACTAACATCTCCTAGAGTTTGAGATCATTTGGAGAAGGTCGAAAAAATGACAGGTTTAGAAATGGGGCTGTCTGGGCTACCTTTGGGGCTCATTTGTAGCTCATTTTGGAGAACCAATGTGAAAATTTGCAGGATTATAAATTGGAATGACCAAATTAGCTCAACCAACTACATAATTGTATATAATCATCGCAACATCCAATTCTAGCACAAACATTGAAAGTTGAATTTTGGTTCAAGGTTGAATTCAAACATTCAAAAGTTCAAAAGTTCAATTTTTTTTTTCCAAGTGCAATATTTTAATTGATGGGACAACTCACTATTATAGAAATTTCTATAATAGTGAGATGCCCGACCAACAAAGCTACGAGACTTGCACATATAATGTGCAACACCTAAATTGCGAGCAAGGGGACTCGAACTTAGGTGGGCAAAGGCATCATCAACCATTTGCCACTAGGCTATGCCTCTGTTTGCGAAAATTCTACCACCTTTAGGAGGTTAATATTTGCAAATGAAATCCATCTCATCATAAAGCCTAGTACAAATAACATGTACATTCCAATTGTAATTCAAAGTTGAATTCAAAAATTAGTATGAAATCATTGCAACATCCATGCCTAGCATAATTAACATGTACATTTCAATTTTGGATCAAAATTGATTTCAAATATTCATAAATTAGGACAAAAGAACCAAAATATAAAAAAATTCAAAAATTCAAATTTTTTGTCACATTGCAGCAGCTTTGTGGTTGGGACATGACATATAATGTGCAACACCTAAATTGCGAGCAAGAGGACTCGAACTTAGGTGGGCAAAGGTATCATCTACTCTTTGCCACTAGGCTATGCCTCTGTTTGCGAAAAATCTACCACAATTGGAAGGTCAATATTTGCAAATGGAATACGACGGCGCAAGAATGTCACAATCGGCAGTGCCCGGAGCTCGTACGCAGACGTGTTCGACAGTGTGCATGCAACAATCCGAGCCACAAAGAACACTAACACAAGGAACTGAATAATTTACATTCTGGAGACTAAGTTTCACCTAAAAAAACTAGGTTCAACCTACCGGAACGTGCCCAGTTCTCCAAAAGAGCACGTCCAGTTCACGTCCAGAGCACGCCTCCAAGGTGTTCGACGTATTGTTACATTGCGATTTTGCAAAAGAACTACCACCACACGCTGCCAAGGGCTGGGCAAACAATGCCTGAAATGGTTTCAGACACCTAACAAAATTAACTACACTAGTTACCTACAGAATGCAGGACGATCTTGCTTCCGCCATGGCTCTGAAGCAAAATCTTCCCTCCGCCATGGCTTTGCAGCAGGATCTTCTACCTCCATTTCATCGCGCAGAGGGTCTCGGAGCAGACCAAAGCTTCCGCCTCCATCCCGGCAAATAGGCTGAACGCCTCAAGAGTCAACGCGGCACTGTCCATGCTCGGGGTTGAGCCTGCTGAACTGCAGCTCGATGAGCTCCCGCCCGAGCTGCTCTCCTCGCTCCAGCCGCTGCTCTCCTCGCCCCAGCCGCTGCTCTCCTCGCCCGAGATGCTCTCCTCGCACGCAGCAAGTTTGCGCATCGACGCAAACCGCAGCCTCCTCTTCGGCGGCGAAACAGAGCGGCGCTGAAAACCCACGGCGTGACACAACCATGCCGATTTCAGCACCTGGTGTACTGAAATCTTGTAGCTGCGGCACACATATCGGTCCGCCGGTCGCGATCGTGGACCCTTACCACCCCATCCGCCGTCCTCCCTAGGCTCCATTCTCCTCGCTTCAGCCGCCCGCCCCCTCGACGTAGCTCGATTCGCCCGCGCCCTCGCCGCCCGCCCCCTCGCCGCAGCTAGCTTCGAACGCTCGATTGCCGCAGCTCGAATCGCCCGCTTCTTTGCCGCAGCTAGCTTCGCCCGCCCCATTGTCGCCGCTAGACTGGACAGAGTGAGGCCGGAGAGACCGAGACGACGGGACAGAGTGAGGGACGAGCGAGCTCCGCGGGACGCCGGCGCGTGGCAGTGACGGTTCCCCACGAACGGAGCCGGTTTCGCTGACGCGTGGGCCCCACTGTGGAAACATGTCTCCACGTACCGGTCAAACCTGGGTTACAGCGTGGGGAACATGACTTGACGGCCATGTCACCTCAGAGCAATAACTGGTCCAAGCGACATAGCACGTGAGCTATTTAGGTAGAAATAAGACGCCGCTGAGCCAATTCCCCGAAAAGATGTAGTACCTGAGCTATTGGCCCTTGAATGATATGAAATAATAACCAAGCTCCAATGGAGTCACGGAAGGCTGTTGAACTCTGCAGAAAACTATACAAAACCAAAGAAGAACAACAAATATTTTTGGATTTTCGAATTAAAAAGACAAGCAAACTAATACTAGCTACTAAAGAAACAAAATAAGAGAAACAACAGAAATATTTTTGGTCTTTTTGAGTTTATGAAAACAAAAGCAAAACCAAAACAACAACGAAATAAAAGAAACGAAAGCAGAAACATGGATATACAAAGTACCGACAGAATATGATATATAAATGAGTGTGATGTCGGTGTACCTCCCCCCAAGCTTAGGCTTTTGGCCTAAGTGGAGATCACTGCCAGCCAGACCAAGATGGATCTTCTGGACCCTGGTATGAGCTCGAGGAGGCGCCAGGGTAGTACATGTTGTTCCCTTATCCTCCTGCTGGTTAAGCAGCTCAATCTGCTCATCAAACTCGATCTTGGAATACGACAGTGGTGTCCTGCGAACACTAAACAAGACTGGTTGTGGCAAAGGGACTTCCCTATCGTCCCCATCAATAAATAAAGTTCTATAAACCATCTTGTAAAGAGTGGAGTCATTGGTAACAAAACGATGGAGTTTCATGGCAGCAAGATCAAGCACAAAGGGTTTTAAATCTTATCCCCACGAGCAGCAGAAACCCCTAGAGCTTCTGCAACCCGTGCAGCAACAATCCCTCCATAAATGGGACCACCAGCAGCTAAACGACGAGCAATGAGAGCACCAAGATTATATTCAGTTCTACCGTTCAAAGCAGCAGCGATAAAGGCAAGATGATAGTTAGAAATATTACTAGTATTCTCCCTACCAAGGATGCTAGTAGCAAGGTAATAAGCAAAGTATCTAAGGGCAGGGAGTTGGATGTTCCTTATCTTGCCACGCTGGGCTCTGCGGTCATCTTGCGCAGTCATCTGCCGATAAAGGAGGCTCAAATCTTCAGGATCCTCCAAAATTTCTTGGCTGTTCCTGAGGGAGCAATATCAACAATGCCACAAAATTGATCCAAAGTCAGAGTATAAGGGTTATCATAGAGTTTAAATCCAACAGTTGGCACATAAGCGGAACAGTCAAATCTAAAGCTCTGAACAAAAGTTTTAGTGAGATGAAAGTGTTGGTCACTATGATCTTTCATATATGTAGTCAAACCAACTCTGTCCACAAGGTACTTGAAATCCTCAAGTAAACCTGCAGCTTCAAGAAATCGAAAACAAGGAAATGAAGATGGGTTTGGATCCCCATCATCAATTAAACCAATGTCAGGTGCAATAAGATCTTCATTGTAACTTCTCCTGACAGCTCTAGATGATCTAGCAGGCCTTGTTGACCTTGGTGCCTCAAACACATCCCCAAAGGTATGGTTGTGCATTTTCTGTAATTTTTAACAAACAAAATAAGATGGTGATTTGGAGTAAGTAGAACAAGTAAACCACTATAGAGACTTGTAGGAACACTACACATGCATCAAAAACAATTAATCTAAGCAAGAACAAGCATGCTAGTGCACTCAACCTGTCACCTACAGCAGCAAAATACTCAAGAAATACTCAACTAAACAAAACTCTACTTGGATATTCGGAGGAGTCACATACCAAGGAACAAATGCCCCAAATCTCAGCTCAAAAGATGGGCTGAGGAAGGAGATCGAAAATCGCGACCAAGAGCAACAAGAACACGGGTTTGAGCAAGGTTAGGTGGCTGTGTGTGTGAGTGGAGTGTGAGGGAGGAAGGTGGCCGAGTGAGGTGGACCTGGGGGCCCAGACCATGTGGGGGCGCGGCCCAAGGCCTGGCCGCGCCGCCTGGTGGTCTGGTGACATGGTGGGTCCCCCATGTCCCCCTCAAGCACTGCCAGGTTCCACTTTGAAAAATACGAGCAATGATGTAACTTTCATGAATTTTGAAAACTTTTTAACTGACAAATTCTAGGTGCTAAAATAATCAAATAATAGCAGAAAAACATTTTACCAAGCCAAACTAAAAACTTTTCAGAATCAACAGTACTACAACAAATAAAACAAGGATGACAGATACAATGTTGTTTATCTCTTTATGCATTTAAAATATACTTGTTAACAAGGTTGATCAAGTCTTGTTACCAAATAAAATTTTAAATAAACATAAAAAGATTTAAACCACATAAACAATTATGTTACCTTGTATTGAATAGATATTGACCCAATCATAACATTTTCATAACCTTCATGATGGTCAATAAAAGGGCAATCAATTTCTCCAACTTTGATAGTTGCAAGATTTGCAATAGAATTTACTCCATGTATTTTATCAGGCTTCCTTGGAAAATAAACAGTGTGCTCTTTATCATTAATGTTGAAAGTCACTTTCCCTTTGTTACAATCAATAACAGCACCTGCGGTGTTAAGAAAAGGTCTCCCAAGAATAATAGACATATTATCATCTTCAGGCATTTCCAATATAACAAAATCAGTCAATATTATGCAATTAGTAGCAACTTGAACAGGAACATCCTCACATATACCAACAGGAACAACATAGATTTATCAGCCATTTGCAAAGATATTTCAGTAGGTATCAACTTATCTAAACAGAGTCTCTTATAAAGAGAAAAAGGCATAACACTTACTCCTGCTCCCAAGTCACATAGAGCAGTTCTAACATAAGTATTCATGATAGAGCAAGGAATAGTTGGTATACCTGGATCTCCAAGCTTCTTTGGAACCTTACCATTGAAAGAATAATTAGCAAGCATAGTGGATATCTCCTCATTAGGAATCTTCCTTTTGTTAGAAACAATATCCTTCATATACTTGGAATAAGGAGGCAACTTAATAGCATCTGTCAAAGGAATTTGCAAGAACAAAGGTTTCATCCATTCACAAAATTTGTTATAGTGTTCTTCTTCCTTTGATTTGTGTTTCTTGTTAGGAAAAGGCATTGGTTTCTGCACCCAAGGTTCCCTTTCATTACCATGTTTATTAGCAATGAAGTCTTCCTTAGTGTACTTTGTGTTTTTAGTATGCTTTTCAGGTTCCTTTTCACTAACTTCTTTATCAAGAGCATCATTTTTATCCTTATCAATATCAGGTTCACTACCACTTTCAGTTTCAGCATCAGAAATAGATATACTATTAGGATCATTAACAGTTTCAGAGGATTCTACAACATTTTTATGTTTCTTCTTCTTCTTTTTCTTAGAAGGAGAAACTGGATTTTCAGCTAGTTGAGAATCTTGTTCAATTCTTTTAGGATGTCCTTCAGGATATAAAGGATCTTGAGTGTGAGCTCCACTTCTAGTGCTAACATAGACAGGTTTTAATTTTTCTTTAGAAGCATTGACTAACATGTCTTGTTGCACTTTAGTGAGTTGATCAATTTGAGTTTGAACCATTTGAAAGTGTTTAACAAGCATTTTAACATCATTAGAGGTTCTTTCCATCATATCATGCAAGTTACTAATAGCTCTAGTGTTTTCCATTAAGTGATTTTGCACTTTCATATTAAAGTTATCTTGCTTAACAACAAAACATCAAACTCATCTAAGCATTGAGCAGGAGGCTTAGTATAAGGAATATCTCTATCATCAAAGCTTTGGAGAGAGTGTACCTCAATTGTAGGTTGGTGAGGAATTGGCTTACATAATTCTTCAATAGGTGGTAGATTCTTCACATCTTCAGATTTAATACCCTTCTCCTTAAGACATTCCTGGGCTTCCTTCATAGTTTCTTCATCCAACTCGATCCTCCCCCCAAGCTTGGGTGTTGGTGCAGGTGTTGGAGTGGAAATAGGCTCAGGAATAGTCCAATCATCATTATTTTTGCTGATTCTCTCCATTAATTCTTCAGCATCGTCCGGAGTCCTTTTCCTGAAAACACAATCAGCACAACTATCCAGGTATGCCCTAGATTCAATGGTTAGTCCACTGTAAAATATATCAAGAAGGTCATTCTTCTCCAATCATGATTAGGTCGGGCTCGAATTAGAGAGCAAAACCTCTTCCAGGCTTTTGGCAATGTTTCTTCATCTCCTGATCAAAGCTATAAATTCTCTGTAAAGCATCATGTTGAGCACTAGCAGGAAAATATTTCGAAAAGAAAGCATCTACCATACCCATAGGACTAGTAATAGATCCAGGAGACAAATTGTTATACCAAGTTTTAGCATCATCTTTCAAAGAGAAAGGAAAAATCTTAGTGACAAAGTATTGACGTTTCTTGATATCATCAGAAAATAAGCTACTCAAAGCGGAGAGCTCATTCATATGTTCTACAGCACTTTCATTTTCAGTACCTCTAAAAGCTTTTCCCTCAGCAATAGATATATGAGATAAATCTAGAGAGAAATCATAATCTTTATCTCTAATGTTTACCGGAGATGTGGCAAACTTAGGACCTAAATCATCAGTAAGATTGACATAATGACCCTCAAAATCAGTACTACGATACTTACTAAGATCAGGGTAACTAGGAGGAATAGTGGCTGTTCCATAAGGATTTTCAGTAGTTTCAGAAAATTTAGATTTAGCAATAGTCACAACATTTCTTACAATAACATGGCTAGCAAGAAGCCTATCACGTGCATCATCATCAGTAAGTTTATGGTACTTTTCCATTAAATCATCAGTAAGATTGACATAATGACCCTCAAAATCAGTACTACGATACTTACTAAGATCAGGGTAACTAGGAGGAATAGTGGCTGTTCCATAAGGATTTTCAGTAGTTTCAGAAAATTTAGATTTAGCAATAGTAGCATCTAGAAAAGGACCTAAAGAACCACTCTCATCAAGCACAGTAGAAGCATCATCATAATTATCAGAGGCAGTTTCAGATTCAGCAGAAGTAGCAATATGTGAAATATTTGTATTGGGTGGTGGAGCAAACTTACTCAGCACAGACGGTGAATCAAGAGCAGCAGCAGATTTCAGAATTGTACCACCTCTCGTAGTAGATGGCAATATAGTAACCTTCTCATCAGTAGTTTTCCCCATGATGAATTTCAGCAGATAATATCAATTCCAAGTGAGCTTATAAATAAAGATATGCTCCCCGGCAACGGCGCCAGAAAATAGTCTTGATGACCCACAAGTATAGGGGATCGCAACAGTCTTCGAGGGAAGTAAACCCAAATTTATTGATTCGACATAAGGGGAGCCAAAGAATATTTATAAGCCTTGACAGATGAATTGTCAGTTCAGCTGCACCTGGAAATAGACTTACTTGCAGAAGTTTATCAGTAGCAACAGTTTTATAGCAGTAGTAGTAGCGAAATAATGACAGCAGTAATGAAATAATGACAGCAGTAGACAACAGGATTAAAATACTGTAGGCATAGGGATGGATAAACGGGCGTTGCATGGATAAGATAATTCATATAATACTTGAGACACGGGCATTGCAAATAAATAAGATAAAGCATCCAAGTACTAAGTAACCATAGGCGTGTGTTCCGTATATAGTCGTACGTGCTCGCAATGAGAAACTTGCACAACATCTTTTGTCCTACCAGCCGGTGGCAGCCGGGACTCAAGGGAATCTACTGGTAATTAAGGTGTTCCTTTTAATAGAACACCGGAGCAAAGCATTAACACTCCGTGAACACACGTGATCCTCACATCACATCCTTCCCCTCCGGTTATCCCAATTGCTATCACTTCGGGGCCTCGGGTTCCGAACAATGACATGTCTATACAACTTTCAGATAAGAGCTAAAGCATAATTATCATCATGAATCAATAACATACTTCAGTTCTGAAATCATTGGCACTCGGGCCCTAGTGTCAAGCATTAAGCACAACAAGTTGCAACAATGTATAAAAGCACTAACAATCTTATATTTACTAATTGGAGGCACCATACGAGGCTCCACGTTAATCCTAGAAAAATAACTAATAAGAACCGTTTGATTATAATAGTGCGGCTAAGATTCGACAATACGAACGAGTTCTATTTCTGTACGCCTTGCACAGTCCGTCAGGTTCACGATTTATCGCATTGTTTAAACAGCCGTACGTGATCTCTCGACATGCATGTGTCGAGAAGCCGGGCCCAACTCCCGGCCTGGCGCCGCAGCACGCGGTCTGCCTCTTCTATCGTCGCTGCCTCCAGTACAAGCACGCACATGGATATTTGAGCCGCAAATTAAACCGGCGGCAACATGGCTGTCCGTGGTGCTCCAGCTCGATGTAGAATGCCCGTGGTGATCCAGCTCGGACGCATCTCTGGCCCATCTCTCAGGTTTGGTCATCTTCTTTCTATATAGATTAATCACATGAATTCCCTTCTGTACTAAACGAACGGATGGAATATTGGAATTAGTCCATGCAGAATTATTACATGATTGCATCGTTGGGATAGTTGCCTGTTCAATCGATCTTCCATGGATGATCCAATATGCCTATATATGTAAATAAAATTAAGAGTCGAAAAGAACGTGCGTATACTATCATCTAGGGTACTTAAACTACTTGGGCCACCGAATGCTACCTCCACTCTTAATGGCTTTATAGATTCAGGTTGATCTTATTTGCACACCCAGATTTTTTTTTTTTTTTGCAAAGCCATCATAACAAAGTTATGTCAATAAGATTGGCTAAGAAAATTACGTCATTATGGTAGCATGTATCTAAGAAACATTTGTTGGTATTTGTGCCTGACAATTCATTATGATTCCTTCTGTTTCAGACAAAACAATATTAATTCAAGCCAATATTTTTTAGATATATGGGCAAGGAAGCAACTAGAGGAGGAACTCATCAATCCAATTGTGGCAAGTTTCCAGTTCCACCGCTAATTCATGCATGAACCATATCTTCATACAGCTCATCAGAACTTTCAACTAAAGCCATGAAAGAAAATCCAAGCCGTTCTTGCTCCTATATATTTTCCAGTATTTCATTAGATTATGGTGAACATGTTGCATTGAATTGAAGAAAACAACTGTATGGAGAACTGAGGCAAGGACGAGCAATCTTCATGTTTGCATAGGAGAAACGTTGATACAATTGAAAGGGGAATTAGGGAATGCACACACTTTTCATTGCTTTGGTCACAGAGGGAATTAAGTTGCAGGAGAACGTCATCAGTTACAAGTATCATAAATAAACTGTGGTATAATAAATGAAACATTATGCTTTTATAATAGTATATTAATGAATACTATCGTGTTTTATATGAAATGCTATGTTCTTCCAATAAATATGTTAAAAAACTACGGCTTATATGTAAGTAACATATTTTTCTGCACACGAGTAATTAAGAGAGGCTATTGCATTTTAAATAATAAACTCTTATCACGTATTGTCCAAATTACTTGCCCGTACAGGTGCACGGTTCATGACTAGTAGATACTAGGCACTATGCCCTAACAATCTCATAACTTATTACATGAAAGATCTCATCCAATCCCTACCATCCCCTTCAGCCTACAGCGGGGATTACTCACACATGGGCGGAGGAATCATGGATGGTTGATGGAGAGGCGTTGGTGATGACGATGGCGATGATCCCCTCCAATTCCCTGTCCCGGCAAGGTGCCAGAACGGAGTTCTGGTCCTCGAAATGAAGACGACGATGGTGGCGGCGTGGCGGAGAGTTCCGTGGATTTCTGATTACCCCCCAAGCGTTTTTAGGTCAAGAGGCTTAAGTACTCCGAAGGGGGGCGTCTGACCGTGCTCGAGGCAGCCAGACCATAGGCCGGCACGGCCCAAGGGGGGCGGCGCCGCCTTGTGGTCTGGGCCCCTCGTGGCCCAGCTCCTCTCCCTCTTCTGGCTGTGGGCTTCTTCTGGTGTAAAATCACGTATTATCTTATTTCCCGGTGTTTTCCCGAAAGTTGAGTTCCTGCACATAAAACAGACACCAGGGGCAATTCTGCTGAAAACAGCGTTAGTCCGCATTAGTTGTATTCAAAACACACAAATTAGAGGTAAAACAATAGCAAAAGTGTTCAGAAAAGTAGATACGTTTTGGACGTATCAACGGTGTATATGCAACATCAACAAATTGGTCAGGAGTTGGAGTAGTGGTGGAGGTAGATGGTATTGTGGAGTTGTGTGGTAGATTAGAGAATGGAAACACTGTTTCGTCAAAAACAACGTCACGAGAGATGTACACTCGGTTTGTAGGAATATGGAGGCACTTGTAGCCTTTATGAATAGAGCTATAACCGAGGAAGACACACTGCTTAGAACGGAACTCAAGCTTGCGGTGATTATAAGGACGAAGATGCGGCCAGCATGCACAACCAAAGACTTTGAGAAAAGTATAATCGGGCACCTCTCCAAGGAGGCGCTCAAGAGGAGTCTCCATGTTGATGACACGACTAGGAAAACGATTTATAAGAAAACACTCTGTAGAAAACGAATCACTCCAAAACCGGTAAGGCGCAGAGGCATGTGCAAGAAGAGTTAAACCAGTTTCAACAATATGTCTATGTTTGCGTTCAGCTGTGCCGTTCTGTTGGTGTGTATGAGGACAAGAAACGCGATGTGAGATACCAAGGTCCGTAAAAAACTTGTTTAGCCGATGGTATTCACCCCCCCCCCCCCCCCAATCCGACTGGACATGAATAATTTTCTTAGTTAAGAGGCGTTCAACATGTTTTTGGAACTCAATGAAGACATGAAAAACATCAGATTTGCGTTTGAGCAAGTAGAGCCATGTAAAGCGACTGTAAGCATCAACAAAACTCACATAATATTCATGACCACTAGTAGAAACAGGGCCAGGGCCCCAAACATCTGAATATATAATCTCTAAAGGAGAAGTAGTAACACGAGTGGACAACGAAAACGGTAACTGATGACTCTTGCCTTGCTGACAGGCATCACACACTACAGCTTTATTGACTGATACTGAGGGAAGCTCATGACGATGAAGAACATGTTGAACTATGGGGGTGGCTGGATGTCCTAAGCGTGAGTGCCATTGCTCACGGGAAACTTTAACACCGCTGAAAACTTGCTTGACGGACGACTCATCAAGCCTGTAGAGCTCACCACGACAACCTCCACTAAGAAGAACGTTTCTCGAAGCCTGATCCTTAACAAGAAAATACGAAGGATGAAATTCAAAGAAAGCGTTATTATCACATGTGAATTTTTTTACGGAGAGGAGATTGCGAGTGATGGAAGGAACATGAAGAATATTTTTAAGATGGAGTGGATGTGACGATGAAGGAATAGTAGAATGACCAATATGTTTAATGCGCATACCTGAACCGTTTGCAGTTTGCACTTGATCCTTGCCATTGTAGGGCTCGTGTACAGAGAGCTTGGCGAGGTCGTTGGTGAAGTGATCAGTAGCCGCCGTGTCAGCATACCAAGCGGGGTCAATTGGGTAGGATGGAGTCGCGCCGTAGTTGGTGTTGTTGACGCAGTTGTTGGCAGCAGCAGCATTGGCGGAGCGTTTTGTGAAGGCAGCGAGTTGCTTGTCCTTGTAACGGCCGTCATTGCCGGCGCCGAGGTAGTCGGGATCATACCGCTTGAAGCAGCAGGAGCCCACGTGTCCAACCTTGCTGCAAATCTGGCACGTCGGACGGTTGCCACCGCCACCACTACCACGGGAAGAACCACCACCGTCGCTGCGCTGCTGTGGAGGGAAGGACGGCGGTGGCGGCTGATTGTTGAAGGAGGCCGAGGGAGCAGCACCGCGCGCCCTGAAGTTGATGTTGGCCATGTGGACATCGGCGCCGAGGTCGGCGCGACGCGCGTTCATGCGCTGCTCAGTAGCAAGGAGCTGAGCGTAGACGTCGCGGACCGGCATAGGATCGCTAAGCGCCCGTGTCGAGACCATCTGGACAAGAGCATCATAATCACCATCTAGCCCCGCACACAAGTATCCGGTAAACTCGTTGGGGCGTAGTGGCTGGCCAATGGACGCCAGAACATTTGCCATGGATTTGACCTCGTTGAAGAACACGGTGGCAGTTTTGTCCAGCTTCCTGGCCTTGTTGAGTTCGCCACGGATCTGCATCGCACGCGCCGTACACTGGGAGGCGAAGCTGGCACACAGGGTTTCCCACGCCTCATGGGACGTGGTCACCATCGTCATCATCCCGAGAACACTCTCGTGGAGGGAGCAGTTGATGGCTGTGAGGATGGCCTGATCCTGTTGATGCCAGGCAGCGAACTGCGGGTTGGGGATGGTCATCGGCGCACCAGCGGTCGCGGCGGCAGGGTTGGGGATCGTCGCAGGAGGACACGGGAGAGTGCCATCGACGAACCCAAAGAGCAGATTGCTCCTTAGCATGGGAACAACCTGGGTCTTCCAGTAGATGAAGTTTTTGGAGTTGAGGCAGACCGTAATCCGCCCCGTCAAGTTGATCGGCGACCACGGGATGACCGAGGTCGCAGTGGAGGCGCCAACCATCGTGGAACCGAAGAGTCCGGGGAAGGCGCCGCTGAAGGATCCCGAGGAGACAGCCGAGGTAGTGCTCGAGGTAGCGCTCGAGGTCATGATCGGCAGCGAGGTCGGGAGGTAGGCGGAAGCGAGAATCGACGGCGGCACTGATGTAAAGTTCGGCGGCGGCGGCGATTATGGTTAGGCCGATTTCGGCTCTGATACCATGTGATCGTAATAGGATTGTAGGGTAGTGCACGGTACCTCCAAGGGTCCGGCCGGTATCTTTATACTAGTTGAATGCCCGTGCGTTGCAACGGGTTATTTTTTGTTGCACATTTAAACATTGAATTCATATTAAATATTAATGTACTTTTAATGTACTTGATAAGCTAGCACATTGTAATTCAAGAAACTAAAATTCACTAACATTTAAATGTCACTTGTACAAAAAGCAACTATTTGAATCATCTCTCATGCTGCCAAATCTAATATGTATTGACAGTTTGACACACTTAAGACATTCTTGTACAACACCCAGCGAATATTGTATTCAACTTCATTTGCATACTTTAGCAGATATACCAAAAAATCCTGGAATATAAATATATGTTGTCACCTAAAAAAGTTAACGTTAAAGTTGTAAGAATGTGCAATAGAAAATACTCACGGTACAATTTGGATGAACCAACTTTTCACCATCCCAGACGAGCATAAAACTATAAACTAAGTAACCCGACAAGTTGTTGATGAATGCACTATCATTATGCTGAACATCAGGTTGAAAACAACTAAATTATAATATTGATTTTAAACAAATAACCTATCATGACTTTTTGGAATATCATGTGGATAACTACGTGGCCAGAAATATTGGCACATGTCTAGATATATTAGCACATTCGGATCAAATTGTACGCCTTCATAATCCCATACAAGAGCATATTCATCCTCCAAAACCCTACCAACAATAGATGGATAAAAGAAGTACAAATCCACGAGGCATCCTGGTATGCTTTTCCTTAATATAAAAAAAATCAGTTATAGCTGTGTATTATGAAAACACTTTGGGAATGTTTCTGCAAACGAACATATGATCTAGCATAAAAAACTCCAAAAATCTAAAGATGCCTAATGATTTTCCCAAATCAGCTACAATAAAGACATACAAAGTACCTCAGTTATCTAGGCTTGCAATGTCGAGGTGTTGGGGCTATGGGAAGGGACATGGATCGTTTCTCGAATTACCATGGATGGTGGCAGGAAGGCGACAAGAATGTTTAAATGGTAATCAACTTACCATGCACCCCTACCCGATTTTGGGCCACATGCCGATGTCGAAATAGAAGCAGGAGAAAAGAACGCCTACCTCTCTCTTCTCTAATAGATGGCAGTGGAGGCAGGTCACCAGAAGTGCGCCGTCGGAGGTGTATTCATGTTTCTCTGGTGATGGTTGCACACCCCGCCTGACCTTGATACGGGAAGATTCCGTCGGAGGTGCTCTTAGAATTGTCACGGGAAGAACACATAGTTGATCAAGGGAATGCTGCCACAGGTAAACTTTAGTGTTGTATAATACTTCTATGAAAAAGGTATTAACCAATATTTGTCAAATTTGACATCAACTAAATAAAAACAACATAAATTTAGACAGTGAGAGCACGCGGACATGGAACAGACGAACAGTGAATTTAACTAAGCCAACGACTTTCATGTTACACGTTTGATAATGCGTCTTTTTTTGGGCGATCGAGTGATGCATCTAAACCACTTAGATATTACTTGAATCAACAAGTATGATCTGCAACACTGCAGTAGTGAACCCATGATGCTTGGATTAGTCTATGCTCTCTAACCCATGATGCTTGAATTAGTCTATGCTCTCTAATATACATATGCAATTAGATCTAAAGCCACAAATACAGATGTCCATTGAAAATCGGCAATTTGATCATCTCGACACATAGGCTCCAACACACTCCTTTCTCTAGTACCTCTCCACTGCTGCATCACAGCGTGGGAGGTGGTTGCCATGCAAAGTGTGGCCATACTCATAGTCAGAGCTTGTCAACAACATCCGTGAAGTTTTTAAACTCATTATAGTTGCATTGTTCTTCAGAAACCTAGATGTCTGTACCTCTGACATGTGTTCACTTTCACATTAAAAACAGTAAAAGGTCTAAGTTTCAAGTGTCAAGTGTCGATAGCAGTAAAGACAAATCTCTGGGCTGAATCTAGCAGTAGAGATCTGAGGAATCATGTCAAAGTTGTTGCATGAGATGTCAGAAACAAACTACAACTATATTTGATCTGGTTAGTAAGAATAATTTTGAGAGTGAGCGGTAATAGCATAGCAAGAATGATATTTTTTAGATTTAATTGTCATAGCTGAATGTGAAATGCTAGATGATTTGCATATGTTTCATGATTATTTAGTATGGACATGAGAATATTGCACTTAAGCTCGTCAGATCCACATGATATATGACACTGAATTCCTCTTCACTATTCACTTATCCAATTTTTGTTATCTTATCAAGCACATTTCCAAACGCATTCCAACATAGTAGCGGTTTGCAAAACTGAATTACATATTCCGTGCCGTAATTTTGCATCTGCGTTTTTCTTTTTCAAAGGCAAGCATTTTTTTTAGAGATTTAGTTGTTCTTTGTTTTGAGCGCCTACGCGAGATCACATCAGCACTTATAGGCCGATATCGAAAAATACCTGATGCCTCAGCTCCACGAGTTCATTGTACAAACGACACCACTCTGCTCATTCCTACGTGTACTCGACCGGATAAGGCAATCATCTACTTAATCTCCAAACTCATGCAAGACCAAGAAATCTAGACAGTATTAACAAGTAGCAGAGTATGGCGACATCAACTCCATCTTCCACTTTTGTAAGCTTTTCTGCAGTCATGCTCTCCTTGATATGTGTCTTCCCAATCTAAAGTGGAAGTAGCAAAAGTCTGATACCGTGATACTATTTACTCGTCCTGCAATTACAGACGTCGATGAAGATGTACACCAATGGTCTCTCAGGAGGTGGTGGCGGCCCACAGACCGCGCCATGTTTGGAGGCGGCGGCAGCGGGCATCTGCAACACGAAGCTAAAAGCTTCGGATGATGAGAACCATCGACGAGAACGCCCGTCCCGCCGCGCCGCGAACTGACTCATCAGGTTTGAGGATCAATAGCGACATCGGCAACCAGACACTGCTTCCCGTGGTTCTCAGGCGCCCGAGTGTAGCGCGACGGCGAGCTCCTGGACACTCCGCAGAAACTTCTCGTCGTCCCCACCTTGGATCCGGACGCTATCGATGCTAGCGCCAAGGACACTCGTCACCATCGGGTGCCCGCCGCGACGCCGGGCGATGCCAACACTGCAGCCTGCCAGCGACGACGACTGGACTCTCGGCAGTCTCGTGCAGCCTCCGCGGCCAAGAACGACAGGACGTGGCGAGGTGTTGAGGTCGTGATGGCAGAGGACGAAAGCGACGCCGGGGAGGTGGAGGAGGGGGAATGAGATCGTCTGACTTAGTTGAGTCTACGTCAGAGGGACGTTGAAATGCATAGAGCCGTCTATGCGCAGTCCTACGGCAACAAAATCCAGCGCCATGTTTGGCTCGGCTGGAAGCGAAAACAAGCGGTCCAAGTGGCCCGGTACGACGCAATCCGCCGGAACAAGATCAACCAGAACGAGATCGCCGGAGCCAGAGAAGACGCACTGCTCTTGTCCCTCACTCGCATCTTATCCCATTTGCTAGCTATTGCCCGCTGCCATGGGCCATGGCCAGCTGCTGAAGCGAGGCCTGCCGGAGCGTGTCGTAGAACCGGCTCCCAGTGGCCAGTGGAGCCGTGCTCTGTCGCTGCTGTTGCCTGTGTCGTAGAACCGCCGGGTGCGAAGTGTGTGCCGGCACGACTGGCAAGGCTGAAGGTTGTCCGCTGCATAGCTGCATGTTGTGCTGCTGCTCGCGTGCGCTCCGGTCGAGTTCGCCGTGACGGCGAGTTCTTCTACATTTATTTGGCGGGCATCGTGGTCATGTAGACAAGGAGACCTGCACACCGGTGTTCTGGTTGCCGCCTGGGCTCAAGAACTTCAACTCCGAGCTAAAGGCAATCGTGTTTCCGGCTGGGTGCAGATGATTGTCTGAGGCTGGCTACACTGAACAATGGCGAGACGTAGGAGTGGATGCTTGCTCGCCATGGTTAAAAGCACGTAATTAACTACGATCCACTTATAGGTGGCAGGGTATGTAATTAATTTGAAGTGTGAGGGCAATTGAAGTGTGACACCATACCACGCATTCTGCTTTAATAGTAAAGATATTGACAATACATGTACATATACAAGGTAGGTTAGAGTCCTAGTTAGAGTCCTATACAAATACGTTATCACCGGGGAGGGACGCGGTTGGGGGCCTCCAGAATATGTAGGAAGTGTAGTCCATCATCGTCCTTGCGAAAGAAACAGAGCAGGGGAGCGTTACGGCGGTGGCGGAGGCGGAAGCGGCGGACGAAGCCGGGGTCCGCGACGAGGCTGCGCCACCGCTTGCAGACCAGGGAGGCACGCGGGAGGGAGGAGGGCTGCGGCGGGAGGCGCAGGAGGATCTCGGAGAGCAGGTCGTCGTCGTCCAGCACCGCCCTCGCCGCCGGTGAGGGGCTGCTGCTCATCGCGCCCTCCTCGCTGCTGCTGCGGGAGATGATGCACCCCATCGACGAACCAATGCGCCCTTCAAGATCGAAAAAAAATCTCCTCTTTCTCAGTTTTCCATTTGTATTCAGCTTCCGATTCAACTTCATAGAGATAGAGTGAGGGAAGCTCACCTGAGACTGAGAGGAACCCTTGCAGATCCAGCCCCCTGCTGCTCGTTGCGGGGCGTCGCCGTTGCAGATGCCGAGACAAGCAGCGGTGGAGGAGGCGAGCAAACAGGACGCGCGGCGGATGGGGCGTTCAGAGGAGGACCGGCGGCCGCCGGCGGGTGGAGGACTGGACAAGCAGAGAGCGGCTGTGCGTGGGATATTTTGGGGATTCCAGCGAGGGGCAATTGCGTCCTTTCTCTAAGTCATATTTTTTCTGAAACATTCTCTAAGTCATGTAAATTAACTAAAGTGCACGTGGGCCATTTTTCACTCGGCAAAACAGCATCATCCTCTATTTTGCCGAGTGGAAAAGTACAATTCTCCACCAACGTGTTTTTTTGAGCAATATGAATTTCATCTTCGCATGAAACTTGTCACCCATGCATAAAACTCGTATATGTTACTCACCAATTTTTGTTGCATAACTGTTTACTATGTTTATATATTTTCAATTCATCCATGAGTAGGTGAGCTAGGGAGTCAATTTGAATTTCGTAATTTATTAACCTAATTTGTTTCCTAAAAATGTTACTCCCTCCGTTCCAAATTAGATGACTTTCATTTATCCACATGAGAATGTATCTAGACATGTTACATGTATAGGTACATCCGCATGTGGATGAATGGAAAGTCATCTAATTTAGAACGGAGGGAGTACATGCAAACTGCGACTGCTCCCGAGTCACAAGGCTTAAAACCACTCATACGAAGCACTGTATCAAAAGGCACATTCAGTTTACTTTGTACATCAACATAGGAAGCTTTGTTGCGAAAAACTATTTGGCTTCCGAGTTGATCCTGATCTTTTGAAATTTCAAAACAAATATTTAGAAATTTCAACAAAAAGTTGAAAAAATCACGGATGAAGCCAATGGTTTATAACAAAATTATGCAAAATATCAACTTCAAATATTTCATGCTTTAAGCTACACGAAAAGGACAAAATCCGATAAACTCCATGCTTATTCAGATCCATACTTCAGTCATTTTTTTTGGCTCAGGATATAAAGTATTTGAAATGGATTTTTTACATGTTTGTGGAATACACCGTTGGCTACATCTAGATTTTTTTTAAACTCGTAAATGTTTTATTTATTTTTTAGAAATGGTCACTGAAATCTCCACTCGCTTTGTAGGGTTTGTCTATGAAAGAGACCCATGTTCAATATATTCTTGTCTGATCACTTTAAGATCCAAGGTTTCATTTTTAGGAAACTAATTAAGATTCATTGACAATAATAGACAAAGTCATTTGATTTGCTAGAACACGCTGAAATAATAAGCTCCGCTACATAGCAATGTTGGACAAATGTCGATTTTACCTCAGGAACTCGAATATTGCTAATATAGCCTACGACACACCTCATAGAAAGAAGAAAACGGGCATATCCCTGATCAGAATAGCATTGTGCGGAAGCTTTGGCTCTGATTCACATATCCATGTCCTCATCAGAACAACCCGTGATCACTCTGGTGCTTTCCTTTTCCTCGAAAAAAAACTCTGGTGCTTTCCTCGCTGCCTGAAGTGAGAAATACAATGAAATGGTGATCGTGGAGATAGCTGAAGCAATGGCCGTTCGTCGTGCGATCTCCTTCGTGTTGGAGGAAGGCTACCCGAAGATCATCATTGCGTCTGAATATCTAAATGTCATACAACGCATTGATACCTCTCTATGGACAAGTAATTGAAGATGTGAAGCTGATGGACAAGTCCTTTGATTTGTGTGTTTTTCGTCATGTTTATTGTGCTAATTTTTTTTTAATAATACATTTTTTATATTAAATTTGAAAAATATTACGCAAAAAAACGATTTTCCAGAAATAATACGGCTTCGGCCTGGTCTGGGCCGATTAGGTCCTGTCGGCCAGGCCTGGGCCGATTTGTGCTGTCGGCCGACTCTGCGCGTGTCAGAGAAACTGGTCGGCCAGAGCTAGGCCGACTGGGCCTATCGGCCTGTACTGGGCCGACAAGAGGCTGTCGGCCCAAGCTGGGCCGAGAGGCTCTTCCATTTTTTTCCACCCTCCCTCCTCTTTTTTAGCCACAAATGCAGACAAATTACAGATGAAATCAAACTCCAAATTTAAATCACTGATCCACACATATTACAGATAAAAACATTGTCTACAAACACTGATCCACACATATTACAGATTAAAACATAGTCCAATTTTAAAACATTGATCCTCATTATTACAAATAAAAGCACAGTCCAAATTTAAAACATCCTAGTTTCTTCCCCTTCCTCTTGGTCCTCGGCTGCCTCGCCCACGTGGAGCAGTTGCTCTAGTTGCCGGAGCAGCATTCGTAGGTGGGAATTTTGTACAAGCAGTGTCCCTGTGACCAAAATCATTGCACAAGAAACATTGCACTGTCGGGCCTCCGGCTTCAGATTCATCCATACCATTTCTGATACGCTTGCACGGTCGTCTACCTCTACCAGGACGCAGTAGCCTTGGGTCGGGGATGTACTGCCTTTCATTAGGGTCAACCGTGTTAAAATTACCCACAGCTCGAAATCCCACCATTTCACCGGTCCAGGTATTAAGCACAGACTCGTTCAAATAATATGGTGAAACGAACGAGATGGCTGACAGTCCGAGTTGCCCACACGCAGCCAATACATGGGAGCAGGGCAGGTGAAGCAATTTTGGTTTATTGCATGTGCAGTCACATGTTGGTCGGGCTTCATTTCCAATTCTCACCTCATGCGTTCTGAGCTGATTTCCGCAACCAAACTTGTCAGAAGGTAAGCGTACCTCGAACCTCCTTTCTTGATTTCCTATGGCCTGCACAGCATGAGTACGAGCTTTTGCCATCTTCCTATCCATGTACTCCGTAATCTTCTCACAAAAAGGTGTGTTTGGGTTGTTAACGATATGCATGTGAGCTTTCTGGCGTCTTTCTCTGAAGTACTTGACTGTGCCCTCAAAAATACCCTCCACAATGGCTGTAAGTGGCAATGCCCTATTTCCTCTAAGAACAAAGTTGTATGTTTCAGCCAGGTTGGTAGTCATAACACCGTACCTGGCTCCATAAGTGTCGTGCAGCAAAGACCACCTCTCAAGAGGCTCGTGCTCTATCCACTGCTGAAAGTTTTTAATCAACCTCCCAGTCTTTCTCCTAACACCAGGCGGATCAAATCCTGGCAAGTCACAAAGCCCAACAGGTACATCCTCAGCTGGTGGAGGTCCGGTTGCTAGCTGTTGCGCCACAAGTTGCACATGTGCTGCTACTGCAACATTTCGTGCAGCTCTCCTCTGCCTAACATGCTGGTTAGTGAAGTCATCAAGCTTACCACGTACGAATGTGTATTTCCAGAATTGGTTCTGCTTGCACAGTTTTTTGAATAGATTCATCAAAGCCTTATCTCGGAACTGTGAGAAAAAATTGGCCCCCAAATGGCGCATGCACCAACGACTCTGCAGGTCTAGCCATGGCGTTTCTTCCGCGGCCACAGGGTTTGTGAGTGCCTTGACGGCGTTCAGTATACCAGCATGGCGGTCATGAAGGATGCACACGTTCGGCTTATCTTTTACTACTGCTATTTTAAGCTGCCTGAAGAACCAAGTCCAACTTTCAGTGTTCTCGCTCTCCACAAAAGCAAATGCAAGTGGCACGATCTGATTGTTGCCATCCTGACCAATGGCAGTCAAGATCTGTCCCCTATACTTGCCAGTAAGAAATGTACCATCAACACAGATAACTGGTCGACAGTGAGTGAAAGCTTCTATGCATACACCGAAAGAGAAGAACACACGATGCAGCACCTTTACGTTTGGAAACTCTGCCATCCAAAAGTGTTTGACGTCAACATATGTGCCTGGATTACGGGCCTGCAATGTGTAGAGGAGCCGAACAACTGAGTCATATGAGTCTAGGAACGATCCGAATCTTTTCTCAAGTGCCATCTGCTTAGCCCTCCAAGCTTTGCCATAAGATATTGTGTACTTGAACCTGGTGAACACCTTATGTATAATAGCCTTCGCTTCCATAGCTTTGCCCTGTACTATTTCTGAGTACAGCAACCGAGCTATAAGCGTCGACGAAATGTTACGATGATCTTGAGGAATACTCTCAATTCTACATGTGTGTTGTACTACGTCGCTCACTTTCCAGTTTATGCCGAAGTGAGGACGATAACCGTGCACCCTTCCAGGACACCCTGCTACCTCACATTCCATTGTCAGATATTTTTTACTCGACACCTTGGTTTTGAATGTCTTGCAAGTCGACATTGCCCACTTAATGATTGCATCTTGCAAATGTTGCTTGTCGGTATATAGAGCACCCGCAGAAACCTGGTTCTGATGGTATTCCCAGGCAGAATCATGACCATCGTTCACTGTCATTGACGACGAGAAATCATGACTCCATGACGCAGGATTTGGCACCACATGTTCGTCATCCGACTCGTCGGATGAATGCCCATAAGCACTACCACCATCTTCGTCTTCCTCTTCCATCATTTCTTGGAATACATCGTCTGCTGCTGCCTCAGCAGCATCTTCATCTCCCTCTTCCATATGATCTGTCTGACTATTTTGGCCAGATTCATAACTACCACCTCCAACATCTTCCTCTTCCATCTGCTCTGTCTGACTATTTTGGCCATAGTCATAACCACCACCTCCAACATCTCCCTGATTATAATCATGTCCAGAAAATTGCATCTCCTGACTACTCTGGCCAGGATCGTGCCCTCCCTCGCCTTCAGGCGGAATCACCTCCTTCGCGACAGGTATCAGTAAGGCATGAGGGGTACATCCCCTGCTTGCGCAGCCTTGCAACCATCGCACCATCTGAGAGGTCCGTTCTATCGGCCTCAAATAAAAAAACACCGGGGACCTTGTCTTCGTCCACAGTGCATGCACACCGACGGTGTCTGTTTGAGGAAGCCCTAAACACGCTGCCAACCAATCTTTCAGCTGACTTATAGACCATGTTTGTGGGTCACTCAGTTCCAACTCTGACCATCGAAACTCACCCAAATCAGCTCCATGCTCATTTACTACAACTTCGCCAGGACCGTAGAAAAACAAACATTTCACTAAATTACTCATCTCAACAACCTAAAAATGTGACACCAATTTACTGTTACAACCGGGAACAACTATATACTTAATATTACTAGCCAAATAAACGCATACCCTTGAAGCGTGCCGATTCAATGGACCAGCAACGTCACCACCACCGCCAATGCAACACCGCTGCACCACCACCACGCTGCACCATCCACCACCCTACAGCAACCTCCACCTAAACTCCACCATTGCTCCAACCAAACAACACGAAATCACACAAAAATCCTACCCATCTGTAGATCTGAGCTGCCTTAACTCTCTAACACTTCTAGGAGGAAGATTTGGTGGCTGGGTGGATAGATCGCCGCTGAAACGCAGCAGGGAGCTGCTGGTTTTCGAGAGGAAGAAGAAAAGGAGAGAGAGGACGCGAGGAAGAAGATGGGGATTTTTGGGCCTTAAGCAGCATCCTGTCGGCCCAAGCCTGGCCGATAGGCCTGTCGGCTCAGACTAGGCCGATTAGTACCCACGCGCGGCCTGTCGGGCGCAGGCCTGGCCCAGCAGCTACCCTTTCGGCCCAGGCTAAGCCGATCAGCACAAATCGGCCTAGGCCTGGCCGACAGGACCTAATCGGCCCAGACCAGGCCGAGGCCGTATTATTTCTGGAAAATCGTTTTTTTGCGTAATATTTTTCGAATTTAATATAAAAATGTATTATTAAAAAAAAATTAGCGTTTATTGTGTGCTTAATGATGTCGCGTCTAATTTATCTAGAGCTTGTGAACTTTATGTAGATTCTGTGTGGCGTGGAGTTCCTCTTTGTAATAACATTATGATTTATAATCAATAAAGCACACGGTTCTCTATACAAAAAAAGGACTAAAGGCAGGAATAGCCTTCCATTAAGCAATCCTATTGTTGTATATTCTCTGCAGAAATTGAGGCCCACAGAGCCCTAAGCAAATTTAAGCCCACGGTAACTAGGATTCATTCATCTCTTTCTTTTTTAGATGTCCGTGTACTTCGTGTAGTTGAGCCCGCCGGAAACCTCACCGTCGCCACCAGCGCCGCCGCGTGCGGCACCATGCTCCGTCTCTACAACTTCCTCCTGGCCCATATACACCCTCTCCCTCCACCCCTCCCACCCCCTCTCTCCACCGCCTCCTTTCCGGCGCCGCGCCAGCCGTTCCCCCAAATTCCGGCTTCGCCGTCCACGACTACCTCGTCGAGACCTGGGGCCTCACCCGATCCCAAGCCCTCAAGGCCTCCGCATATATCTCCCACCTCAAAGCCCGCTCCAACCCCGACGCCGTCCTGGCCTTCCTCGCCGGCCTCGGCCTCTCCGGCTCGGACGTCGCCGCCCTCGTTGCCAGGGACCCCAAGATCCTCTGCGTCGGCGTGGAGAGGACCCTGGCCCCGAACGTGGCTGGTCTCACCGCCCTAGGTCTATCCCACTCCGACATAGCGCGCCTCGTCCCTCTCGTCGGCTACAACTTCCACAGTAGGTCCATCGTCCCCAAGCTGCGGTACTACATGTCTCTCCTCGAGACCTTTGAGAATCTCTTCCGGGCGCTCAACCACAGCAGCTATCTCTTCAAGTGCAACCTCGAGAGGGTGGTCAAGCCCAACGTCGAGTACCTGGGGTCGTGCGGGATAGGTGCTTGTGACATTGCCAAGATGTGCGCCGTCATGCCAAGACTGTTCAACGCCCAACCAGAACGCGTCAGGGCGATGGTGGCGTGCGCAGAAGCTATTGGCGTGCCCCGCAGCTCTAGAATGTTCAAGTCTGCCCTCATGGGTGTTGCATTCCTAAGCAAGGAGAAGATCGCCGACGGAGTAGAGTACTTGAAGAAGACATTCAGGAGGTCGGATGCTGGGGTGGGCATTGCTGTCTCTAAGTGCCCAATGGTGCTGAGGAAGCCAAAAGACACGCTGCAGCGCAGGTCAGAGTTCCTGATTTCCGAGGCGGGGTTGGAACCTGCTTATATTGCCCATCAGCCAGCAATGCTCACTTATGCCCTAGAGGGCCGGCTCAGACGCTAGTACTGCGCCATAAAATTTCTCAGAGAAAATGGATTGCTAGATCACGAGCACGACTACTATACAGCAGTCGCATTGACTGAGAAAGCTTTCATGGAGAAGTTCGTTTGTCCTCACAAGGAAGCTGCACCGCACCTCGCTGAAGACTACGCTGCCGCTTGTAAAGGGAAACTGTCGACTAATTTCAGGTTTCCATGAACCAAGAACAGGCTGTGAGAGTTGGTAATGGCGTATGGTGCAACGAAGTTCTCACTCCGTGCATCCAGTTTGCTGTGTGCTATTCTATGCTGACTTGTGCTGCTATTCTCAGATGAAACTGATAATTTGATTTGTGAGTCCTGGTATGTCCATTCATCATTCAGTGGAGAAGGAAAGCATCGCCCTGCTATGAACTTGTCCATTCTCATGTCATATTGATGCACACTGGACCTGTAGGGCATTATGCAATAATGCTTTGAAGTATCAGTTAGTATGTCGGCAAACTCGATATCTGTATGTTCTCAAATGAAGATTGCAGTGTTCAGTCCAATCCCCAATCAATCTTTCCATGAAAGGAGGTTCTCATTTGGCTATAAACATAATAAAGAACTCTAAAAAAATGAATACTTTTACTTTGTTTTTCACTGGGACAATTACGAATTTGTTGATGGTCATAGTGTTTTGATCACTCCAGAGGATGCAATTTCGACCAAATTTGTTGGCTGCTTTCTCTTTTTGAAAATTCCGTTCTTCCTGTAGTAGCTTTGTTTATAAGATATTAACTAATTGTTGTGAAAGCAGGTCATGGTGTAGTCTCATTTTTTCGTTAATTTTTTCTTGTATTTTTTTTATGTCCTACTGTCTTATACTGGCATCTGAAAACTGAATAGTGCAGCAGTAGCATTTCTGTTGATGGCCTACCCACGTAGCAGTGCTTGACAGACATTTCAAAGGCCCTGATACTTATACCGGAGAGGCAGAATTATATGGTAGTGTGCTGAAAAGCAGAGAAAAATTCTTTTTTTTGAAGCGGGGCAAAATCTTTGCCTTTTATATTGATATAGGAGAAGCAAATACAACACGGCCTAAGCCAAAGTAAAACTGGGAGGAGACTGCACACAAGATACAATCACCCAACACCGTCCAGTCTCTCAGAGAGGAAGATCGTCATTGCTTCACACTTGAACTAAACTGCCCGCTTCAAAAAAGATGTACTACACTGAAGTGATCTCCCCAAGATGCTTTGCGCCCGCCAGGATCCAGCTCTTCCCTTCCTCCTTAATTTTTTCGAAAAGAACCGTTGGCATGGTGAATCTGTTGTTGAAGACCCGCGCGTTCCGTTCTTTCCACAACTCCCAAGTGATCAGGATGATGGCAGATTTGAGCCCCTTGGGATGGGCAGACGGCGTGATCGCAAGTGCCCGCCAGTAGGCAAGCACGGTGGGGCGCCCAATGCCAAGATCCTGAATCAAGGAGGGGCAGGACAGCCAAGAAGCAGCGGCCTGCCAGATGCGGTGAGAGAAACGACACTCAAAGAGGATGTGTCTGGCCGTCTCATCGTGGGCTTTGCAAAGCTGGCATAAGGGGGTATGAGGCCATCCCCTGACAGCAAGACGATCTGAGGTCCATAACCTGTTTTGCACCACCAGCCAAGAGAAAAATCTGCACTTCGGAGGCGCCCAGGTCTTCCAAACAAGGTTCCCAAAGGAGCAGGGGATGGACCCCATAAACTGAGCTTTGTATGCCGAACCAGCCGAGTAATTTCCATTGGGGAGAGGGTCCAGGTGATGGTGTCAGCAACCCCCGGCGTAAGAGTGACTTCTTGCAGGCAACCCCAGAGATTGACGAACTCTGTCATATGGTCCAAGGAGAAGTTCTGAACCGACATGTCGGCCACCCAGTTGAGATCGATGAGAGCGTTCTGCACGCGCCTGTTCTTCTTCTTGGAAGCCGCAAAGATCTTTGGCGCAATAGACATAGGGTCCGTCCCATTTAGCCAAGATGAGGTCCAGAAGCGCGCCTTCATGCCGTCCCCAATGGTGACTTCCGTGGCCGCGTTGAAAAGCTCAATATCCGCTGCATTGTTGGGGGTTTCCAGGCCAACCTAGGGCTTGTCAGGGGCGTCCCATTCAAGCCAAAGCCATCTCAGTCGCAAAGCCCGGGAAAACTTCTCAAGGTCAAGAATTCCGAGCCCCCCTAACTTCTTTGGACGGCAGACCTTCGTCCAACAAACTTTGCACTTTCCTCCACTGACTTTATCACTCGCGGCCCAAAGCATGCTTCTCCGCAACTTATCAAAAGCTTTAAGGGTAGCCTTATCAACTCTGATGGCAGTTAGGAGGAAGATCAATGAGGATGTGAGAATCGACTTGACAATGGCATCATAGCCGGCTCGGTTGAGGAATTTGGATTTCCACGGATTGAGTGTAGAAGCGATCTTGTCGATGTAGGGTTGCAGGTCAACGCGCCTTAACCTGCCCAGAGAAAGAGGAAGACCCAGATACTTCATGGGGAACTGTGACATGGTTGCCGGGAAATTTGCGAGGATGCCTGTGAGGTCAATGTCAGAGCAGCGGATGGGCGTGACAGAGCTCTTCTCGATATTTGTCATAAGGCCGGTGACCTCCCCAAAATTATGCAGCAAGGCCGACAGGTTGTTGATGTCATGCGCGCTGGGTTCCAGAAAGATGACGGCATCATCAGCGTAGAGGGAAATGCGAGACTTGATGAAATGACCAGGCAGCGGGTGCAGGATGCCAGAGTCCGTTGCCAGCTCGAGAATCTTTGGCAGAGTGTCGATGGCCAGGTCGAACAACAGAGGGGATAGGGGATCCCCCTGTCTCAGGCCCCTTCCATGGATGATCTCTTTTCCAGGAATGCCATTGAGGAGCACTCTAGAAGTAGTAGTCGAGAAAATCATCGAAGCCCATGCCCGCCATCGAGAAGGGAACCCCAACGCTGCATGAGATCCAACAGATAGTCCCATCTTACGGAGTCGAAAGCTTTGGCGATGTCGAGCTTGATGAGCAGGGCTGGGGTACGTTTTTGGTGAAGCCTCCTGGCAACCCTGCGAACATACATGAAGTTGTCGTGGATACTTCTGGTCTTGATGAAAGCGCTTTGACTGCTAGAGATGATGTCATTCATTTTGGTCCGGAGTCTGGTGGCCATTGCCTTGGCGATGATCTTAGGGATCACATGAATAAGCCTGATGGGCCTATAATCCTTTAAGTTGTCGGCGCCCTCCTTCTTGGGCAGCAAGGCTATGTTGGCCGTGTTGATGATGTGAAAGTTGCTGATGGTGAGCTCAGAGAAGCTGTTGACGAGGCGCATGAGATCCTCCTTCACGATGTTCCAGCAAGATCGAAAGAAGTTAGAAGTGTAGCCATCAGGGCCAGGAGCCTTGTCAATGGGGAGGTAAAAAATGACGTCCCTGATTTCCTCTTCCGAGAAAGGCAATCCCAATGCTTCAAGATCATGAATGGTAGGCGCAATCGCATTCCAGTTGAAGTCCAGAGGCCGTATAGGTGGGGTCCCAAGCACAGATGAGAAGTGGTCGTGAATATGCTGCTCTTTCTCGACATGGTTGACGACCCACCCCTCATTGTGTTTAAGCCTCTGGATGGTGTTCTTCCGACGACGCGAATTAATCTGTAGGTGGAAATTTTTTGTATTGGCGTCCCCCTCACGAAGGTAGTTGATTCTGGAAGTCTGTCGCTTGCGGGCACGCTCCAGGACAGCGAGGCCCATGACCCTTTTCTTCAAAGCCACACGAAGGTTGAGTTCGGCAGGCGATAAATCTCTGGATTCCTGAGCCGTGTCGAACTGCAGAATGACATCAAGGGCCATTAGCAACTGCTGCTTATAGTTGGAGAACAGGCCCTTGCTCCAAACACGCAACTTCTTTGCCACCTTCCGAAGCTTGTGGTTGATGACATGCACAGGCTGTGTGTGAGTTGTAGGCTCGTTCGAGGCTGCAAAGACAATGTCTTGAAAGCCCGCCATCTTGGTCCAGAAATTCTCGAAACGAAAGACAGGAGGCTTAGGCGGCCCACTGTGGTTGGACAGCAGAAGTGGGCAATGGTCTGACAAGGCGGAGGACAGGGGGTGCAAGGAGTGAGAGTCGAAAGTCAGGTCCCATCCACTGTTACAGAAAGCCCGATCCAAACGAACCAGAGTAGGGTCAGCCCTCTCATTGCTCCAAGTATACTTCCTATTCTGCAGCTTTATCTCCTTGAGCTGGCATGTGTTGAGGGCTTGTCGAAACTGACCCATAAGCCGGAGATTGAGGTTGTCGTTGTTCTTGTCGGCAGCTTGATAAATGAGGTTAAAATCCCCAATGATGAGCCACTTAGTGGAATCGTTATCGGCAGGGGCAGCGGCAATTGCCTCATCCAGGAAATGTCGCTTCTCAGCATCGGTGCTGGGGCCATAAACAGTCGTAAGCTTGAAGGCCGTTCCACAAGTCTTGATGGTGACATCAGCGGAGATGAGGTGAGTGCCCATGTGAATGTTGGTGATGTCCACAAAATCATCATTCCAAAGCAGGAGAATGCCTCCTCTGGTGCCAATAGCGGGACGATGCGCAAAAGATCTAAGGCGAGAGCCTCCGATGAAAGAGGCGGTCTGGTGGTCGATGAAGTCCAGCTTGGTCTCTTGCAGGCAAGCAATGTGGCATGTGGTTTGGGCAATGATGGCGTTAACCGTGTCTTTTCTTGCCTGATCGTTCAGACCGCGAACATTCCAGCAAAGGAGGTCGAGGATGAGGCCTAACATTGTAGAGGTTGGCGTGGTAGAAGAAGCGTTAAGCGTGATGATGGCGAAAAATTGCTTCGCGAGGTTGTAGTTGTAGGAGGCGCAGGGGCGAAAAATTGCTTCGCTCAAGTGGTAAGAAGTCGCTTTGTAGAAGAGTCGCTTAAAAGAAGTGTAGTGGAGATGCAGTGCAGTGCAGTGCAGTAGGGCGTAGAATACAGAAAAACGATCGAGCTAAGTGGAGGCCGTGACCTCATCGTGAGTAGCAAGCTCGCTTCCTCCAGGGCCGGCCATGGCAATCAAGGCTTCATCAGCGTCAGTGATGGACGGCATGTGCAGGTGGAACAAAGCGATCAGCGCCTGAATAGCGACGTCGGGGAGGGCAGTCTTGAAGCTGTCCACAAACTTCTTCCTGGCTTGCTCCAGCGGCATCTCCGGCTCTTGGGGCGTCACAATGCCCAGCTTGACGGTGAGGACGCGGACCGCCTTCTCCATGGCTGGCATCTGTGGCTTCTCCGCAAGCCTCGTACTGCGGCGCACCGGTTCCTTCGCCGCTGTCATGTGACCATGCTTGATCGGCGCCGCCTCCGGAGTTGGCAGCAAGGCGGAGGGAGGGCGATCGAAAAGGTCCTCGACGCCCCCAAAGCCATGGCCAGGCTGCAGCAAGCCTACGGGCGCCTCGGCATCATCCCCGACCCCGAGCTCGATGCCCTCATCTTGGACATTGACCTTGTCCGCCACGAGCACCTCGTCGTCGCCCCCGTTGGCAAGACCAGGCTGTAGCAGATCGCCGATTGCATCGGCCTCCTCTTCGTCCCCAAACTCGAAGCCCTCCTCCTGTCCATCTTCAGCATCATCCGTGTCCACGGGAAACAGCTCTTCCGCATGGCCGCCAAAGGCAACCAGGCCAACCTCCTCCGCCGCGGCGGTCTCAGACCAGGCATCATGCCCCTCCTCTTCTTCACAGGTGACCGGCACCTTGCGCCCCGAGGCAAGATGAACCAGGCACCGCTGACGATCGATCTTTGCGGCACTGCAGGTGTCCGTCGCGTCCCAGGTGCTCTTGCCTGGGCAGGCGTCGATGGCCTTCGTCGTTTCTTCGTCGATGATTGTGCCGCTTGCCGCATCCATGTCAAAAGCCGGAGACGCGAGCAGGGACGAGGACGGCATGAAACTCGGCGGAGATGCCCGCAGACGTTGTACCCAGTCGATGCAGGTGCGCCCAAAAGGCGTTAGCGGCGACGCGGCCGAGCTGCGCGGGCTCGAGGCAGGTGGGGCGATTCCTAGGAAGGACGGCATGGACTTGCGCGCGGAGGAGAGGCCCGCAGTCATGAGCTGCTGCAGCTGTGCGGTGATCTCGTCGACCGTTGGAGGAGCTTTTGTTGCGGGAGGCGGAGGCACGAATAACGGCACCGAGCCGATGATGAGCGAAGGCAGACGTGGGGCTGGCCGGCTCGTCGGTAGCGTGGCATTGCCGAGCTGGTGGTGGCGACCTCCGTGCCCGCGGCTTGGCGAACGGCGCCTTGGAGAGCGCTCGCGGTCGCGGTTGTCGCGGTGCGAGGTCGAGCGCCCATGGCTTCCAGCTGCCGGACGACGCGAGTAGCTTCGTCGTGTGCCGCGATCCTCCTGACGCCGGTCTTCATCGTCGTCCGCATCATTGCGGTGGCCATGACGCGAAACGCGGTCATCGCACCGCTGGCCGCTGCGAGAAGAGCTACGGCGCGGGGCGCGCGTGTCTTGCGTGGAGTCCTGGTCGCGGCCAGCAAGGGCCCGCTCGCTGCGCTCCCGAGCCGCACGCGAAGAGCCAGCTTCGCGATCGTCACGACGGCTCCGACTCGACGACCTCCGCGAGCTCTCCGCGTGATCGCGACCAAGAGGCGGAATCGCGGCCGCCTTGCCGGCAGCGGCCCTGTAGTCCTGGGAGCCGTCGATGACGCCGAGTTTCCAAGGCGGGAGCCGGCGAGAAGAAGGCCTGAAGTCCGATACCGGCGCTCCTCCGTCAAGCAACGGAGCGCCCGTGTAGTCCTCCACCCGCTCCAAGTGCAGGAGAACTCGGAAGGTCATACCTCGTTTCCATTGATCAGGCCGATCCTCCGACACCCGAACCAGCGAAGAAATCCCCCCGGTGCTTTGTTGGCGAAGGTGCACCAGAGGATCTTTGGCACGAGGTGAGGCTCCGCTGTCCAAGCCCAAAGCCCGAAGGAGTGCGTGCAGTCCATGGTGGTGAAGTTGGTGTCGAGCCGCTGCACAGCACACCTCCTGCCGACGATGCGATCAACATTCTCCGGCTTCCATAATATCACTACCCCAAACAGGAAAATTCCTGACGGCCGCGAACCGTCGGGAATAGCTCCGAAACCGTCAGGAATATGTATTCGTGACGGTGCCCGTCAGGAACGAGCCGTCAGGAACAGACTGTCAGGAAAGACGTTGATTCCTGACGGGAGGCGGTCAGGATTACCTTTCCTGACGGCGTTTCCTGACGGACAACACGAGCCACGGAAGATGGTAATGCTGACGGTTTGACCGTCAGGAAACTCCGTCACGAACCTGAGCCGTCAGGAGGAACAAGCAGCAAACCTGACGGTACAGCACGTTCTGTGGGGCTGTCATTGGGGCCGTCAGGAGCACATGATGTCCGTCAGGAATGTTTCTGATGCATTTAGGTATTTCAAAATACAGTAGCAAATTAATTTAAAAATATATGAAAATTGACAGCAGTTTTTTTTTGCCTTTAGCAACAGATCAGACACTTCTGATTCAAAAACCACATTCAATAAAAAAATAAGTCTTTACCAAAAGATCATAAATAATCCATAGCAATCAATATTTTGACCACAGAAGCAGCACATTCACTCTAGGAACACTCAGTTCACAAGTATTGACAAAAGAAAGGCAAACTACAACAAGCCAGCTACATATATAAGCAATTCTTATGCTTATTCCTCCAAACATGGGTGAATGATCCTCCTGTGCTCGGGTAGCAGCATGATGGCCTGATGGGGTAGAACCACTTTGCTCTTCAACATTAGACTGTCGTCAATGGAGTAGTACGAGTCTGCTCTTGGGTTGGGTAAGTTCCATTCACCTACAAGAAAATGGCACGAGTATGAAGTATTTGCATTGTCAAACAAACTTTAATCAACGATGACAAAAGGAATGTATCAGTTTAGTTTGGAGAATTCAAATATAGTACAACAAATCATGCAAAAAATATATTACAGTACTACTAACCATACTAACCATTTTAACTGAAAATTAAAACCTACAGTTGGCTGCTATTTGATTTCAAAGTAGCATGATTCGTTTCATTTCTAAATTGTACACTTTAGTCACAAAGCTCTCATATTTCAGTTAAACTGTGAACACCCAGATATGCTATATCTACAAGTAAACATTGCCAACATCCATCTTGCCATTGTAGGGCATAACAGAATCATGAGTAATATCAAGGGAAATATGCCTACGTACCAGATAAATATAATACATCAGACCATCTTCAAATGCAAGGTCTTCGGATACTGGAAATTCAACCTTATCATATATGACCTACAGAGGCATATTCAACCAGATCATTAACAAGTGAAAGATCACTCAAACGCATAGATGTATAGCAACTTTCAGTTGCTCCACTGCATTAACAAAAACAGCTGTTATATTCTTTATGGGAAATAAATTTATTGCTGAACTTGAGGTCACCGTCTATAGGATCAATACTTGTAAATGTTGACTTCTTGAAGGTACTCAAGCGAAAACAAATCTAGGCTGTTTATTTTCTAGTCTATTTTTAACCACTTGTGCAACCCAAAAGAAAAGGCACCTTGTAGCCTAACAAATAAGCTAGCATATATATTACTTCATACCCGGTTTCCAATGAAAGAATCAGGGGTAGTAGCACTAAATACCAGACCACTGATCCGAATAAAGGCTAGCTTGGGGCAATGGCATATACAAAGCAAATCATGCAAATTATTTGATATTGCACCTGTCAATGGAGAGGGATGTGAATTATTTAGTACACACAATTATAGATCATGTGGATCTAAAGTCAAGGATGGCAAGGTCACATTTGTCTCACAGGAAAGATCTTTAATTTGAATTGGAGTGTTACACGAGAAATAGCACATAAAAATCCAGAAAGTCACATTTATCTCATCATGTTATTTGGCAGCCATTTTGTTCCCTCGTGTTAATTAACTACAGGCAGCACTTTCTCCCATAAACAATTTGTCCCACTAGCAATTAAATTTTAAGGGAGAAGTAGCAGCACATGAACATATAAATTATACCTGCTGTTAACAGTGTCCTCATATTTCGCGTATCAACCGGTGAATCATTTGGCCCTTCTTTGGTTCGGCTACCAATGAACTGAACCTATGGTGAATAGAACATATTAAATTAAAAATTGTGATGATTTCAAATGATCAAATCTTAAAGGTTTCATAGACCGTATAAGAAATCAAGTCAAAATCCGACAAGACAGCAATAATTACGAAAACTTAACTTGGTGTTAACAAGTAAACTACCTACACTCGTGAAGAGCTTGTATGTTGCCTTGTCCTACAGATCCAGTCACACTTCCCGGTGGGGAACATATGTGCAGAGCAGCTCCATTGCTGCACATACAAGAAACGAAGGGTCCTCCCGACCATCTGCAAATGGAAGGATGATACGTCCATTTTGCATCACTATTTTATATCATAATTTACTGTTATTCATCGATATATTTCATATTTAGAAGTGTTACTTATGTTATTTTACCTATTTTGCATGTTTGATGAATAATGGAGAATTGGACACCGGAGTCAGGATTCTGCTGGAAAAAGCACCGTCGAGATGCATTATTTCAGAAGATCAATAAATCGAAGGAGACATATGGAAGTCCCTATTTCACCAGAAGATGGAGGAGGCCAAAAGGGGAGGCTGAGAAGGGCCAAGGTGGGCCCTCCTCACCTGCTGGCGCGGCAGGCCCACCAGCCGCGCCGACAGGTGGTTTGGAGGCCCTGGCCCACCTCAGCCATTCCCCCTTCGCATACTTGACCCCCTCGAAACCCTAACACACGGAGGAGGGCCATCGAAATATTCCGCCGCCTCCACGAGGCGGAAAACACCAGAGAGCGAAAAGCTCCCCTGCAGGAAGAAATCTGCCGGGGGAAATTCCCCCCCGGAGGGGGAAATCGTCGGCATCATCAACGTCATCGAGCTGGACTTCATCGGGATCATCATCATCATCATCTCCACCACCAACACCATCATCACCGCCGCTGCACCCCGTCTCCGCTATAACATCTAGGGCTGAATCTTGTCTATTTCATAGGGGAAACTCTCCCGGTGTTGATTACTCTTGTTATTGATGCTATTGGGTAAAACCATTGGACTAAGGTTTATGTTCAGATTGTTATTCATCATCATATCACCTCTGATCATGTTCTGTATGATGTCTTGTGAGTAGTTCGTTTAGTTCTTGAGGACATGGGAGAAGTCTTGATGTTAGTAGTGAACTATGTTGAGTAATATTTAATGGTTTGATACTTAAGTTGTGGTGTTATTCTTCTAGTGGTGTCATGTGAACGTCGACTACATGATACTTCACCTTTATGGGCCTAGGGGAATGCATTGTGTATTCGTTTGCCAATTGTGGGGTTGCCGGAGTGACAGAAACCTGAACACCGTTGGTATATCGATGCATGAGGGATAGCAGGATCTCAAAGTTTAAGGCTGTGGTTAGTTTATCTTAATTACTTTCTTGTATTTGCGGATGCTTGCAAGGGGTATAATCACAAGTATGTATTAGTCCTAGGAAGGGCGGTGCATTAGCATAGGTTCACCCACACAACACTTATCAAAACAATGAAGATTAATCAACTATATGAAGCGAAAGCACTTGACAATATTCCCGTGTGTCCTCAAGAACGTTTGGTCATTATAAGTACAACAACCGGCTTGTCCTTTGCTGAAGAAAGGATTGGGCCACTCGCTGCAACTATTACTACTGCATTTTATTTACTTGTACTCTATTTATCTGTCATATCAAAAGCTCCTAAAAACTTGTCTGAGAGCATTTACAGTGAATCCTTCATCAAAACCGCTTGTCAACACCTTCTGCTCCTCGTTGGGTTCGACACTCTTATTTATCGAAAGTACTACGATACACCCCTATACTTGTGGGTTATCAAAGGATAAAAGCATCTAGTCTACATGCTAACTATTGAAAAGCATGTAAATTTGTGCTTGCAATCGTAGATAAGTTGGACACTGCGTGACTTTATGTGGAGAGAGGCGAAGCTAGACTGGACATGGAGAGATTGAGATATTAAGAGAAGATGCGGACAGAGAAGAACATGAGAGATTTTATGGATATTGATGATTATCGCAAAATTAGCACTACTTATGGTCTTGACTCTCAAATTGTTGCAAACTTTTATAAAGCCTTTGCTTCCTATTTCGGTTTGCCGAAGGAGGGTTTTAAAAATTATCATGAACCATATAAAGATGAATCTGTTTCTCATATATCTAAAGGTGTTGAGGTTAATGTTGCTGATCGCATTATTCCAGAACCTTATATTGAAAAAGTTCCTTTTCCTAATAAGATTAAGGAACATACTATCATAACTGGTGTTGTTAGTAAAAGTAATAAGAAAACTACCAAACCTGATGAGCAAATAACTGTTGAACCTGTTGTAGCATTGGTTAAAGATCTTGTCACTGAAAATTTAGAAGATAGACACATTATCTTTTGTGAGGATGCTTCTAATATTGTCTCACATCCTAAAAGTTCTAGGAAGTCTAGTGTTCCTGTGCTTTCTGTTGGATAGGTGATCATTGCTATTATGGTTTATGTGATATTGGTGCAAGTTCTAGTGCTATTCCTTATGAGCTTTACAGGGAAATTATGCACGAAATTGCTCCTTGTAAACTTGAAGAGATTGATGTGGTTATTCAGCTTGCTAATAGGGAAACTATCTCTCCAATTGGTATCATTAGAGATGTCGAAGTCCTTTGTGGTAAGACTAAATACCCTGCTGATTTTCTTGTACTTGGGTCGGCTGCCAATGATAGTTGTCCTATTATTTTTGGTAGACCTTTTCTGAATACTTGTGGTGCTGTTATAGATTGTAAGAAAGAGAAAATCTTTACTAAATTTGCTGGTGAATCTTATGAATTCAATTTCTCTAAATTTGCTAAAGCACCTTATGAAACTGAATTGCCTAGTGAGGATTTTGAAATTGCTCAACTTGCATCTATTGTTCTTGCTCCTAACAATGCTTTGCAGCAACATATGGAGAATCATGAAAGTGAGAACTTCAGGGAAGAAAGGAATGAGCTTGATGAAGTATTCCTTCGTCAACCTATGCTCAAACACAATTTACCTGTGGAAGATTTGGGTACCACAATGCCACCCAAGGAGGATCCTGTTTTTGATTTGAAACCTCTGCCTGATAATCTTAAATATGCTTATATTGATGATAAGAAAATATATCCTGTTATTATCAGCTCTAAACTTTCAGGTACAGAGGAGGAAAGGTTATTGGGAGTGTTGAGGAAACACCGCGGAGCTATGGGATATACTCTTGATGACCTGAAGGGAATTTCTCCTACTATATGTCAGCACGCCATCAACATGGAACCTGATGCAAAGCCTGTTGTTGAGCATCAGCGTCGTTTAATACCCAAGATGAAAGAAGTGGTAAGAAATGAGGTATTAAAACTTCTTGAAGCTGGTATTATTTATCCTATTGCTGATAGTAGATGGGTAAGTCCTGTGCATTGTGTTCCTAAGAAAGGAGGAATTACCGTTGTTCCTAATGAAAATGATGAACTAATTCCTCAAAGAGTAGTAGTTGGTTATAGGATGTGCATTGATTTTAGAAAGGTTAACAAAGTAACTAAGAAAGATCATTATCCTTTGCCTTTTATTGATCAAATGCTTGAGAGGTTGTCCAAGAAAACTCACTTTTGTTTCCTTGATGGGTATTCTGGGTTTTCTCAAATTGCTGTGAGAGCGCAAGATCAAGAGAAAACTACTTTTACTTGTCCTTATGGAACTTATGCTTATAGACGTATGCCTTTTGGTTTATGTAATGCTCCTGCTACTTTTCAAAGATGCATGTCTGCTATTTTTCATGGCTTTTGTGAGGAAATTGTGGAAGTCTTCATGGACGATTTCTCCGTCTATGGAACTTCCTTTGATAATTGTTTGCACAACCTTGACAAAGTTTTGCAGAGATGTGAAGAAACTAGCCTTGTTCTTAATTGGGAGAAATGCCACTTTATGGTTAATGAAGGAATTGTTCTTGGACATAAAATTTCTGAAAGAGGTATTGAAGTTGATCGAGCTAAAGTGGAGGCAATTGAAAAGATGCCTTGTCCCAAAGATGTTAAAGGTATTCGTAGTATTCTTGGTCATGCTGGTTTTTATAGGAGGTTTATTAAAGATTTCTCTAAAATTTCCAAGCCTCTTACTAATCTTCTTCAAAAAGATGTACCCTTTGTTTTTGATGATGATTGTAAGGAAGCTTTTGAAACTTTGAAAAAGGCTTTAATCACCGCTCCTGTAGTTGAACCACCTGATTGGAATTTACCTTTTGAAATTATGTGTGATGCTAGTGATTATGCTGTAGGCGCTGTTCTTGGGCAGCGAGTAGATAAAAAGTTAAATGTTATTCATTATGCTAGTAAAACTCTTGATTCTGCTCAAAAGAATTATGCCACTACTGAAAAAGAATTTCTAGCTGTAGTTTTTGCTTGTGACAAATTTCGACCCTACATAGTTGATTCGAAAGTCACTATTCATACTGATCATGCTGCAATTAGATACCTTATGGAAAAGAAAGATGCTAAGCCAAGGCTTATTAGATGGGTACTTCTTTTGCAAGAATTTGATTTGCATATCATAGATAGAAAAGGTGCTGAAAATCCTGTTGCTGATAATTTGTCTAGATTGGAAAGCATTCCTTATGATCCTATTCCTGTTAATGATAGCTTTCCAAATGAACAATTGGCTGCAATAAGTGTAAGTTCGCGAGATAGTCCTTGGTATGCTGATTATGCTAACTTTATTGTTTCCAAGTACTTGCCTCCAACCTTTTCAGCTCAGCAAAGAAGGAAATTCTTTTATGACTTGCGGCATTACTTTTGGGATGACCCACACTTATATAAAGAAGGAGTCGATGGTATTATGCGAAGATGTGTTCCTGAATATGAACAACAGGAAATACTGAGGAAATGCCATGGAAGTGCTTATGGAGGGCATCACGCTGGAGATAGAACTGCGCAGAAAGTTCTACAATCAGGTTTTTATTGGCCTACCCTCTTTAAGGATGCAAGAAAGTTTATTTTATCTTGTGATGAATGTCAAAGGGTTGGTAATATCTCTAGACGCAATGAAATGCCTATGAGTTATTCTCTTGTTATTGAACCATTTGATTGTTGGGGATTCGACTTCATGGGTCCTTTTCCTTCTTCACAAGGTAATACTCATATACTTGTTGCTGTTGATTATGTCACTAAATGGGTAGAAGCTATACCTACTAAAAGTGCTGATGGTGAGACCTCTTTAAAAATGCTTCAAGATGTCATTTTTCCTAGGTTTGGTGTACCTAGATATCTTATGACTGATGGAGGTTCTCATTTTATCCATGGTGGTTTTAGAAAGACTCTTGCTAAATATGGTGTTAATCATAGAATTGCTTCAGCCTATCATCCTCAAACTAGTGGACAAGTAGAATTGTCAAATAGGGAGATTAAATCTATCTTGCAAAAGACTGTTAATAAATCTAGAAAAAATTGGGCTAGTAAGTTAAATGATGCTTTATGGGCTTATAGAACTGCTTATAAGAACCCCATGGGCATGTCTCCTTATAAAATGGTTTATGGTAAAGCTTGTCACTTGCCTTTAGAATTAGAACACAAAGCTTATTGGGCAGTGAGAGAACTTAATAGAGATTTTAAACTTGCCGGTGAGAAAAGGTTGTTGCATTTAAGTTCTTTAGATGAATGGAGAAGTGAGGCTTATGAAAATGCTAGACTCTTTAAAGAAAAAGTTAAGAGATGGCATGATAGGAGAATTCTTAAAAGAGAATTTAATGTTGGTGAGAAAGTTCTATTGTATAGGTCTCGTCTCAGATTTTTTGCAGGAAAGTTACTCTCAAAATGGGAAGGACCATTTGTTATTGTGGAGGTGTATCGTTCAGGTGCAATAAAAATTGCTTCATTGAAAGATAACTCTACACAAGTGGTAAATGGTCAAAGACTCAAGCATTATATTTCTGGAGATTCTATTAATGAAGAGGTTGATACAATTAAAGTGGTGACTCCGGAAACTTTCATTGAAGAACATTTTTCTGGGACTGCAGAATTCGATTCGAATAGGTAACAGTTTCGGTAAGAAAAGTTTCGCGAATAACTTTCTAGAAGATATTTTCGTCGTTTTTATTAAATATGGAAAAATAAGAGACCGAACCGGATGGGAGACGGCACCCGTGGTGCCCAAACCATAGGTCGGCGCGGTGGGCCCCCCAGCCGCGCCGCCTGGTGGTTTGAGCACCCCGGAGCTCGTCTCCGATCAGGTTTCCTCCTGTACCTTCCTTATGTTGTAAAACTTTTTGCTATATAACTCACCCGAACCCCCGAGGTTCGTATCTCGCCTTTTCATCGTGTTTCGTTTCGAGCTGTTTCTGTCCAGATATTGTTTTCAGATCTAGAGCTGCCATGTCTTCATCGAAGCCTCCAAAGGACAGTTTCTTTGTGAACGTCGTCACCCCATACATGGATGAGCTGAAGATGCATCCCAAGGAGTCGCAGATGGTTGATGGAAAGCTGCAGACGGAAGACGTGCGAGGACCCAAAGGAGAAGGGAGCCTGGAAGCCAGGATGGAGAAGCTGGAGCAAGAGGTCTTCACATACAAAAAGCTGGCGGAACGTGAAGTGGGAGTCTTCCACTCAATGGTGTCCGCGCTGGTCGCTGAACATAAGAAGGAGACTGCACAACTCTGGGAAGACATATTTCACCTCATCAACACCACCAACAAACTGCAGGCGCAACTCTATGATGTCCAGAATCAAAACTGTGAGTATGAAACTCGGTTTAAAAACATAAGCGCTGCTGCTAGTTTCAGGATAATCGAATCCAAGTCGTCCTTTGTTGATGGGAAACCCCTTCCCTGGAAGTCTGATGATGAGGACAATTCACCACCACCACCGAAGGAGTAATTCATCATAAGTATTGGCATCCCCTTGGTTTGTTCCAAGCTTGGGGGAGTGCCGCGGTATCACATCATTATCTTTACCTTTTACTTTTCCATAAAGTCATATCGTGAGTAGGGAAGTTATCTTATATGATGGTTTGCAATGTGGAAGTATCTCTCTTTTAGTTGGTTATCTATGTATCCCTTGGTGTGAGTTGCCGTTATGAAATATTAATGAGAAGTTTTATCATTTACTTTCTGCATACTTTATTTTAGCTTGCAATTCTCTTTCATATTGATAACCTTGTTGTTAGTATAGGGATCACTTTTTAGAGCACCAAGTTAATCTTTTTGGTTTTGGCAAACTTAGCATTGGTCAGTAGTAGACAATACTTTGAGACTTAAGTAGAGAGAGGGAGTGCATGCAAATATATTATTCCATGATCTTTCTTTCTTTGTAGCTCATAAGCTTAGTATTCTTAAGTTAAACTATTTGTGCTTCTAAGGAAGATTGCATGATTATTCTTATCACTTGTATAATTGTTTGTATCCCTCAACTCTTATGCTTGCTACATAACCTTGCTAGCCAAAGACCTGTATCGAGAGGGAATGCTTCTCATACATCCAAACCTTGAGCCAAACCATTGCCATTCGAGTCCACCATAACTTCCTACTATATGGTATTTTGCGCCATTCCAAGTAAATACTTCATGTGCTACCTTTAAATTATTCAAAACTTATTACTCCTAGTTTTGTGTCACTGTTTATTAGCTCATGAGGGTTCTGTAGAGTTTCTCTAGCACTTTTGTCAAACAGACTTTCACCAATGGACTAGTGGCATATACACCGCTTATCCAACAATTTGCAAAAAGAGCTGGCAAATGGGGTGCCCAGTCCCAATTAACTACAACTTTCATTAATAATTCTCTTCACATGTTTTGCCCTGATTTATCAGTAAGCAACTTAATTTGCAAATAGACACTCCTCCATGGTATGTGAATGTTGGAAGGCACCCGAGGATTCGGTTAGCCATGGCTTGTGTAAGCAAAAGGTTGGGAGGAGTGTCAACTATAAAGAAACTAAAATACATGTGTAAACAAAAGAGAAGAGGGATGATCTACCTTGCTGGTAGAGATAACGTCCTTCATGGGAGCCGCTCTTGAAAGTCTGGTTGACAAGGGGTTAGTGTTCACTTTACTACGATTCGTTGACAACGACATACATAGCTCAAACAACTATTTTCATACTCTCTATATGCTTTGCAAAACTTAAAAGCTCTAGCACATGATTTAATCCCTGCTTCCCTCTGCGAAGGGCCTATCTTTTACATTATTGTTGAGTCAGTAAACCCATTCCTCTCTATCTCAAGCAAGCATTTGAGTTGTTGAGATCCAATTAGTTATATGTGTTGATACTTCTAATCATATCTCTCATTTCCTTGTTTCGCACAATAGCTTTTATCCGAATGAATATAACTTTGAAAGTTATCAATGACTGTAAGGAGACTGTTATGATTAAGGCATGTAAGTTCTGCTATATAAGCTCTGATATAAAGACTCTTCTCGAAAGATAAGTATGATCTGTTAATTGTTCTCTGACCAAGAGTTTAAGTTTGCCTTCACCAATCATGGTTCTCTTTATGCACTTCATCGTGGTTCCCTTTACTTATTTCAAGTTAGATTATATGAAGGGAAGTTGCTGTCTAGAATGACTTGTGTATCAATGAATGTGATGCTTCTTGTCCGTATTTTATTTATCGACACTTTGCTCCATAAACTTGTGGTCATGTTTACTGAGCTCAGTTTTCGCTTGGGGACAAGCGAGGTCTAAGCTTGGGGGGGTTGATACGTCCATTTTGCATCACTATTTTATATCATAATTTACTGCTATTCATCGATATATTTCATATTTAGAAGTGTTACTTATGTTATTTTACCTATTTTGCATGTTTGATGAATAATGGAGAATTGGACACCGGAGTCAGGATTCTGCTGGAAAAAGCACCGTCGAGATGCACTATTTCTGAAGATCAATAAATCGAAGGAGACATATGGAAGTCCTATTTTACCAGAAGATGGAGGAGGCCAAAAGGGGAGGCTGAGAAGGGCCAAGGTGGGCCCTCCTCACCCTGGCGCGGCAGGCCACCAGCCGCGCCGACAGGTGGTTTGGGGGCCCTGGCCCACCTCAGCCGTTCCCCCTTCGCGTACTTGACCCCCTCGAACCCTAACACACGGAGGAGGCCATCGAAATATTCCGCCGCCTCCACGAGGCGGAAAACACCAGAGAGCGAAAAGCTCCCCTGCAGGAAGAAATCTGCCGGGGGAAATTCCCTCCCGGAGGGGGAAATCGTCGCCATCATCACCGTCATCGAGCTGGACTTCATCGGGATCATCATCATCATCATTCCACCGCCAACACCATCATCACCGCCGCTGCACCCCGTCTCCGCTATAACATCTAGGGCTGAATCTTGTCTATTTCATAGGGGAAACTCTCCCGGTGTTGATTACTCTTGTTATTGATGCTATTGGGTGAAACCATTGGACTAAGGTTTATGTTCAGATTGTTATTCATCATCATATCACCTCTGATCATGTTCCGTATGATGTCTTGTGAGTAGTTCGTTTAGTTCTTGAGGACATGGGAGAAGTCTTGATGTTAGTAGTGAACTATGTTGAGTAATATTTAATGGTTTGATGCTTAAGTTGTGGTGTTATTCTTCTAGTGGTGTCATGTGAACGTCGACTACATGATACTTCACCTTTATGGGCCTAGGGGAATGCATTGTGTATTCGTTTGCCAATTGTGGGGTTGCCGGAGTGACAGAAACCTGAACACCCGTTGGTATATCGATGCATGAGGGATAGCAGGATCTCAAAGTTTAAGGCTGTGGTTAGTTTATCTTAATTACTTTCTTGTATTTGCGGATGCTTGCAAGGGGTATAATCACAAGTATGTATTAGTCCTAGGAAGGGCGGTGCATTAGCATAGGTTCACCCACACAACACTTATCAAAACAATGAAGATTAATCAACTATATGAAGCGAAAGCACTTGACAATATTCCCGTGTGTCCTCAAGAACGTTTGGTCATTATAAGTACAACAACCGGCTTGTCCTTTGCTGTAGAAAGGATTGGGCCACTCGCTGCAACTATTACTACTGCATTTTATTTACTTGTACTTTATTTATCTGTCATATCAAAAACTCCTAAAAACTTGTCTGAGAGCATTTACAGTGAATCCTTCATCAAAACCGCTTGTCAACACCTTCTGCTCCTCGTTGGGTTCGACACTCTTATTTATCGAAAGTATACGATACACCCCCTATACTTGTGGGTTATCAAAGGATAAAAGCATCTAGTCTACATGCTAACTATTGAAAAGCATGTAAATTTGTGCTTGCAATCGTAGATAAGTTGGACACTGCGCGACTTTATGTGGAGAGAGGCGAAGCTAGACTGGACATGGAGAGATTGAGATATTAAGAGAAGATGCGGACAGAGAAGAACATGAGAGATTACCTGGGAATCGTACAGAGCGACGTGGATCTGGAAAGTATGCGGCCGCACGAGCTTCGCCGTAGATCGAGGGCGCCGACGTCCGTCCCCGGAAGGTTGGAGAGGAGGCGGCAGGGTAGATGTGAGAACGGGGAGCAGCTCCGGAGGAGGAGAGGATGCGCGGAGTGCGCCGGGCCAGGGCTTGGCATCGGGGCTAGCCGGACGAGAACTTGGCGGCGGCGCAGTTCGCCATGGTAAGCAGAGGCGGCGCAGTTCGTGTGGTGGAGAAAAAGTTGGGGGAAAACACTCGGCCATGACTGGTTTATTGATCAAACTGCCTATTCTTTCCTGACGTTGGGCCCGGTCCACGTCGGGAAAGCCCAATGTTTTGCGCGTGCGCCCCAAAATTTCCCTACCTTCGCGCTCAGACGGCCCGTGCAGAAGCCAAAAAACGTTCGTGACGGCCAGCAAACTTTCGCGTCGGCCCGGGTAAGCAATCCTGACGGTCGGAACAGCGCGACCCGAAAGAATTAGTCGCTCCTGACGGTATGCGTTTTTCCTGACGGTTATTCGGACAGCTGTCACGAAAATCTATAAACTTTCCTGATGAGAAGTCATCCACATCAGAAACACGATTCTTTTATAACGGACGCCTCGGGGCCGTCAGGAATGGAACCGGCCGTCAGGAATGTCTCCATTTGGGGTAGTGTATAAAGTAACTTCTGTCATGGTAACCTTGAAAGGGTTATGCATCAATCTCTGCCATACTCTTGAGCTATTTTTATCCCACATTAGCATTACTGTATATCCTTTGGCAGAGGGCAATTCATCCATTGGCATATTTTGTAGAGTAAATATTTACTTCTCTGTATGTGCGGCCATGACATTATAGAATGAAGATTCATTGATTTGTTTCTCTTAGATAAAGATGAAAATTCGTATGTACTACATAATCTATGTAAACATGCAAACTATCAGAATTTGTTAGAAGCTACGAGCCGACCTTGTCTGCTTTCTCATGTCAACTGCATTGCGTGAATATACTGACACAGATCGGGGTTGACGCCGTGCTGCAAGCATGGTACATGGACGACATCGCCAAGGAAGAGGACCGGAGGCTCCCCCATCAACTTCAGCCTAACGAGGACGTCCTGCTTGCAACAAAAAGGAAAATTTTGCAGTCCCAAATGGAAGTCATTCATTGTTATTTTGGGTTGGCATGTGATGAGATGTGAATGCTTCGGGCCTTGGAATCGTGGCGCTACGGCTAGATGCAGGGAACAATATATCAATGTATATAACACCAATAAATATGGTCTGATAATATATACTCGATGAAGAAACTGTCTAAACTAATTTGATGATATAATATCGGATCATTTTCCTATAAACTTGGTTAAAGTTATAGAATTTTTACATTGGGAAACATCTAAAAAGACTAACCATTCATTGACGACTGATTTTAGCATGCAAATGCAATGTTATCTAGTGGTCACTTCACGTTAAGGCTAGTCACAATGGAGAGTAACTTAGACTGGTAACATGCATATGTTACTACTCTAAGTTACTACCTCCACAATAGTAATTAACATGTGTGTAGTGTCATGTACAAATCTATTTATTAGATTGTACACACATTTTACCTTGAAATGTGTTATGTCACGGTAACTAGCTATGTTACTCCAATTTTCTCTCTCCTCATTAATTACTTGTCACATCATATTTTTTGTCTACGTGGCATGCATGTTACTTCTATGGTACCATTGTGACTAGTCTAACAAACTACCAACTGGATGCACAGTCTGGATGCATGCATGTTTACACTAGGCCGGAATGCCAAGTGGTAGAAGGTAAACTTTGTTCTGTTGTCGCTTGATAATGGAATCCGGCCTCTCCAGGGGGGACGTTTGTAAAAAAAGAAGTGGTTGTTTGCCCATTCAAACCTTTTGCATTATTAACACATGTGAGTATAGCTTCCTTCGATGCACCGGCTAGACTCTTCTCTTTTCCAGAGGCTGCTAATTATATAATCTCAACGACCTCATGACTTGCATAGTGCAACTCGTCAACGGAGCTCTATATCTTTCTCTATATGTACGGTAGCACTTCTAAGCTTCCTTCACATGTTTAGACCTAGCTATAGCAAGAAAATGGCAGTCAGGAAACTCCTCTTCTTCTTTAGTGTCCTCCTCGTCGTCATTGTGGTGCTGGAGACGACAGAGGCTCACTGCGGCGAGAGTTCCACCCATGGCGAACTGCCTTTTCCCCACAGCCTGATCTCCTTTCATGGTGCTGACGCCAACCTCGCCGCCGGTGGCATAAAGGTACGTAAGCTTGACACCGAAATGAGGTTCGCATGCAACGCAGTATTCAAGTAGGGGCCAATAGCTCAGGTACTACATTTTTTCGGAGAATTGGCTCAGCGGCGTCATATTTCTACCTAAATAGCTCACGTGCTATGTCGCTTCGACCAGTTATTGCTCTGAAGCGACATGGCCGTCAAGTCATGTTCCCCACGCTGTAACCCAGGTTTGACCGGTACGTGGAGACATGTTTCCACAGTGGGACCCACGCGTCAGCGAAACCGGCTCCGTTCGTGGGGAACCGTCACTGCCACGCGCCGGCGTCCCGCGGAGATCGCTCGTCCCTCACTCTGTCCCGTCGTCTCGGTCTCTCCGGCCTCACTCTGTCCAGTCTAGCGGCGACAATGGGGCGGGCGAAGCTAGCTGCGGCAAAGAAGCGGGCGATTCGAGCTGCGGCAATCGAGCGTTCGAAGCTAGCTGCGGCGAGGGGGCGGGCGGCGAGGGCGCGGGCGAATCGAGCTGCGGCGAGGGGGCGGGCGGCTGGAGCGAGGAGAATGGAGCCTAGGGAGGACGGCGGATGGGGTGGTAAGGGTCCACGATCGCGACCGGCGGACCGATATGTGTGCCGCAGCTACAAGATTTCAGTGCACCAGGTGCTGAAATCGGCATGGTTGCGTCACGCCGAGGGTTTTCAGCGCCGCTCTGTTTCGCCGCCGAAGAGGAGGCTGCGGTTTGCGTCGATGCGCAAACTTGCTGCGTGCGAGGAGAGCATCTCGGGCGAGGAGAGCAGCGGCTGGGGCGAGGAGAGTAGCGGCTGGAGCGAGGAGAGAAGCGGCTGGAGCGAGGAGAGCAGCTCGGGCGGGAGCTCATCGAGCTGCAGTTCAGCAGGCTCAACCACGAGCATGGACAGTGCCGCGTTGACCCTTGAGGCGTTCAGCCTAGTTGCCGGGATGGAGGCGGAAGCTTTGGTCTGCTCCGAAACCCTCTGCGCGATGAAATGGAGGTAGAAGATCCTGCTGCAAAGCCATGGCGGAGGGAAGATTTTGCTGCAGAGCCATGGCGGAAGCAAGATCGTCATCCATTCTGTAGGTAACTAATGTAGTTAATTTTGATCGGTGTCTGAAACCATTTCAGACATTGTTTGCCCAGCGCTTGGCAGCGTGTGGTGGTAGTTCTTTTGCGAAATCGCAATGTAACAATACGTCAAACACCTTGGAGGCGTGCTCTGGACGTGAACTGGACGTGCTCTTTTGGAGAACTGGGCACGTTCCGGTAGGTTGAACCTAGTTTTTTTAGGTGAAACTTAGTCTCCAGAATGTAAATTATTCAGTTCCTTGTGTTAGTGTTCTTTGTGGCTCGGATTGTTGCATGCGTACTGTCGAACACGTCTGCGTACGAGCTCCGGGCACTGCCGATTGTGGCATTCTTGCGCCGTCGTATTCCATTTGCAAATATTAACCTTCCAATTGTGGTAGAATTTTCGCAAACAGAGGCATAGCCTAGTGGCAAAGAGTAGATGATGCCTTTGCCCACCTAAGTTCGAGTCCTCTTGCTCGCAATTTAGGTGTTGCACATTATATGTCATGTCCAGTAGCTTTGTGGCTCGGGCATCTCATTATTATCGATTCCCAACCACTAAGCTGCTGCAATGTGACAATTTTTTTTGAATTTTTTTTATATTTTGGTTATTTTGTCCTAATTTATGAATATTTGAAATCAATTTTGATCCAAAATTGAAATGTACATGCTAATTATGCTAGGCATGGATGTTGCAATGATTTCATACTAATTTTTGAATTCAACTTTGAATTACAATTGGAATGTACTCTACATGTTATTTGTACTAGGCTTTATGATGAGATGGATTTCATTTGCAAATATTAACCTCCTAAAGGTGGTAGAATTTTCGCAAACAGAGCCATAGCCTAGTGGCAAAGGGTTGATGATGCCTTTGCACACCTAAGTTCGAGTCCCCTTGCTCGCAATTTAGGTGTTGCACATTATATGTCCAAGTCTCGTAGCTTTGTTGGTCGGGCATCTCACTATTATAGAAATTCTATAATAGTGAGTTGTCCCATCAATTAAAATATTGCACTTGCACAATTGTTTTTTGAATTTTTTGAACTTTTGAATGTTTGAATTCAACCTTGAACCAAAATTCAACTTTCAATGTTTGTGCTAGACTTGGATGTTGCAATGATTATATACAATTATGTAGTTGGTTGAGCTAACTTGGTCATTCCAATTTATAATCCTGCAAATTTTCTCATTGGTTCTCCAAAATGAGCTACAAAAAAAAATGAGCTACAAATGAGCCCCAAAGGTAGCCCAGACAGCCCCATTTCTAAACCTGTCATTTTTTCGACCTTCTCCAAATGATCTCAAACTATAGTAGATGTTAGCAGATGATAAACTAAGGCCATGTGCCAAAGGGTTTATTTTTTTGAGTATTTTTCAATTTTTCTCATTTCTTTCAAACATTGGTCAAAATGGAGAGCATGTGTACTCATCTAAGGTGGTTGAATTTTCAAAAACTATCGATGGTTCTATGTTGTAACCACTACTTGTGTAACTTAAAATTATTTTTGCAAGAATTTCAGAGCAAACTATCGCATAGTTGTAGTTCAAATTTGAATTACTTTCGGAAAATTGACATAAAGTCAATTAAAGAAGGGAATTTAGATAGAAAGGAAGGAAAAGTCTCATATTTAGGGATTATCCATCAAATATGTACTGCTCTCTGTGAAAATTAAATGGGTGTCATTTTGAACCATATTTTATGTACTTGCTTCACAAAATAAGTCATTTTTAGCACTTAAAAAAAGAAAAATGATACTTCTAAAAATAATTTTGAAACTTCCTTCGATGAGGTTGTTTCCCATACCATGGCAAGCATATGTGATGAATATGGAAACTTTATCACAAACTAAGACACGATAATGGCCATACATTGGTGATTTGGCTTGAAACTTATACATGTTTGTAGATGATTGGCATTTTTGTGAAGTATTGTTTTGAAAAGTTTGTCAAAACTCAAGTTTATCATTTTTCCTATAAACTAGTACATATAAAAGGACTCCATGCCAAAGGGTTTCTTTTTCTGAGTATGTTTTCACTTTTTCTTATTTCTTTCAAACATTGGTCAAAATGGAGAGCATGGGTACTCATCTAAGGTGGTTGAATTTTCAAAAACTATCGATGGTTCTATGTTGTAACCACTACTTGTGTACCTTAAAATTATTTTTGCAATAATTTCAGAGCAAACTATCGCATAGTTGTAGTTCAAATTTGAATTACTTTCGGAAAATTGACATAAAGTCAATTAAAGAAGGGAATTTAGATAGAAAGCAAGGAAAAGTCTCATATTTAGGGATTATCCATCAAATATGTACTGCTCTCTGTGAAAATTAAATGGGTGTCATTTTGAACCATATTTTATGTACTTGCTTCACAAAATAAGTCATTTTTAGCACATAAAAAAAGAAAAATGATACTTCTAAAAATAATTTTGAAACTTCCTTCGATGAGGTTGTTTCCCATACCATGGCAAGCATATGTGCTGAATATGGGAACTTTATCACAAACTAAGACACGATAATGGCCATACATTGGTGATTTGGCTTGAAACTTATACATGTTTGTAGATGATTGACCTTTTTGTGAAGTATTGTTTTGAAAAGTTTGTCAAAACTCAAGTTTATCATTTTTCCTAGGAAGTAGTACATATAAAAGGACTCCATGCCAAAGGGTTTCTTTTTTTTGAGTATGTTTTCACTTTTTCTTATTTCTTTCAAACATTGGTCAAAATGGAGAGCATGGGTACTCATCTAAGGTGGTTGAATTTTCAAAAACTATCGATGGTTCTATGTTGTAACCACTACTTGTGTACCTTAAAATTATTTTTGCAATAATTTCAGAGCAAACTATCGCATAGTTGTAGTTCAAATTTGAATTACTTTCGGAAAATTGACATAAAGTCAATTAAAGAAGGGAATTTAGATAGAAAGCAAGGAAAAGTCTCATATTTAGGGATTATCCATCAAATATGTACTGCTCTCTGTGAAAATTAAATGGGTGTCATTTTGAACCATATTTTATGTACTTGCTTCACAAAATAAGTCATTTTTAGCACTTAAAAAAAGAAAAATGATACTTCTAAAAATAATTTTGAAACTTCCTTCGATGAGGTTGTTTCCCATACCATGGCAAGCATATGTGATGAATATGGAAACTTTATCACAAACTAAGACACGATAATGGCCATACATTGGTGATTTGGCTTGAAACTTATACATGTTTGTAGATGATTGGCATTTTTGTGAAGTATTGTTTTGAAAAGTTTGTCAAAACTCAAGTTTATCATTTTTCCTAGAAACTAGTACATATAAAAGGACTCCATGCCAAAGGGTTTCTTTTTTGAGTATGTTTTCACTTTTTCTTATTTCTTTCAAACATTGGTCAAAATGGAGAGCATGGGTACTCATCTAAGGTGGTTGAATTTTCAAAAACTATCGATGGTTCTATGTTGTAACCACTACTTGTGTACCTTAAAATTATTTTTGCAACAATTTCAGAGCAAACTATCGCATAGTTGTAGCTCAAATTTGAATTACTTTCGGAAAATTGACATAAAGTCAATTAAAGAAGGGAATTTAGATAGAAAGTAAGGAAAAGTCTCATATTTAGGGATTATCCATCAAATATATACTGCTCTTTGTGAAAATTAAATGGGTGTCATTTTGAACCATATTTTATGTACTTGCTTCACAAAATAAGTCATTTTTAGCACTTAAAAAAAGGAAAATGATACTTCTAAAAATAATTTTGAAAATTCCTTAGATGAGGTTGTTTCCCATACCATGGCAAGCATATGTGCTGAATGGCATGGCTATTTGGACAATTTCATGTTACACACCAAAATAGAGTTCAAATGAGCCCCAAAGTAGTGTAAACGGCTCCATTTGTAACCAACATTTTTTTCGACCATCTCTAAATCAGCCAAAAAACTTTCCTACACATATACTATATATATACAAACAATGTGCACTGGATTTGCATTTGTGTGATGTTTTTTTGAATATTTCATGAATATTTCAAATTCGGCCAAACTCAAACCAAATCTGCATTTAAACAAATTTTAAACACCAACATGAAAAACTAAGCCGGATCATTCTAAGTCACAACAAAATGAAGGTTATGTGATTTTGTTTAATTTTTTCCTGAATTAGTAGCTCAACCCACACAAAATCCTATGAAGCTTCTGTCATTTAACCCTTGCCGTCCGATCATGCCTTCTAGAAGGAAACCACCCCGATCCGCGCCACTACCAGTCCTGCGCTCTGATTGGCCAGTCCGATCATGTTTTTTTTAGCTGCATTATTTCGAACGCGCATAGGCCACGGCCCAACTCGACGGCCCAGAAAACAAGCCGGCCCATGTCGTACCCTGGCTATTTCTTCTTCTTATCCACAAGCGACGTTGCGACCTAGCTATTTCCCCATTCCACAACCTCGCCTCGCCGCCGCTCGCATTAGCTCGCCGCCGGTGATCAAATCGAGCTACCCCGGTAGATCCAGCCCTGCTGCGCGCCGATGTTTAGGAGGGGAGGTCGATTCGCTTGCCGGGGTGGCCATTCCGGCCGTGGCAACGGCTCCGACGAGGAGCGGAAGAATAAGCGGCCGGCGGCACAAGACCCCGCTAGGAAGGCCGTGGCCGCTTCGGACGGCGGTCGTAAGCGAGGCGCGCGTGCGTGGACGAACCTCGGAATGCGGCCTCCGCCTGCATACGAGCGTCGCAAGCTGCCTGAGTACGACCGCCGCATGGCGACGGCTGGAAGCTCTTCCGGTGCGGGGAGCTCCTCCGGTGCGGGGAGCTCATCCATTCCTCGGGGTTGGCCACCGCTGCCGCCGCCGAAGACGGAGGAGGAGGAGCACCAGGAGCTCGTACTGCGCAGCGGCCGCCCCTTCCTGCCCGGGGACTTCGTCTCCGACGAGGACCTGCCCTGGGTCACCTTGGAGGTGTTCCAGCGCAGCACGGAGGAGGAGATGCGCCGTCAGATGGAGATGGAGCTCGACGAACTCCGCCTCGAGGTCGGGATCTATAATTCCCTCCACGAGGTCATCGACATCAGCTCCGACGAGGAATAGCCTCGTCGCCGCCGCCGATGCCTCGTCGTCGCCGCCGCTGCCTCGTCGCCGCCGCCGCACCCCCGGGGCTCTGCGTGAGCCCAATTTTGGGTCGTAGCTAGGGGTAGGAGCAGCACGGGCTCAGCGAGCTTCTGTAATAGTCAGTTCATCTCTATGTGTGGCTTTTGAATCTATGAGCCACGAGCATCTGTAATGCAAAACTTCTATTAAGTAAAGTATTAAGCTACTTAAATGTTTTGCCTCGCCGGCGTTTCCCGCCCTGCTTCAATGTCGCCGGAGAAGAAGAAGAAGAAGCGGAGAAAGCGCGCGAAGAAGCAGAGAAAGCGCGCGTAGGGGAAGAGATTAAACGGTCGTCGTTGCTGATTGTGGGTCCCACCTACCTCCCTTGGTCCCACCCGCGTCCCTCTAATCCTAACTGCCTAACTGACTTAACTGTCTGCGATTAAGAGCACTGAGTTAGGTAAGAGATGTGAACTCGACGAAACGACGCCTGCGAGCTATTGTTCAGAAAGCCATAGTACCCTAGCTATTGGCATGGAAAGATGTAGTACTGGAGCTATTGGCCCATTCAAGTAGTGGTTGTTTCTTAGTTTCAGTCTCACTTTAGCATATCCATTTGCATAGGTTCATACGGTTGCATTGCACCATTAAATATTTAGTGCTGTGTGTGCGGACAGGACATCTCCTAGAATGAAGATTATCTTTTTCAGTGAAGATTCATTAATTTGTTTCTCTTAGATAAAGATGAAAATTCGTATGTACTACAAAATCTATGTAAACATGCAAACTTTCAGAATTTTTTAGAAGCTATGAGCTCATCTTTTCTGCTTTCTCATGTCAACTGCATTGCATGAATATACTGACAGATCGGCGTAGACGACGTGCTGAAAGCTTGGTACATGGACGACATCGCTGAGGAAGATGACCGGAGTCTCCCTCATCACCGCCGGCCCGACGAGGCCGTCCCGCTTGCAAAACTACTTGGTACCCATTTTTGCTAGATAATATTTCATCCTTAATTACGTCAGCTTTTGCAGCTCCAATTATTATTCACAAAGTAGTCTTGCAGTCCTAAATATATGGAAGTCTCATTGTTTAATCGGCTGCCATGTGATGATGTGAATGCTTCAGACCTTGGAACCGTGGCTCTGCGGCTGGATGCAGAGAACCATGAGCGGGACGAGAACCTAACGACAATGCGCCAAAACAGGGGCTACTTGCACATGGTCTGTCACTCACTCGGTCTTCGTTTTAATACCAAGTCAACTTATCGACCCTAGTAATGCTCCAGTATCTAAGGACGGCTTAAATTTTTTGGGTCTTGTGGGGAATGATTAGGAAGGAACACCACCTTGTTGTGCCGCTGTTTCGCCATGTAGACTGTACCCTGTTTAGGGCTGATCTAAACTGACTTCACACTACGGGGTCCAGTTTTCTCAGATCTAGCTCAAAGAATACTGTTCTGGTCCTCAATCTTGCTAGACTATAGCTTAATATTATTTTTGTATACGGTCAGTAACTAATGCAGATCACATTAGATAATTATTCAGTATGATAGTTGGTAACAATAAAAAGCAAAGTTAGAAGAGTTTGTTTGTGTTGAATTAAATTGACTGATTATATATTTCTGTGTCGTAGATATTTAAGAGTTTTTGCTAGGTAAATGAGTCCCCTAATAAAAGGATGCTCCACATATTGGCCTCGGTCAAACAAAAACATATATTCCTTATTTTCCTAGACTTTTGCATTATATACCGTTGACTTATTCAGATAAATACATATTTTACTTTTCTTGTATAGTACTCCCCATTCTCCCATCAACACACAGGAACAGAGGCGGAACCCATCTTCTTCTTTAACCTCGGCGAGGACGAGGGTCCAGCTGATGAACACGAGCTGGGTAGTACCGCGCCGGTGTCGGCACGATTCAGGCGTACGCGCGGGCCATCCACTCATGCGCCCGGCACAACTCCCAGCTGCTAAACCTGCAAGTCGTTTTGGTGACCGCTCTGCGGCAACGGCGTAAGGTTGTAGTTGGACGAGCACCTTATTGTCCTATAATAAAATGGCTACGCGAACATCCGCTTCCCCATAATCGGATAGAGTGCAATTAGCATTAAGGTAACAACGCATTCGACTTTTCTTGAAGTACCAATGCCGTCAATCCCACCATACATTAGAGCATCTCGAGAGTCGTCATTTACCGGTCTGCAGTGAGTATGTAGTCTGCATTGAAATGTACAAAACATTTTCGATTTAGGAGCGACGGGATTACTAGTTAATTAGACAGTTCATTCAAAATACAATAACTAATTAAACACTGCCCCACTATGAGTACCAGGGGCGTCTCGGCTGGACTCTGGGGCCTCTCCGGTGGCAGCGCGCCGGCTAAGTTCGGCGACAAACTGAACTTGGACGATGACGCTTCCAGCGAAGCTGACAAGCTGCCGTTGCCTGCCCCTGCGTATAGTGCCAGATCGATGGGTCCGACGGCTGTACACGCTGTGGGCTGTCGTGCAGAGCTGGCTTCGAAGCAGCTCGATGAATTTAGTCTTCGTTGGTGTACAAAGAAGGCTAGATCGTCCTTCGAGAAAAAAAGGCTAGCTAACTCTACAGGCCATCCTCGACGAACCAGAGTGGGAGCACGTGAACAGCACGTCGAGGACGGTCACCTCGTTCGGCCTCGCGCCCGCCTGCGGCAGGTCCTGTCGCGGCCATGTAGGATGATGCACCAACTTGCCGGCGACGAGCGTACCGAGCCGCGCGCATGCCGAAAGGACGGTGACGAGTGTCGCATTGTCTGGGAGCGAGCCCTGGTGCTTGTTATTTTCTGGTGTTTCAAATTCCAGCGGTAGTACCGCTGGGTTAAGCGGTACTACCGCTGAGAGCTACCGCCACCGCTACCGCTGAAATGGCGTCTGACGCGCTTGTCCGGTACCAACTGGTACCGCTGGCGGTACCGCCGCCGGTACCGCTGAGGTGGGAAGAGACGAACCAGCCCACCCCAGCGGTAGTACCGCTGGGTTAAGCGGTACTACCGCCGAGGTGGGATTGATTCCGGGTTGGACTGCAGCCGACCTAGGGTTTGATGTTTCTATTTATTCCTCTTGTAAGCCGCCGTTTTGGGGTAAGCCACACATTGTAAACCCACGGCGTTTGTAACCTCACCCGATATAGTGAAGTATTGCTGGCTGGCGCCCGTGGTTTTTTCCTCTCCTTTGTTTGGAGAGGTTTTCCACGTTAAATCTCGTGTCCCCTTTGGTTTGATCGTTCCGCTCTTCGTCGTTTCTTTGCTATCGTTTTACAACAAGTGGTATCAGAGCCCTGTTTCAGATCTGTTTTCAGATTAGGGTTTTGGATGGCATCGATGAAGTTCGATCTACCGGCGCTGGACTACAAGACGAGATTTCGCTGTGGCAGGTCAAGATGCGTGCGATCCTCGCACAGTCCAATGATCTTGACGAGGCGCTGGAGAAATTCGGCGACAAGGATGCGGCGGCATGGACCGCCGATGAGAAGCGGAAAGACCGTAAGGCTTTATCGCTTATTCAACTTCATCTATCTAATGATATTCTGCAAGAAGTACTCCAGGAGAAAACCGCAGCGGCACTGTGGGCTAAGCTGGAGTCGATCTGCATGTCCAAAGATCTCACCAGCAAGATGCATGTGAAGATGAAGTTGTTCACGCACAAGTTGCAAGAAGGTGGTTCGGTAATGAATCACTTATCGATCTTTAAGGAGATCGTTTCTGACCTAGTGTCGATGGAGGTAAAGTACGATGATGAAGATCTAGCACTTTTACTTCTATGCTCGCTGCCAAATTCCTTTGCAAATTTTCGTGATACCATACTGTTAAGCCGTGATGAACTAACCACCGCGGAAGTATATGAGGCCCTGCTTGCCAGGGAAAAGATGAAAGGTATGGTACAGAAAGAGGAGTCGTCGTCCTCCAAGGGCGATGCTTTGCAGGTCCGAGGGAGGCCTGAGCAGCGAGATAACCACTACCACAACAACAACAGAGACAAGAGCAAGGGTGACAGAGTCGCTCAAAGTCTAAAGGCCGTGACAAGTTCTGCAGGTATTGTAAGAAATCTAATCATGTCATTGATGATTGTTGGAAGTTGCAGAACAAGGAGAAAAGAAAAGGTACTTACCAACCGAAAAATAATGAAGGTAAAGATACCGGTGAGGCTTCTGTTGTTGATGGTAGTTCTGATGGCGAATGCCTAGCTGTTTTAGCTGCATGTGTTTCTCGTCAGGATGAATGGATTCTAGATACTGCATGTTCTTTTCATATTTGCTGTAACAAAGATTGGTTCAGTTCTTATGAGTTAGTGCAGACTGGAGATTTCGTGCGTGTGGGGAACGACCAGCAATGCAACATTGTTGGCGTTGGTTCCGTTCAGGTCAAGACACATGACGGTATGACACGCACGTGACGGGAGTGAAACACATACCAACCATGGCAAGAAATTTGATCTCGCTCAGTACCCTTGACTGTGACGGGTACAAGTACAAAGGAGGAAATAAACTCCTAAAGGTATCAAAAGGTTCTCTCATAGTTATGGTTGGTGATATGAATTCTGCTAAGTTATATGTTCTTAGAGGTAGCACGTTATCTGGTACTGTTGCTGCTGTTTCTCATGATGACGCTAGTAAAACTAACCTTTGGCATAAGCGTCTTGGACATATGAGTGAACTTGGTATGGCAGAATTGATCAAGAGAGACTTGCTGCAAGGATGCAGTTTGGGTAAGATGCAGTTCTGTGAACACTGCATTTTCGGTAAGCACACAAGAGTTAAGTTTAATGCTTCTGTTCACACCACCAAAGGTACACTTGATTATGTACATGCTGATGTTTGGGGGCCATCTCGTAAGCCCTCTTATGGTGGTGCTCGTTATATGCTTACCATTATTGATGATTACTCTAGAAGAGTTTGGCCTTATTTCATGAAAAATAAGGATGATGCGTTTGCTGCTTTTAAAGAGTGGAAAGCTATGATTGAAAGGCAAACAGAAAGGAAGGTGAAATTACTTCGTACTGACAATGGTGGCGAATTTTGTTCGAATGCCTTTAATGATTATTGCAGGAAAGAAGGCATTGTCAGGCACCTCACCATCCCGTACACGCCTCAGCAGAATGGTGTAGCGGAGCGGATGAACAGGACCATCATCTCCAAGGCTCGCTGCATGATCTCCAACGCTCGCATGAGTAAGCGTTTTTGGGCTGAGGCGGCTGCCACCGCCTGCTACTTGATAAACAGGTCACCATCTATTCCCCTCGACAAGAAAACTCCCATTGAGGTATGGTCAGATTCTCCTGCTGATTATTCACAACTTAAAGTTTTCGGCTGCACTGCTTATGCTCATGTTGATAATGGAAAGTTAGAGCCGAGAGCTATTAAGTGTGTGTTCATTGGTTATGGTTCGGGTGTAAAAGGATACAAGTTGTGGAATCCCGAAACTAAAGGCATTTATGAGCAGGAGTGTTGTTTTCAATGAATCTGTTATGTACTTTGATAAGTTGTCCTCAGATGTTTTGCCAGATTTTTCTGAGGAGCAGGTTCGTGTCGAGGTGGAGCACTCTGTTGAAAAGGAAAATGTCACTGTTGACAATGATGGTGCTGCTACTTCAGATGATTCTGATCCTGATTCTGCTGGTTCTGATGATTCTGTTTCTTCTGATTCTGATAATGATAATGTTCAGAACTCACCCCCTGTTTTGCAGCCACAACAGTCTATTGCTGCTCGTAGGAACAGGAGGAATTGTGGTCCTCGACCACGTTTAATTGAAGAGTGTAACATTGTTGATTATGCTCTGAGTTGTGCAGAACAGGTGGAGCACGGACATGAGCCGTCCACCTATACTGAAGCTATTGGTTCCGGTGACCGCGAGAAGTGGCTTGCTGCTATGCAAGAAGAATGCAGTCACTCGATAAGAATGGCACATGGGAAGTTGTGCGCTTGCCTAAGAAAAAGAAGGCAGTCCGCTGTAAGTGGATCTTCAAGAGAAAGGAGGGTTTATCTCCTAGCGAGCCTCCGAGGTTTAAGGCAAGGTTAGTTGCAAAAGGCTTCAGTCAAATTCCAGGTGTTGATTATAATGATGTTTTCTCTCCAGTTGTTAAGCATAGTTCAATTCGTACATTCTTTGGTATTGTTGCTATGCGTGATCTTGAGCTTGAGCAGTTAGATGTAAAGACTGCGTTTCTGCATGGAGAGTTGGAGGAGGAGATATACATGGACCAGCCAGAAGGGTTCATAGTGCCTGGTAAGGAGGATCTTGTGTGTAAGTTGAAAAGGTCCTTATACGGTTTGAAACAATCTCCTCGTCAGTGGTATAAAAGGTTTGATTCTTTTATGTTGTCACATGGCTTTAAGAGGTCTGAATTTGATAGCTGTGTGTACATTAAGTTTGTTAATGGATCACCTATATACCTGTTATTATATGTTGATGATATGTTGATTGCTGCCAAGAGCAAGAAAGATATCGCTGCTCTCAAGTCACAGTTGAGTAGCGAGTTTGAGATGAAGGATCTTGGTGCTGCTAAGAAAATTCTAGGTATGGAGATTACCCGTGACAGAAATTCTGGTTTGTTGTTTCTTAGTCAGCAAAATTACATTAAGAAAGTTCTTCATCGTTTTAACATGCATGATGCAAAGTCTGTTAGTACTCCTATTGCTCCTCACTTTAAATTGTCAGCTGAACAATGTCCTAGTACGGATGAGGATTTTGAGTACATGTCTAGAGTTCCATATTCTAGTGCTGTTGGTTCTTTAATGTATGCCATGGTTTGCTCACGTCCAGATTTATCATATGCTATGAGTTTGGTTAGTAGATATATGGCTAATCCTGGTAAAGAACATTGGAAGGCTGTTCAGTGGATTTTCAGGTACCTTCGTGGCACATCCAATGCTTGCCTCAAGTTCGGCAAGACTGATGAGGGACTCGTAGGCTATGTGGATTCAGATTTTGCTGCCGATTTGGATAAGAGGAGATCCCTCACAGGTTATGTGTTCACGCTTGGTGGTTGTGCCGTGAGTTGGAGGGCAACGTTGCAATCCGTTGTTGCCCAGTCTACCACTGAAGCAGAGTACATGGCTATTGCTGAAGCATGTAAAGAATCGGTTTGGCTGAAAGGTTTGTTTGCTGAGCTTTGTGGAGATGATACTTGCATTAACCTGTTTTGTGATAGTCAGAGTGCTATTTACCTTACCAAGGATCAGATGTTCCATGAGAGAACAAAGCACATTGACGTCAAATACCATTATGTGCGTGATGTTGTTGCAAAAGGTAAACTGAAGGTATGCAAGATAAGTACTCATGATAATCCTGCTGATATGATGACAAAGCCAGTTCCTGTTACTAAGTTCGAGCTTTGCTCGGGCTTAGTTGGTATCACTGTCTAGCCCAAGAGGCTATTTGGCGCCGAAGGTGTTTTTTTGTTGTTTTCAGGTGAAGTTCTCTTTCATGCTACAAGATGGAATTTGTCTCAAGGTGGAGTGTTATTTTTGGTGTTCCAAATTCCAGCGGTAGTACCGCTGGGTTAAGCGGTACTACCGCTGAGAGCTACCGCCACCGCTACCGCCTCCGCTACCGCTGAAATGGCCGTCTGACGCGCTTGTCCGGTACCGACTGGTACCGCTGGCGGTACCGCCGCCGGTACCGCTGAGGTGGGAAGAGACGAACCAGCCCACCCCAGCGGTAGTACCGCTGGGTTAAGCGGTACTACCGCCGAGGTGGGATTGATTCCGGGTTGGACTGCAGCCGACCTAGGGTTTGATGTTTCTATTTATTCCTCTTGTAAGCCGCCGTTTTGGGGTAAGCCACACATTGTAAACCCACGGCGTTTGTAACCTCACCCGATATAGTGAAGTATTGCTGGCTGGCGCCCGTGGTTTTTTCCTCTCCTTTGTTTGGAGAGGTTTTCCACGTTAAATCTCGTGTCCCCTTTGGTTTGATCGTTCCGCTCTTCGTCGTTTCTTTGCTATCGTTTTACAACAGTGCTGCCGCCGCCCATGCATCTCCCTGAAATGAGCCAGCGCCTCCCGAGGCTCGCCAGTGTTCGTAGACGGAGATCATCGTGTCCAGGTAAAACAGTTCTTTGGCAATGGTGCAGAAGCGCGGGAGCACGACCGCCGCGTCTCGGCACTAGGTGTACATACATGTCAACCTCCACGACGACGACGCTCCATTGCGCTTCCCTGGCGAGCGTGAGGTCCCGGCACCCCTGCAAGCTGCGAATGGGACTGACTGAAGTGTCTACCCGTCTCTATTATGAGACTGTTTTCCTGTATCCTGATACCTTCCATCCCCAAATATTGGTTATCTAGGTTGAAATGAAATAGCTGACCAATTCTCATTCATGGCAAGCCTAGGTCAAAACTGGTTATCTAGTTTGAAATCAATTAAGAAGACCATCCTCGCTCATAGCAGGCCTAGGGATCAACAAGGATGGCACACCTATAGCTCACTACGGGAAAATGACCTGCCGCCGAGTGGTCTCAGTTTCGCTGAGTGCTAAAACGAGGGGGCAACTCGGCGAAGAGGCCTACGCCGACGCAGGACAAACCACACTCGGCGAAGTGGAGACCACTCGGCAAAAATACACTTCGCCGAGTAAAGCACTCGGCGAAGAACCATTTTCTCGGCAACGACCAAAAAAGACACTCGGCAAAGTTGAGGTCACGGCGAAAAGGAGGGCCACATGGCACCAGACAGTGGGACCCACGGGCGTCGTGACGGAGCTGCCCTTCGCCGAGTGTCCCACTCGGCGAAGATGTCACCGTAAAAAAAAATTTATTGGAACTTTTCTTTGCCGAGTGCCCCTCTCGGCAAAGAATGCGCGCGAAACTCTTTGGGTTTGCCGCGCGAATTAGGCCCCCTTTGCCGAGTGTGTCGGTGGCCAGCACTCGGCAAAGTTTAGGGCGGGAAACGAAATTTCGCCCCGCGCCATTTCTTCGTCGGGTGGTTGTCGTCGCCGAGTGTTTCTCTCGGCGAAGATGGTGGGCGGGAAAAATATTTTAGTTTCGCGCCAAAACTTCGCCGAGTGGTTCGTTTCGCCGAGTGTCCCTCTCGGCAAAGTGTGCGTTTTAAAATAATAATATATGATTGTGTGCATCAATTATTTTCCTTTTCCGAGGAAACAGGCGCCCTTATTCTTTCCTTACACAAAGAAGAATATATAAAACACGTGTGTCTTGGCCACAAACACAGGTTAGACGGAACAGATGGATGGACAAGACTCAACGTACTTGACACATCACCCCTGTTTCAAGGGAGAACAAATAACATGTGTCTGTGACTAATCGGTTGTTAGACAAGGAACTTTTGGACAAATCGGTTGTTAGACAAGGAACTTTTGGACTTGTGCTGCGTGGAACGAATAAATTCCCTAATTTTGGGGCCGGGCTTGGACAGAGAACAGATGCATGCACATTCTCATGCATGCGTCGCCGTGCATGGCCATGGCACGGAGCCACGTGAAGGTTGCTTTTGCCGGCTGAGTCCCGCAAGCGGCTAGCGCCCAGAGATTCCGACACGTGAACGTTGGGTTCCATTTCCGGCCGGCCAGTGAAATGACCATGCATGGTCCTATCTTCACCGTTGATCCATCTTACCGTTCTTGTCGTTCTATGTCACCCTACGCATCCAACTCGATCGATCTTCTGGACCATTGGGTTTTGTTTAGAGCATCTCACCACCAGTGTTTCCAATAGGAAAAAGTCCAAATCAAACCTCAAACTTATAGTGCTAAGCTAAATCGAACCTCAAACTTTCAATCACCGAAATCGGTACTCTGGACTTTCGAATCCCGATCAATATCAACCCTGTATCTGTTTGGCGCACGGGAAAGCAACCACCCTGGCCGGACCCTCACTGACAATGCGGGCCTACTTGTCATATTCTTCTTCCTCCCTGGTCTCTCTTAAATTTCCCAATCTCCCATAGACCCGACCACCGCGAACGGCAAGCCGGCCGCCTGTTCTTAAATTTGGCTGCTAGAATCCGGGCTGGATCGAGAAGGCTGAAAGCGGAAGCCGCCTGCAGGCCGAGCTCGAGGCCGCCATGGCAAGCGAGCAGGAAGAACATGACTGTCACGTGGGCCCAAGTCAACATCCCGGGTTTGACCTGCTTGAAGGTTTAAAATAGACTGGGATTACAAAATTTGGTGTGCTGATTTCAGGGATTGCAAATTCGAGGTCTGATTTAGCTAAGCCCTATAAGTTCAACGTTTGATTTGCACTTTTTCCTTTTCAATAGGGGAGCGGCTCGTCACACCAGTCGCTCCCAATAGAACAATTTTATTTACAAATACTGGATAAAATAATTAAAATAGATCCTATAAAATTACTCGTCGTCTTACTCCGGTGGTGGGGTGGTGGAGTAGCCGGCGCATTCTCATCTGGTGGGGTTGTGGAGATCCGGACTGGATTGCAGGCGCCGCCGGAGCTGCCCATGGTGGTGCAAACCACCGAGGGTTTGTACCAGCCAAACGAGATTTCCATGGGGACCAATTCCCACCGGGTCCAATACGGCCGTGGATGAGTTGCCAGCTCATCCTGCTCCTACTCTGGGTGCAGCACTTCGGCCTCCTACACCGGCAGCGCCACCTCCTTCTCCTCCGACGCCGGTAACACTACCTCCTTCTCCTCCAGCACCGGCATCACCGTCTCCTTCTCTGACAACGACATCACAGGGAGGCAAGGGGAACTGGGAGATGGAATGTCGCGGTGCGGTGAGGAGACGTCGTTTTAAAAGTACGGGCGAGGAGGCGAGCGGCTGCAACGCCTCTCCCCAATCGACGCACCCTCTCCCGATCATAACGTCGCCGCCCTTTTCCCAAGTTACGCACCGTCGGAGGACGCAGCATGTACACTCGCTGTATCGCTGACGCGTCGACCCCTCGCGTCAGATCCGACGTGGTGCGCGTTGCCGTAGTTGCCGACGCGCTCGCTTGCCTCCCTAAAAATAGGGCGCGAAATGAGGTTGTTGGACACTCTATTGGGGCGTGCCGACAACTTTTAAACTATTGGCTCGCTGCTGGGGCCGATTTCGTGCCGACGTGGCCAATAGCCCTGTTGGGAGCGTTATTGGGTGCGCCGGTGGACATGCCCTTACTACCACGGAACGTGACGAGAGGCGGGGAAGCGCGGCAAAATCCTGTTAGGTTAAAGTCCTTTTGTTTCTTCATAATCTTAGAGCTGTGACTGTTCAAATTTGCACGGAAGAAGAGACATATAACGTAAAAAACGATATACAACATTCATAAAACCAAGTTACATATGAAATACTTCACTCATAATCTGTCTTGCCTATAAATGATACACCTGTGCCTATGGTAATGTTATTCCAAAAAAATATGATATATCTGTGTGGATCCGCGGATTCAACTGTGGCAGGAAACTCCCAAGACGGTAACGGTACATCGGCGCGCCGTCGGTATTGTGCAGAATGGAGAAGAGGAACAATTTTCAACAAGTACTCTCTCCGTTCCAATTTAGATGACTTGCTATACATCAAATGTGAATGTATATAGACATGTTATGTGGTGAATAGCAAGTCATCTAATTTAAAACGGAGGGAGTAGATTATAGTTTTATTTTTGTCCGCCGATTAATATCGAATTTTTGCTCGTTCCCAAAAAGGAAAAGGAATTGGTTAAATCATGGTAGCTACTTGCTTGGTTTCTCTGGATGCTTCCCACGTTTGAAGAGTCTTTCGGACGGAGGGAAATGTCTTGTCGAATAACTTGATAAGATTAGGATAAGATATGTCAGTAGCTATGTGCATCGATCACCATTTATTTTACATAGACATAAAGTGCTAGTAGTAAACTTATAATATCCGAAGAAATAGTAAATTATATAAGATCAGCACGTGGAGAAATCATCGGTGACGAAACAGGCGAAACAGGCTTTCGTCTGGTTTTATAAATAAAACCCAACAACCGAACAGATACAAAGTGATGAGGGGAACCACTTTCAAAGCAGATCAAAGATAGGAAAAAAAAAACAAGAAGGATCAAACTTGCCACCAAAAACACCGGAACAAGCCCGAAGAGACGAGACTCCATGACGACACCCCCAAGATGGTAACGACGTAACACGCCGTCGTCGTCAAAACCGGATGGCCAAGGGTTTTCACCCAGAACGCTAACACATCCCAATAAATTGAGCATTGTGCAAATAAGTAAAATCACACATCCTAGTAGTATCAGCACGGCCACCCATAATTGTATAAAACCAAGATAACTAAAATAGCTAAAACAAAATCTAAATGACTAAAGAAGCTTACAAAAGCTCCCGGTAACGGTGTTAAAAAGGCTGGGATTTTGCATAATGGGATGTATCTAGACCTAGGAGTTAATATATTAACCTATCCAGGCTGTATTCCGGGAAAAAAGGAATTATCAAATAAATTCGGGCTGCGTACACGTTTCAACTAGACGAGGGCAGCTGAGTGCATGCATATGCGGCTGTGTGGAGCCCGTCACATGCTCTCGTCGCCGGAGAGCCGGTGCCGGTGCCAAGTGCCAGCGCCGCGCTGACGCTGCCATGTGCGTCTTCTTGTCTTCACCATACCTCGCGGAGCTGATCTCTGCTTCCCTTTCCATTTTGTTGTGTGACCATGACACCAGTGACCTTAAGCTCGTGGATACTTGTCCACCTTCGTATCCATACCCAGCATACGACAACACGCAATGATAATACAGTACATACGTAGCTGGGTACGAATACGATGTATTCGAGTTGACAGCCAGCTGGGTACGATTACGAACGTACTCGGGCATCGTGTGCTGTACTTGTACGCTCGTTTCTTATTTTCGAGGCATTTCTGTGTGACGATGGCACGAGAGCCAGCTCAGTTATTGTTGTCAATTGTCATCATGAACTTGGAAGACCTTAACTTTGTGGACGCCTTGTGTCCTACTTTCCTTGTCGATTCTACGTCCATACCTTGCATACGACAATGTATAATCATGGAAGAATATGAGCATGCCTGCTTGCAACACGAATGTCTATCATGACTCATGAGGTCGTATGTATTAGCTTTAAGTCCCCGACATGAGCATCCGACATGCCATGTCAACACTATTAACTTGATGACACAGATGTTTATATCGACATTGACGACAAAAATCATGCATACATGTGTGAGAAGAGATCATGAATCAGGCGGCACATGCTGTACAGAATATATGTGTAAAGACGATCCTAGTGTTACACCACATGCATGCCGTAGACTCATATTTAAGCAGCAGAACTGCCCATGTTTCTGCTACCTACCCATCGACATTACTTACCACAACCACAAGTACAACACATTCTCTCCTCAAGCAAAAGAGAAGAGAAGATCAAGCCATGCAAGGCCCTAACGCCAGCACCAAGACCTTCAAGCAAACCTTCCTTAACAACCTCCTCCAGAGCCTCCATGCACGCACGAGCACAGGTGCACCATCCTCCTTCGACGCCATGAGCCCCTACGAGAGGAAGCGCGCCGTCAAGTCCTCCGCCGACGTTGCCATGGCGGCCGCCCGCGGCGCCGGCGCGAGGTGGCCGAAAGCCATCTTAGCTTCCGCCGCGGCCACACCGTCGTCCGGCGCAGCGTGCAAAGCGCATGGGTGCAGGAGGATCGTGAGGAGGTGCTGCTGCGGCCGGCTGAGCAGCAGCTACGAGGCGAGGAGGCTGGTGAGGAGCAGGACTATAACTCTGAGGGAGGTGATTCCAGGGGGCCGGGACGCCGCCATGGACGACGAGGCCTGCCTGCTCCGCGAGGCTATGGACTACGTCGTGCACCTGCGCGCTCAGGTTGACGTTCTCCGCCGCGTCTCAGAAGCCGTCTCCAAAGATCCAGCTCCAGTACTTCTGTAAGTTAGCTAGGAGGAGTATCTGAACTCTCAAGGGATGAGAAGAGGAGGACTCTCTTGTACGTAGATCAGAACAAAAATCTGTCGGTGCCTGGAATTATGTACGTAGTGCGACTTCAGTTTCACTTATTTGGGAAGAAAAAATCAGACTAGAGAGTGTGTCACCGAGCGACTTAGCCTACTTATCTGCCATTTGTTTTAGATCCAACGTAAAAGATTCTCTCTAATTTGAAACTCAAAATAGAAGTGTTCAAAAAAATTAAATGAGAAACTGGCTTGGTGTGCTTGGAACTCGGAGTAGCGACTGTCCGTGGGGGAGACAACACAGGAGAAGTTCACAGTCTCATCTTGCAGGGTGAAAACCCAAGGTCTGTCCTTCATTGATGGTGCCTAGCAATGGCCTTGTTGAAGACATTGTTTTACGAGCGAGGATTTTCTCCAGTGTGAAAACCTAGGATCTTTGATCGGGCGACGACAGCGCATGTGCATTGTTTCTTTCTTGGAGACATTGCTTTTGATCGCTACTACACGGATTTGTTCGCTGTAGCGGGACTTTTCTTTTATGTAATTCTTCTTTCTTTTTTCGGCTGTTTGCATCCGGTTTTTTTTAAGTGCAACAGTGGGAATTGCTCCCACTGCAATTTTCTATTTTCCATATAACCAAAGAGTTACAAAGGTATTTACAAGGGTATTTACAGGGGTATTTATATCAAAAAACAGGATAAAAAATCAAAATGAGTTTAAGTATGTGTCTCTAGCCAATCTTTGTATTGCTAAGAATACCTGTGTGCATCCGTAATGCCAATAGGGTAATGCGTTGTTGCAGAGTCTGGGTGTAATTGGTATCTTCGCGATATTAATATATACTCTTTATCTAAAAACAAATAAATAAATTAAGTAAATCATTAAGCCATGTTTTATAGTCTGGAAAATTTTCATTTCATTTGGACCAATTGTTTGCGAATCTGTGAATTTTATAGCTTACAAGGAGAAAGTTATATTTATTCACAAATAGTTGATCGAAATAGGATGAAACTTTTTTAGAATACATAACAATACATTTAATATTTATTGGACTTTTGTCAACTTTTTCTGATTTTTTTATTTTCCTTCCAAATTTTAAGACAATCTTTTACGTACGTTGGATCTAAAATAAAGGGCGGGTATATGGAGGCTAAGTTGATCGGGACTTAGTATCACCAAGTCACCGAAGTTGCGTCCATCGAAGACGCAGGCGTTCCGCTCGAGCCACATATGGATCTCTACACCAGCATGATGAGGGAGTTGGCCTCACAGCAGAGGATGGAACAGGAGGAACGGCTTATATCCACCTATAATCTTAGGCGTTGTATTCTACCAAGTATGGTAGTATTGTTGGTGCTCTACTTGGTTCTCACACATCATGATATTGCTTACTTTGTTAACAAGGTATGTTTCCTGCGTTCCCCTTCCAGTGTGCACTGGATGGTGAAAAGGCTATTTAATTATAGCTCCACTGCTTCGACTAGTCTGATTATTTGCATATCTCCTTTTTACCTTGGTGAGTGCCTTCTCTGATGCGGATTGGACATGATTTCTTGATGACCGCAAATCCATGGGTGGTTTCGATGTATTTTGTTTTTGGATGAAATTTGATATCTGGAGTGCTTGCAAACAGGCGACATTTTCTCGTTCCATTATTGAAGCCGAGTACATTGCATTAGCCCATGATACGGCTGAGATAGAATGGGTGCAGTTGTTTCTTGGCGAGCTTGGCGTCTTTTAGACTCGCACTACTGGAAAATTCATCTTCGCCGGGTGTCATGGGCTTTGCCTAGTGCTAAAACGCGGGACACTCGGCGAAGACGGGCTTTGCCTAGTGCTAAACGCGGGACACTCGGCGAAGAAGCGATTTGCCGTGTATCCACGCAAAACACTCGGCAAAGGGGAAACCACTCGGCGAACACACACTTTGCCTAGTATATCCAAGAAAAACACTCGGCAAAGATGGGACACTCGGCGAAGAATGCAAAAAACACTCGGCGAAGAACACCACTCGGCGAACTCGTGGGCCCATGTTTGTTCTGACAGCCCGGCCGACGGAGCCGTGACGGACACCCACCTTTGCCGAGTGCCAACACTCGGCGAATTACAAAAAAAACTATTTTCTATTTTTTAAGTGTTAAAAATGACTTTTTTGTGAAGCGGGTACATAAAATATGGTGCAAAATTGCACCAATACAATTATCACACAAAGTAGTCTATATTTGATGGATAATTCAAAAATATTAGGAATTTTCTCGCTTTCTACCTAATTTCTCCTATTTAAATGACTTTATGTCCATTTTCCAAAAGTAATTCAAATTTGAACTACAAGTGTGTGATAGTTTGCTCTGATTTTTTTACAAAAATCATTTTATGGTACACAAGTAGTGATTGTATCACAGAACCGTTGATAGTTTTGAAAAATTCGACCACTTTCCATAAATAGTTATGGTGGCCATTTTGACCATTTTAAAAAAAAATTAAAGAAAATGAAAAAATACTCAAAAAAAGAAATTCTTTGGCATGGAGTCCATTTATGTGTACTAGTTGATAGCAAAAATGATAAACTTGAGTTTTAACATACTTTCCAAAAAATTACTTCAAAAAAGGTCTATCATCTATAAACCTTTATAGGTTTCAACCCAAATGACCATGATATGGTTATTCCCGTGCCATAGTTTATGATAAAGTGCCCATATTCAACACATAGGTGTATCTTGGTATGGGAAACAATGTTGTCGAACTGGACTTTCAAATTATTTTTTAGAAATATCATTTTTCTATTTTTTAAGTGTTAAAAACGACTTTTTTGTGAAGCGGGTACATAAAATATGGTGCAAAATTGCACCAATACAATTATCACACAAAGTAGTCTATATTTCATGGATAATTCAAAAATATTAGGAATTTTCTCGCTTTCTACCTAGTTTCTCCTATTTAAATGACTTTATGTCCTTTTTCCAAAAGTAATTCAAATTTGAACTACAAGTGTGTGATAGTTTGCTCTGATTTTTTTACAAAAATCATTTTAAGGTACACAAGTAGTGATTGTATCATAGAACCGTTGATAGTTTTGAAAAATTCGACCAGTTTCCATAAATAGTTATGGTGGCCATTTTGACCATTTTTTAAAAAAATAAAGAAAATGAAAAAATACTCAAAAAAAGAAATTCTTTGGCATGAAATCCATTTATATGTAATAGTTGATAGCAAAAATGATAAACTTGAGTTTTAACACACTTTCCAAAAATTATTTCACAAAAAGGTCTATCATCTATAAACCTGTATAGGTTTCAACCCAAATGACCATGATATGGTTATTCCCGTGCCATAGTTTATGATTAAGTGCCCATATTCAACACAAAGGTGTATCTTGGTATGAGAAACAATGTTGCCGAACTAGACTTTCAAATTATTTTTTAGAAATATCATTTTTCTATTTTATGTGACAAAATGGTCCTTTTTTGTGAAGCAAGTACATAAAATATGGTGCAAAATTGCACCAATACAATTATCACACAAAGTAGTCTATATTTTATGGATAATTCAAAAATATTAGGATTTTTCTCGTTTTCTACCTAGTTTCTCCTATTTAAATGACTTTATGCCGATTTTCTGAAAGTAATTCAAATTTGAACTACAAGTGTGTGATAGTTTGCTCTGATTTTTTGGAAAAAAAACATTTTAAGGTACAAAAGTAGTGATTGTATCACAGAACCGTTGATAGTTTCGAAAAATTCGATCACTTTCAATGAATAGCCATGGTGGCCATTTTGACCATTTTCGTAAAAAAAATCAAAGAAAGTGAAAAAATACTCAAAAAAGAAATACTTTGGCATGAAGTTCATATATGTGTACTAGTTGATAGCATGGAGTCCTTTGACCAATTTATCGCTTTCTATCTAATTTCGCTGATTTAAATGAGTTTATACCGATTTCCGAAAAACCATGCGTGATGATTGGTCAGGAGGAGTGTCACGCGGATCACGGCTCTGAGCCATTGGATCCTCCTGGATCCAACGACTCAGATCTGGCCCTGCCATGGATCGGTGACGTGGCTTACCATCCCTTGTCTTTGTCTGTTTCTTTTTTTTTGTCATTTCTTTCCTATCACGACGTGGCCACCTGCCCACCTTTCAATTCCTCTCTATCCTTCTCGCATCCTATTCCTCTTTTTCTTCCATCAATTATTGCTTCGCACACTCTGTTGCTCCTTACGGCGGCGGCTCAGGCGCGGGCGTCGGTGGGCTCGGGAGCGGAAGACAGGAGGGGGCGACCGTTCCCTGGTCGGAGCACAGCCCTCGGTTGCGCCCTCCAGCGCACGCGCGACGAGCACCAGGCGTCGTGCACCCGGTGCACCGGCCTCTTCACCCGCGCGACGAGCACCAGGCGCAGCGCGGCGGCGCAGAGGGAGGCCACCAGCGGGAGGGATGGCAGCGAGGCTGCGTGGCGGAGGAGCGCCGTCCCTGACCAGCGAGGCCGTCGCCGCGGCAGTCTCACTTCCCACCCGAAGCCGGCCTAGAGGCGTCGGCGGCGCCGCCGACGGCGGGGACGACGGGGCGCAACAGCTGCGTCCCCCGTGCCAGTCGACCGACGGGGAGCCTCGGGCGGCGCCGCCGACAGCGGGGACGACGGGGCGCAGCAGCTGTGTGCCCCGAGCCAGTCGTCCGACGGGAGCCTCGGGCGGCGCCGCCGACAGCGGGGACGACGGGGCGCAGCAGCTGCGTCCCCCGCGCCAGTCGTCCGACGAGGAGCCTCGGGCGGCGGAGGAGGAGGACCAGGCGGAGAGGCACAAGCTAGTCCATCCTTGCGCGGAGGCGACGAGCTCTAGGCGCGGCCGGTGGCGCCCCTTTTTTTTATTATTGTTATATCTAGTTTGCCGAGTGCCAACAATCAACACTCGGCGAAATGCTGACGGCCGTTTGAGCACAGACGACCGTGAATCACTTTTGTTCGCCGAGTCCACACAAAATACACTCGGCAAAGGATTCGCCGGCACTCCCGACATTTAGCACTCGGCGAAGATTCTTCGCCGAGGCGAATGTCGCCGAGTGTGGTTCGCCGAGTTCCCCTCTCGGCGAAGTCTTCGCCGAGCTCGATTTGGGCCTTCGCCGAGTGTTTTGACCACCCGGCGGCGTTCTATTTTCCAGTAGTGGCTGGACTTTGGAGAATTGGGTTCTAGCGTGTGGATACTATCAAGTATCAAGCATATATCAAGTAAGAGGGGAAAATGGGAAGGCCAGTGTCAGTGTATATAAAGTCGAAGACAGCTAATATGCTAGAGTTACACTACGAACAACCTTTTCATTGATTTCTGAAAGATGCCAACAACCAGTGTGATCAAAGGCAGGGACATGCACTGTCATCATAAATGTACAAAGATCCACTACGGGTGTATCTTGGAATTGAAGAATGAAGATCACAAATTTAGTTGCAAAGTAACACAGTACAATTTACATACCACTCATTCCAAATGCTTTAAAATCTGGCGAGTCGTGTTTTTTTTGGAAAAAAATGAACAGGGTGCGAATAATCTATTAAATAAATTTTACCAACATACACATAAACAAAAGAGCGGAGGGGCCGACATGCACCATAAGCCACATATTTTACTTTGTAACCTGGCCAATGATGTTACTAAATGCAGCTAGATTCCTCGTTGTCGAAATTTTTGGCAAATCTGATCCCTTTGCCAAACTAATAACATATCTGGTCTTTCCGGAGAACTATTTTCAAATCTGACCTATCGGGTCAGCACCAATGCAGTTGGAGCCGAACATATACATGTCGACGCCCTTTATCTAAAATAAAAATGTCGACGCCTTTTTTAGCCGGCGCCGAGTGAATTAGATGGTTCCAATAAAAATCTTAGGTGGCAAGATCGGCTACATAGCAAGTGGCGCCGAACGGCTTCGTTTTCTAAATTGTGATGCATCGCGGGGAGGGAGCTCCCGACGAGTTGCTGCAGGCTGCCGATGTCGACAGTTGCCACCGCCCAGGAGGCAGATGAGGAAGTCGCCACCATCCGCTACCGAGCGCCTGCGGCTGGCAAACACAATGAACAAGGACACCAGAGCTACGCCAAGGTAGACGTAGTCTGTGCCCTCAAATAAGGTCTTTTTTGTTAACGAAGCATTCAGAATTGAAGTTGCAAAACGTATCTTTACTATTAAATGGGAGTTCGTACGTACGTACCTGGCAGAAATTTTCGTCCAACGTCCTTCGTCCGCTATCGCTAATAATCGCTTCGTCACACGTGTGGGCCCACCGTCGCCCTTATCACAAGCATGTGCATTTGTGTTTCTGTAGAACCAATTGCCTATTCAGCCGATCAAATCAGGCCGTAACAGTGCATCATCTTCTGCTGGCTTGCTGTGCACGTGTGTTTGGCTAACATATAGCTGAACTTGAGTTAAGGGGAAAAGGTGGAAGCTAAATAGCTACAAAATTTTGGGATAATCAGTAAGGCTCTTTACTTATTACTGTGCCTGAAGTAAAGTTCTCTATTTGCAACATCTTGAAGGAAGCAGTGTTTTAATATACTTATTTCCAGATGATTTGTAATTACTTCCTCTGAAAACAGCAACTGTTCATCTCTGACAATAATCCCATACGTGCTTGTTAATTTCCAGGGTGTTTTGTCGCAGCACGAAATTTGCAAACTGCAGTGTGTAAATGCTAATACTGTGTGATATTACTCTGAATTTGAATGTGTTCTTGCATTGTTAGATCAGGGTCTGAGGGGGCATGTCCATGACCATTTTGTCAAGTAGATTGTTTGCACATGAGAACTTGAAACTGAACTCTGTTGTTACTTCTGGAGAGTACATTGTCCCTGAGTCACTGTCAAGGTACAGAGCGGGACAACCTGGTGCACGGGGCTGGTTCAGAAGGTATACATATTCCAATTGGTGCTTGTCATACATCCTAATTAAATTCTTATGCTCTCCTTGAAATGTATTTGCACGAGTCAGATCACCTTGGGTGTTGGGGTTAGTAACTGAACTGTGCGCAACCTGTCTACATGTATCCATTCTCAATCTCTGAATCTTTTTCAGCTTAACTGTTTCTTTGGCAGTCTGATATTTATTAGCCTTCAGTGTAACACCTAGAGGCAACATGATCTGGATAGTTGTCATAAAAGCTCGAATCAGTTTATAGTGACAATTAGTGCACGGGGCTGGATAGTTGATCTCCTTTGTTATTGCTCACATGCTACAAATAATTAGTGCTTGCATGATAAAGTGACCCAAAGCAACTTTTCTATGTTATTTTGTCCTGTTCGTAAAGTAAGAAATGCATTGCTTGGTTATATAAATCCATTTTTACTAACATTGTCTCGCGAAGGTTGTCATGTATAATCAAGATTGTATTGATTTGACAACATACTCACTATTTTACTACCATGAGAGTTAACTACAATTCAATAGATTTATATGTATATTGTGTTATCTGTGTAAGAACCTGAACGAAATAAATGGTTATAAGAACCTATACTAACATCATCTTATGTGCATGGCCCTGGCCTGTTGGTACATATTTCCAAATAAATGGTTATGAGAACCTGATTGGTGTAATCATCTTATGTGCATGGACCTGGCCTGTTAGTACATATTTTTAGTAGCTAGCTACTACTTTGGAAGCTCAAGGTGTCAACTGTTTTGCTTGGTAGATGTTACTGATATTTTAGCGCAACGTCCCCATTCTTAACTGGACAACCATGATGATAATGCGTGTGCACTTAATGAAGCGTTTAGTGCTACTGCTTACATTTTGATGCATCATTAGCTTAATGTTATCTCATAAAAACTACGTACATATATTAACTTCAGTCCTACAATGCCTCTTGTATTCTTACTCTGTCGTAGCATATGTGGACTGCACCCGAGACCCTTTGCTTCTTTACTTCCTGAGTTACTATTAATAGTAAAGATTACTGGCAACCATATTGTAAGAATTTCACACCTGAGCCGTAAGAATCTTCTGTGGCCAGGCGAGGACGAGAAGAACGACCGAACAATGCAGGAAAAAGCGACATTGGATGCATTAGAAAGGCATATCCTAGCATTCCTGTGGCATGCTTCTGTGGCCAGGCGAGGATGAGAAGAACGACCGAACAATGCAGGAAAAAGCGACATTTGATGCATTAGAAAGGCATATCCTAGCATTCCTGTGGCATGCTGCATGTGTGGCCCAGTGCTTGGATGCATCATGCTCAACCAGATGGTCGTACTCCGCAGCTTGGTATTTTTGTGCCAACCAGGCCATTCCCTTCTTTGTGCCAACTACTTGGTGTGTGCGTGGAAATTATTTAGGTATGTGTGCATGCTTCTGTGTGAAGATCAAGTTTTGTTGATAAGGTCATCAATCAATGGAGAAATTAAATTACGTGGTTCTGTATGAGTTGCTGGGACAGCGATGTGGTAACTGGTGATTTTCAACTCCGCAGTTCAGTTTCTCATTGGTAGTAAAAACTTGGAATAACGGTTATTGAATCATTGCATCATCTCATTAGATGTCTCATTATTTTCTTTTCTAATATTCATGTCTTTGTTGTTCATTGGAAAGGAACTAAGAGGAGCTGACAAAGAAGAAAAAGACGAGGAAGAAGAGATGATAGAGATTGTAATATTGAGTCATCTTTGAGCTTTGGAAATGAATACTACTATCAGTTCCCTCCGTTCCTAAATATAAGATATACGGGTTTTGTCGTGTAGGTTGACTTATTTTGCTTCACATGACTTAATGTACTATATGTTGTTGGAAGGTGCTCACTTAACCCAGATATTCTGGGTTCCTCATTTGTGTCGAATTTCAATGATGACTCGATATACAAGGAGATATTAAGTGTGTGGTATATTATTTTAGTTACTTCATTTGAATGGAATTCAATGCATCATGTGACTTTGTGTGGATATTGAAATTTGATAGATGTTGGATGGTTAATTGTTCATAAACATTTCTTCAGATGTTCTATTTTGAGGGGGACATGTGAAGTGGAGAAGGGTATGATAGGAAGACAAAACATTCTCTTCTTTGAAGGTAGGGTTAAGCAAGACTGCAAGAGGAAGGTAAAGTTGCTGTTAGGTGAAACGTGCAAGCATTAGTGAAATAAGATGACAATCTATATATTTATATGTCCGTAGCAACGCACGGGCATTCAACTAGTTCCGTTTAGTGTATGACTTGATTGATGTGGACTTGTACGACTAGTGCCCTAGGCTCGTGGAGACATCTGAGATCACGAGGGGCAGTATGCATGCATTTCTTTCAGAATTTAGAAAATCAAAGGGTTCGGCGCCACTTGCTATTTTTTCGAACCTCGGTAATGCCTTTGATTGATAAAGTCGAAAAGAGTTGGACAGTTTATGAGGGAAACCGGCCGAAAACTGTACAACACAACGCACCACACTGGCCCCAAGGCAACGCCCCAAAAAACGAGCCGTCGAACTATGTCGCCCTAGCGAACCATAAACGGCACAAACATGGCGGAGGCAACCTCAACGCAAACCCGGAGCCACCGCTCCGACATCCACACCGGCCCCAAGGCCACGTCCCAAAAACTAGTTGACGACCATGTCGCCCTAGCGACCATAACCGATAACCAACACGGCGGAGACGAACTCAATGCACAACGACATTGAGCCGACATTGCCACGCAGTAATTTAGTTGAGCCCAACTGATTTACTCGGCGCCAACAAAAAATGGTGCCGACATTTATAAGTTCGGATCCAACCGCATTGGCGCCGATTCGAGAAGCCAGATTTAAAAATAGTTCTCTGGAGAGACCAGATATGTTATTAGTTTGGCGAAAGAGTCAGATTTGTCAAAAAATACCTCGTTGTCTGTCTCTATCTACGAACGAATCCTGCACAAGTTAGGAGCAAATTGTTATGAGAAAGCTCTATGGGGTTATGAGAAAGCTCAACCTTAATAAATTAGCTAAGGAAGCCACTGGTACTTGCTAAATGATTTGAACCTTAAGGAATTTCTTAACATGCCACTAAACATTTGTTATGTTTGAGTGTTCTGTCAAAGTAGTCGTCCTTCTAAAAAAGGTGTTAAACGATTGTCGTCATTCTGAGAATACCATTTTTATCAGTTGACCACTAGTTGACCGTTAAATCTCTTGCGTAAACACTATTATGCCCTTGTCAAAAAAATTAACTTTTTCAGTAAACAACATCGGCTAGCTTTAAATTTTGATATTATTTTGCCATAGGTTTTTTATATTTTCTAGCATATTATGAACACATAATATAATAATCATTATTTTTTGGAACATGGAAAAACGAAAGCATAAGAATATGTAGTCTTACCCAAAAACTTTTCAAACAATCATATCAATGAATCGCAAGTATTGGTTTACACCACAATTTGCCGATTGAAGAACTACTCCCTATGTACATAGATGGTTTCACTTTTTTTATTCACTGATTCCAATCAGTACTCATTTTCTGCATTAAAATGTACAAAACCTTTTCTATTTAGGAACTGAGGGAGTACTAATTAATTAGACAGTTCATTCAAACTTTGAACAACTAATTAACACTTGGGCCCACCATGAGTCCGAGCAGGTGAGTTATTTTGGTCTTCTAGCTCAGCTTCCAGATTGCCCACAGCTTAAGCCTAAAAGAAGTGTCCTGCTTATTTCTTTTTTTTTTTGCGAGGAAAATACAGTTACAGTAGACAGGACTCTTACAGAAAAACCCAGGAAACAAGAGAAATTACAAAGAAGCCCTCTTCGTCGGTGCACGAAGATGGCTAGATCGTCCTATCAATCGTACTGGGGTTTAGCGGAAACGATCACCCGTTAGGGCTCGTGTTGCGTGTTTATATAGTGCTGGGAAAAACCCCACAGCGTGGTGTACAAGGTTTGTACCGTATGGGTTGGTATACTATACCATACCCATACGGTACGGTATATTACATTCAACACTCCCCCTTAATCTAAACTTCGGAGAAGATTTAGATTACGTCTAAATTCTAAAAGGTTTCTAACCGGGAGAGCCTTTGTAAAACCATCTGCAACTTGATCTTTGCTGGATATAAACTTGATGTCTAGCCTCTTCTCAGCTACTCTTTCTCTAACAAAGTGAAAATCAATTTCTATGTGTTTGGTACGTGCATGAAACACAGGATTTGCAGAAAGATATGTAGCACCTAAATTATCACACCATAAACATGGTCTTTCCTGAAGCTTGACTCCTAGTTCACCAAGAAGTGCTTCAACCCATATTAGTTCAGCTGTGGCATTGGCTAAAGACTTGTACTCAGCTTCTGTACTGGAGCGTGAAACTGTAGCTTGTTTCTTTGCATTCCATGAAACCAAATTTGGACCAATAAATATAGCAAACCCTCCAGTAGACTGTCTGTCATCAGGACTTCCAACCCAATCTGCATCTGAAAAAGCACTTAAAAGAGTAGAAGGAGATGACTTGAAAGTGATTCCAAGATCTACAGTACCCTGAATATATCTCATGATTCTTTTGACGGCTGTCCAATGTGTGGTTGTTGGTGCATGCAGAAACTGACAAACTTTGTTAACAGAATAAGATAAATCTGGACGTGTCAATGTAAGATACTGTAATGCACCAACAATGCTACGATATTGTGTACAGTCTTCGGGACCAAGAGATTCCAGATCACCAAGAGAAAGAGGCTCATTAGGAGAGAGAGGCGTCGGTGCAGGCTTGCAGTCCTTCATACCAATTTTCTCAAGTAAATCTGAAGCATATTTTTCTTGTGTCAAAAGTATACCATTGGAAGCTCTTGTTACTTCAATGCCCAAGAAGAAATGCAAGTTTCCAAGATCTTTGAGGGCAAAATCATCATTGAGATCTCGAAGTAAAACTGATATAGCTTGATCTGAAGAGCTGGTCACTATAATGTCATCAACATAAATCAAGACAAAAATAGTTATATTAGACTTGTGATAGAGAAACAAGGAGGTATCAGCCTTTGAGGATTTAAATCCAAGATCATGCAATTTAGAACTGAGCCGTGAGAACCATGCTCTTGGAGCTTGCTTTAGACCATAAATAGCTTTATCAAGTTTGCAAATGTAATTGGGAGTATGAGAATCTTCAAAACCTGGAGGTTGTTTCATATACACTTCCTCTTCCAGAACACCATGTAAGAACGCGTTCTTGACATCAAGCTACCGTAGACTCCATCCTCTAGAAACTGCAATGGCTAAAATAGTTCTAATAGTAGCTGCTTTAACAACAGGACTGAACGTATCTTCATAATCAATACCAAACCTTTGCCGGAAACCTTTTGCAACAAGGCGAGCTTTGTATCTGTCAATGGTACCATCAGCATGTTTCTTGATGCGATAGACCCACTTACAATCTATGACATTTTTATTTGGACTAGCAGGAACCAAATGCCATGTTTTATTCTGAATTAGTGCATTGTATTCTTCTTGCATAGCATTGCGCCAAAGAGGATCATCAAGAGCTATAGCAAGACTATGTGGTTCTCCTGTACAAGCAAGAAAACCGTAGCGACCATAGCGTATTGTACCATCTTTGTAAATTCGGGGATTTTTAATACCTTTTGATAGCCGTGTTTGTACTCCAGGAGCAGCTGGGACTGCAGCACCATCCGATGCAGAGGATCCAGATGGGGCAGCATCAGGTGCATGTGCAGAAGATTCTTCTCCCCCGGCTGCACGTGTAGGAGAGGGCGACGTAACGCGACGGCGTTGGCGCGCAATGCGCACGGGCCATGCCCCGCTGGAGGAGACGACGTGGCTCGACGTCGTTGGCGCACAGGCAAAGCAGCGGGGCCTCCGCTGGCATGGCGTGCTGTCGGTGCAGCAGGAGCATCACGACCGCATGCAGGAGGTGGCATCATGTCGCCGCTTGAGTGGACCGGAGCGGCACTGTCCCTGGCGTTGTCTCCCGCATCTCTGATCGTAGCAGCAGGATCTTCCTCGGGATCGGGAGCCGACCTGACGGGCGAATCTGCATCGGATCAGGCGCCCAAGGTGTCTTCTTGTGCATGCGATTGAAGATCATGTTCTGCACCATTTTCAGAGGCATTTGAAGCCGTTTGTGCATCGTTTTCAACAGAATTTTCATCTGAAGCATCATCATCAGTAGTAGTATCATCTGCATGGCTGTTCACTGGAGTATTCTGAGTAGGATTAGTAACAACAGGAATTACGGGCAAAGGCATATAGTCATTAAATTGTGCAACCCCACTAGAAGGAGATGTGGAATATGTGGGTAGAAGAAGAATGTCTTTGCGGAGGCGAGCTCCAGCATTAGGTTGCATAGAAGCAAACGGGAACACATTTTCATCAAAAACCACATCCCTCGAGATATACACATGACCAGTTTTGGGGTCTAGGCATTTGACACCTTTGTGAAGAGAGCTATATCCAAGGAAGACGCATTGAGTGGATCTAAATGAAAGCTTTCGTTTGTTATATGGACGCAAATTTGGCCAACAGGCACAACCAAAAACACGAAGAGACTCATAATTAGGCTTGGAGTGCAACAACCTTTCAACAGGAGTATCAAAATTTATCACTTTGCTAGGGAGCAAATTTATGAGAAAGGTGGCAGTGAGAAAAGCTTCAGCCCAGAATTTTAATGGCATAGACGCATTTGCAAGCAACGAAAGACCCACTTCAACAATATGGCGATGTTTATGCTCAGCTGAACCATTTTGTTGGTGAGCGCGAGGACATGAGACATGATGAGAAATGCCAACCTTTTGAAAAAAACTGTTGAGTTTTTCATATTCACCACCCCAATCAGTTTGCATGGTTTTAATTTTTGCACCAAATTTTCGTTCAACAAATTGTTGAAAATTGAGAAAGACTTGATAAACATCAGAGCGATTCTTGAGCAAATAGATCCATGTAAACTTACTAAAATCATCAATAAATCTTACATAGTATAAATATTTGCCAACAGAAGCAGGTGCAGGAGATTCTTCTCCCCCGGCTGCACGTGTAGGAGAGGGCGACGTAACGCGACGGCGTTGGCGCGCAGTGCGCACGGGGCCATGCCCAGCTGGAGGAGACGACGTGGCTCGACGTCATTGGCGCACAGGCAAAGCAGCGGGGCCTCCGCTGGCATGGCGTGCTGTCGGTGCAGCAGGAGCATCACGACCGCATGCAGGAGGTGGCATCATGTCGCCCGATCCAATGCAGATTCGCCCGTCAGGTCGGCTCCCGATCCCGAGGAAGATCCTGCTGCTACGATCAGAGATGCGGGAGACAACGCCAGGGACAGTGCCGCTCCGGTCCAGTCAAGCGGCGACATGATGCCACCTCCTGCATGCGGTCGTGATGCTCCTGCTGCACCGACAGCACGCCATGCCAGCGGAGGCCCCGCTGCTTTGCCTGTGCGCCAACGACGTCGAGCCACGTCGTCTCCTCCAGCTGGGTCAGCGCCAATGCAGTTGGAGCCGAACATATACATGTCGACGCCCTTTATCTAAAATAAAAATGTCGACGCCTTTTTTAGCCGGCGCCGAGTGAATTAGATGGTTCCAATAAAAATCTTAGGTGGCAAGATCGGCTACATAGCAAGTGGCGCCGAACGGCTTCGTTTTCTAAATTGTGATGCATCGCGGGGAGGGAGCTCCCGACGAGTTGCTGCAGGCTGCCGATGTCGACAGTTGCCACCGCCCAGGAGGCAGATGAGGAAGTCGCCACCATCCGCTACCGAGCGCCTGCGGCTGGCAAACACAATGAACAAGGACACCAGAGCTACGCCAAGGTAGACGTAGTCTGTGCCCTCAAATAAGGTCTTTTTTGTTAACGAAGCAATCAGAATTGAAGTTGCAAAACGTATTCCGTTTAGTGTATGACTTGATTGATGTGGACTTGTACGACTAGTGCCCTAGGCTCGTGGAGACATCTGAGATCACGAGGGGCAGTATGCATGCATTTCTTTCAGAATTTAGAAAATCAAAGGGTTCGGCGCCACTTGCTATTTTTTCTAACCTCGGTAATGCCTTTGATTGATAAAGTCGAAAAGAGTTGGACAGTTTATGAGGGAAACCGGCCGAAAACCGTACAACACAACGCACCACACTGGCCCCAAGGCAACGCCCCAAAAAACGAGTCGTCGAACTATGTCGCCCTAGCGAACCATAGACGGCACAAACATGGCGGAGGCAACCTCAACGCAAACCCGGAGCCACCGCTCCGACATCCACACCGGCCCCAAGGACACGTCCCAAAAACTAGTTGACGACCATGTCGCCCTAGCGACCATAACCGATAACCAACACGGCGGAGACGAACTCAATGCACAACGACATTGAGCCAACATTGCCACGCAGTAATTTAGTTGAGCCCAACTGATTTACTCGGCGCCAACAAAAAATGATGCCGACATTTATAAGTTCGGCTCCAACCGCATTGGCGCCGATTCGAGAAGCCAGATTTAAAAATAGTTCTCTGGAGAGACCAGATATGTTATTAGTTTGGCGAAAGAGTCAGATTTGTCAAAAAATACCTCGTTGTCTGTCTCTATCTACGAACGAATCCTGCACAAGTTAGGAGCAAATTGTTATGAGAAAGCTCTATGGGGTTATGAGAAAGCTCAACCTTAATAAATTAGCTAAGGAAGCCACTGGTACTTGCTAAATGATTTGAACCTTAAGGAATTTCTTAACATGCCACTAAACATTTGTTATGTTTGAGGGTTCCGTCAAAGTAGTCGTCCTTCTAAGAAAAGGTGTTAAACGATTGTCGTCATTCTGAGAATACCATTTTTATCAGTTGACCACTAGTTGACCGTTAAATCTCTTGCGTAAACACTATTATGCCCTTGTAAAAAAATTAACTTTTTTAGTAAACAACATCGGCTAGCTTTAAATTTTGATATTATTTTGCCATAGGTTTTTTATATTTTCTAGCATATTATGAACACATAATATAATAATCATTATTTTTTGGAACATGGAAAAACGAAAGCATAAGAATATGTAGTCTTACCCAAAAACTTTTCAAACAATCATATCAATGAATCGCAAGTATTGGTTTACACCACAATTTGCCGATTGAAGAACTACTCCCTATGTACATAGATGGTTTCACTTTTTTATTCACTGATTCCAATCAGTACTCATTTTCTGCATAAAAATGTACAAAACCTTTTCTATTTAGGAACTGAGGGAGTACTAATTAATTAGACAGTTCATTCAAACTTTGAACAACTAATTAACACTTGGGCCCACCATGAGTCCGAGCAGGTGAGTTATTTTGGTCTTCTAGCTCAGCTTCCAGATTGCCCACAGCTTAAGCCTAAAAGAAGTGTCCTGCTTATTTCGAGAAGCTAGTCTTCGTCGGTGCACGAAGATGGCTAGATCCTCCTTCAAGAAAGAAGGCTAGCTAAGTCTGCAGGCCATCCATGACGAACCAGGGTGGAACCACGCAGTAAGCATGTCGAGGATGGTCACCTAGTTCGGCCTCATGCCGGCCCGCCACATGTCCGTTCGCGACCATGTACGATGGACCAACTTGCGGTGACGAACGTGCCAAGCCGTGCGCACGCCGGAAGGACGGCGACGAATCATGGTGCTGCCGCCGCCCTCGCATCTCCCGGAAAAGAGCCAGCACCTGCCGAGGCTGGCCAGCGTTCATGCACCAAGATCACTGTGATCCAGGTCAAACAGTTCTTCGCCAATGGTGCGGAAGCACTGGAGCACGACCGCCACGTCTCAGCACTAGCCGTACATGTCTACGTCCACGACGACGGCGCTCCATTGCGCCTCCCTTGCGACCGTGAGGTCCTGGCACCGCTGCAGGCTGAGAACGCTACATAAATCTCTACTCACGTCTGTTGCGGGACTGTTTTTCCTGTATCCTGATACCTTCCATCCCCAAATATTGGTTATCTAGGTTCAAATTAAATGGCTGACAATTCTCACTCATGGCAAGCCTAGGACAAAATTGGTTATTAGTTTGAAATCAAATAAACTGACCGTCCTTGCTCATAGCAAGCCTAGAGATCAACAAGGATGAAGAGCCTAGCTGGACTTTGGATAATTGGGTTCTAGTGTGTGGATGGATACTATCAAGCATATCAAGGAAGATAGGGAGAAGGGGAGGTCGGTGCATATAAAGTCGAAGACAGCTAAAATGCTAGAGTTGTACTACTGACAGCCTTTCATTGATTTCTGGAAGGTGCCAACAACCAGTGTGATCAAACACAAGGAAATGCATTGTCATCATGAGTTTCCAGATATTTCTTAAATATCCACTAAAAACTCTACGAGCCAGCAATCCTTCACGATAGTTTACCTTGGAATTAAAGACCCCAAATTTGGTTGCAAAGGAACACATAAAATGGTAGTTACATACCACTAATTCCAATGCTTTACAACCTGGCAAGTCGTATTTCTTTGGTAAAATGAACAAAACAAATAAGCTGTAGAATCAAATTTACCAACATAAAAAAAAGAGCGGAGGGGCAGGGATCATATATAAGGCGTAGATTTTACTTCCTAGCCTGGGCAATTATGTTACTTATGGAAGTTCCAAATACATGGAAATATCCACCAAGTAGTTAAATTGTTGGCTATATTATCATGCACTAGTTGAATGCCCGTGCGTTGCTACGGCCTACTAAATTTATTACATTCAAAATCACCGAACCAAATACTTTGTAAATCCATTTGTTTCAAAATTGCCAACAAAGCGCGTGCATAAAAAGAACAAATAAGCAAATGGGGAAGGCCTAAACCAAAGTCTGTTAGCGACCGGAAACATCTGTCACTTCCTTTTCCAGTTTATTTTCAAAATAAATTCAAAAGAAAGAATTTTGTAATTAGAGTTCTAGTTCCTACTATAACCGTCACTTTGTCAGTCTTCATGGGTGATTAAAAAGAGAATGGGCAGCTGTAGCACCAACAAGTAACAAAGAAGCTCCGTGGAAAGAAGCACCATCAAGACAACGTTATTTAGATCTAAAAACCATTCGATATGATCATGATCACAGATAACTCGACATTTCTTCATTCACACAAGAAACAATAGAGCTAAAAGCTTCGCACCGACCAGGCTTGAAATACCAAGTCATATTGGTCGATTGCAACATAGCTTGAATGTCATTTTATCCTTCTATCAATTTATTTACAAACATATCCACCTCGTTGTTACAGCAAGTAGGCCAAACTACAAATATGCAAATTATGATCTGCAATCGTGGCTTCATTCTTTGAAATAGATCAATATAGATCATCAAATAATTAATCTATAATCTCGGTACTACTGAGAAAGAGTTCAGTACAATTATTTTTGTTGACTGTAAGTTCAGTACAATTATGGCAATGCCACTCCGTCAACTGCACTCTAGCCATAATCATATAGTAGCTAGGCAGCCAAAGGTACAGTAAAAGGCACTGACAATGTAGAATGTACGTGATATGTGATATGTGAGCTAGAAGAAATGGAAAAACAGTAAATGGCAAATAAAATGAGGTCAATATCTATGTAACTGAAAGAAAGAAGAGAGAACCTTGGCTCCGTGGCCATGGTGATAACCGTGAGTATTCCAGTGGGAGAGACATCACCGCTGAATCTCAAGCTACATATTTGACCGTCCCCGGAGAACCTCAAGCTATATACTTGCCCTACACCAGACATTGTCAGCCATAGACGTCACCATGCCATCTCGGCTCAAGAAGAGTGTCCAGGACATCAGTGATAGTTCTGAAATAATCATCAGCTCCTAAAGTCTCCGGAGAGTACCTAGCAATAGTCATTCGTACATACTGCAAATTAATGACTGGAACTTCAAAACTGAAAAGCAATATACCATATGGAACTGTTATAACAGGATTCTGGCTGTCATAACAGGTTTTGGCCTGATCAGCGATAAATTACCTAGCCTGGTCATTATGCAGCGCTGCTAGTGGCATACTGAAATCCATTTAAATTCAATGCGTGTGTGTGCCACCAACATCGCTCAGCTAGGACACTGAAATACTAAAATCAATGTAACAAAAAATCATGGAACCATCATCAGTTTCTGCTATTATCAAACAAATCATCTCCAGTCTTATGAAGGAAATAAGCTTTCTATATATTATTGCGTCAACCAATCACATTGCAGAATATGAAAGAATCACCAATCAGATGGTCCTAAATAACTTTGAAGTAACAATCAGAAAATCAGCTCTCCTAGAATGAAAAGAAAATGTAAATGGATAGAGGCCCAGCTACATTTCCAGAGGATGCGGCGGCGACCCCCTGGTAACTTAACATGTAAGAGGAACATCTATGTTATACTTTCACTGAAAAATGTAATGGGATGTAAGAGCAAACCAATTTGAGAGACTCAGGGTGACAGAACTGATGTTACCAAAAGAACAGCGAAGCAAGTTTAAAATGCTAGAGCACAGCTACCAGTACTGTGGGAGCATATGCGAATGTACTGTACATCTTAGCAAAACTAACCTTTACAGGATCTTTCAATGTGTGTCTGCAACCATAGCTCCCAACAGAAAGAAACACCTGTGGTAATTTGACCTCCAATGGATTCCCGGATTCTGAATTTCCGAGGAAGAATAAAAATCAGAATAAGAAAAAGGAAAGAATACCCGAAGTGAACTTTTAGAGACAAATGTGTAGATCAATTATTTGAAGTTCCATATTAGATCGAGATCCTAAGACCTCACAGCAATGATGTATATATACGGCATAATAGATTTCTGACAAGAGGACTGGCAATTTTACATAGTAGTGTGAGGAGATGACGGTGAGAAAATGAATTAAATGAGTAAATTATATATAGACTTGCCGTCTGTAGGTCGTGAGGTGTTCCAAATATCGGACATGTCAAGGATTAATAGTCTGGTGGTACTAGGGGGTACGATTATGAACATTCGGAAAAAGGTTGTCAATTCCACGTTTCAAAAGCAGATGCAAGTCACACCTGGATAGATTAGCTAAGAGCATCTCCGGTCGGGGCGCCCAAAGGCCTTCCGGACAGGCCCTTTGGTGCTGTCCGGAAGGCCTGGCGCATTTGGGCGCCGTCGCTCCCCACTCGCGCCGCCCAAAAAACATTTGTAAAATACGAACTTAGGCGAATTTCATTCAAATTTTAGGAACTTTTACATATTTGAACGAAATTTTAAAAACTAAAACCCTAATCTACTGGTAGCGGCTGTTGAAGGCCCAGTACGGCTCCTTCTCCTCCTCCTTCACGCCGCTGGTGCCTGCGCCGCCGTCGTCCTCCTTCTTGATGCGGCTAGGACCAAGGGCGTCGCCGGTGAGGTCGAGGAACGGCACCCCAGTTTCCTGGGCGTGCATGAACGCCGACCAGGCGCAGGCGCTCTCCTTGTCCATGGGCGGCACGTCGTTGAGCGACGCAGCCTCCGCCTGCCGGAGGAGCTCCTCCTCGTCGTGGGCCTCCTGCGCCGCCTTCAGCTCGGCGTAGAGCGACGCCGCCGCCTGCGACGTCCCCGGCTCCGCCTTGATCTTCATCGGCTCCGGCTTCGGCGTGAGCAGCCCGCCGACGCGGGAGCGGGAGGAGGAAGAGGACGCCCGCGATGAGGACGCCCGCGACGGCCGCGACGAAGACGCCGTCGAGCACGAGGAAGATGGCGGCGAGAACCGCGGCGCCCACACGTGCGCTGGCGGCGCCGGAGGAGGAGGCGCCGCGTAGTGATAAGGCGTCGCCGGCCACTCCAGCAAGGAGCCGCCGGCGGCGATGTGGTCCATGACGTTCTGGAGCGTGCAGTGCGGCACGCTCCAGAACGCCTCACGCCCGGCGGCGTTCTTGTCCCTGGGCACCGGCCCGGGGCCCTCCCACCTGTTCATCTCCTCCTCGTAGAGGCGCCTGAACGCCTCCTCGTAGTGGGCGGCGCTGGCCGGGTCCTCCGGGTTCCAGCGCGGGTCGTCGCGCTCCTCCGGCGTCAGCTCACACCAGAAGTGCATGACCTGCGCGCCGGGGAAGTCTTTGTTGGCGCGGGTGAGCGGCTTCGCCACTGGGATGCCGCGCACGGAGATCCCGTACCGATGCCCGACGCGCATGTCGGGCGGCACGGGGTACCCGTTCTCCGCGAGCGCCTCTGACTGCTCGCGGAGAAGGGTGCGCGGCGCGAAGCCGTTCGCCGCCGCGCCTCCCGTGCGTCGGTAGTTCCCGGCCATGGCGGCGGTGGTTTGTGGAAGGAGGAAGGAGGCGAGGGAGAGCGGCGAGGCGAGCGAGCGCGGGGCCATCGCCTTTTATTGCCGCCGGAGAGTGGTGGCCGCATTTACACCGTCGCCTCGAAAAGGCGCGCCATGCATTCACTCCGGCGAGCAGTCGAGGCGACGGCTCACTGCCGTCTGCGCCGGGCAGTGAAACCGAGGCGGCACGCGCGTTTGACGACGACCACCGCTTCGTGTCTCACTGCCAGGCGTGGCCCGCACGTCGGGGGCGGCAGTTTTGTTGTGTCCGGGGCCGCCCCAAGCCGCCCCAAGTTGAGGGCGCGGGCTGGGCGTGCCGGACACAAAACTGGGCCGCGCCGGACCAAAATCAGATTTGGACGGCGCGAGTGGGGAAAAAAAAGTGTCCGGCACGCCCCAAAGGCCTTTGGGCGCCCCGACTGGAGATGCTCTAAGGAAGACAATTGTTCGTGCTAAATGTTTTGGAACTAATATCTTCTATGAGAGACTTGACACACGGTTTGTTCTCCTCTTGTTGTTCTTCTCAAGTCATACATGGTGAATACATACGCATTCAACGACAAAAAAGTTCCTCAAATCGATCACCATGCCACAACAACTATTTTGAATGAACAATATACCAAGATCTTTCGAAAGTGGGCGAGGAGTTCTCAAAACTTATTGCCAATATCAAAGCTCTCACCTACTCATGAATCGCACATATTACCTTCTTTTACACAGCATTACTCCATTCTTATAACTATATGTTTAGTCATCTAAGGTTAATTAAGGCATCAACTTCTAGTCCCAGAGAACTTGGTCAGACGGTACAACATGCATAGAGCAGACACATCTCTCTACTTAGGCCTTCCATCTGTCTGTTTTGCTGTACCCTGATACCTTCCATCCCCAATATTATATCTAGTTTGAATCGAATAGCAGACAGTTCCCACTCATAGCAAGCCTAGGGCAAAACTGGTTATCTAGTTAGAAATCAAATAGCACAGTCCGTGCTCTTAGCAAGAATAGCCGACAGTTCCCGATCATAGCAAGCCTAGGGCAAAACTGGTTATCTAGTTAGAAATCAAATAGCAGACAGTCCGTGCTCTTAGCAAGAATTGCGTGTCTGGCTGGACTTTGAAGAATTGGGTTCTAACTAGTGGATACTATCCAGCATATATCAAGTAAGAGGGCAAGAAGGGAAGGTCAGTGTCCATAAAGTCGAAGACAGCTAATATGCTAGAGTTGTACTACGGACAGCCTTCTCATTTATTTTCTGGAAGGTGCCAACAACCAGTGTGATCAGACAGCACGAAATGCACTGCCATCATGAATTTACAAATATATCTTAAATAGACATAACTGCGGGTGAGCAATCTTTCATGGTAGTTTTACCTTGAAATTGAAGATCCCAAAATTTGGTTGCAAATGAACACATACATTGAATTATCTACCACTCATTCCAAAACGCTTTAGAATCCGGCAAGTCGTTTCTTTTGGGAAAATGAACAGAGCAAATAAGCTATTACATCAAATTTACAAAAACAAACATCAACAGAAGAGCAAGAGGCAGGGACCATAAGGCACAGCTTTTACTTTGTAGCCTGGGCAATGATGTTACTTATGGAGCCAGCCTCCTCTTTAGCTGTCTCTACCAATGAATCCTGCACAGGTTGGGAAGCAAACTGTTAAGAGAAAACTATATATGGAGTTCTGAATAGCGGTGCAGCACAGGTTCTCCGTTTTTTTTTCTTGTCCACATGTTTGTACATAAGTCATAAGGTCTACTGAAAACACAAAGTATTTTAGGTGGTAACAAATTAATTTTCACATGATGATTGTGCTTATCCAAATATTAAGCACAAAAATGGCCTCTGATGAAACATAGGAGAATAATCTACGGTAGACTGCAGACAGATTCTAATACCAAAGTCTTACGCTCTTAATTAATCATGGAAACATAGAGTTTATGTTAGCCAGTGGCGAGGGTACCTGTGCAGCAATTAGTCTTGCGACATTCTTCTTGCTAGATTCCTGAAGCTCACCAGCAATGAGAATCTCATCCAACACATAGTAGGCCTGCATATTTGACCATTGACACTAATGAACATGAGTGTGATTCATAAAAATGGCATAACTCTAGCAACACATTGCCTATAACTCCAGCAGTTCTGGATCTTCGGTGTCAACATTTCGACATATGTGAAAGAGATTACCTTGTGGAAATTGAATATCAAATCCAGCTCGCATACCTACAGAAATCAGGAAAACACTCAAACAACAGTACACTATTTCATTAAACAGATAAAGAGATAATCCATAAGACAAATCGCAGGGAAGGACTTACACTGCCGAAATAGCGGTCGAGTATCTCGACAAAATGATGGATTATTTCAAGGACCTCGAGCTCATTGTCATCAGCATCAATGCACATACAGAAATAGAGGCTGGCATACCTGGACATCATAGTTTTAAGCAGAAAATAGATTAGCTTCCAAGCAGATCTTGCAAAACCATAAAAAGTAGTAAAGAAAACAATATAAACTCAAGACATTCTATTTGTAGAGCATACCTTCTGTACACAACCTTGTAACCTTTCCACTCGACAAAGTTGCAGAGTTTTGGTCCTCGAGGAAGAATGAGCCCACTAAGCTCACGAATGACCTTTTGCAATGAGCAGAGTACATAAAAATAAGATAACCATTATAATACTTCTAGCCGACGAAAAATGTGTAGTTAGCAATGGCAACCTAGGAGGACTAAATCTAAAAGCTTTCTTGCTGCATGACCACCTATAATACTTAGCAATATTTTGTTTCGTAGAGCGCAAATACACTGAATGGCACCCTTTGGGTCTGGGGACAGAACAAAAAGTAAAAACATGCATTAAAGCATCAGACAGCTAGAATCATGGATCATCCATCATAGTCTAGGCAGCAACAGAAATGCTAGCTTAAAACGGAGCCTGGAACAAATCATACTGACAGTACAAAAGCTGCAAAATTATCATTACAAGAAGCATCCATCACGATACACTAATATTAATAAGCGTAAACTAGCGCAAGAACCGCTTAGTAGAAAACTCTGCTTTGACAAAGTCAGAAAGGGAAGAAAGTCTTATAGTTAGGAACTAAGGGAGTAGATCACATTACCTACCCTAGCAAATTGTCAAACTACCACGAAGATAAACAGACAATGCTGTGAAGCACATAAACAGCAGAAGGGGCATACGAACTGCACGACAGAAAGCAGTATAGGACGCTGACCTTAGTCCTCTCCTTCTGGGTGTAAGGCGAGTACCACTTGGTGAGCCTCACCTTGCCCTGGCGGCTGATCAGGAGCACGAAATTGATCTGTGAAGACACAAAGTAAACATGAGATTCAGCACTGGAAGGAAACTAGCCTATGTTGCACGGAATGCGTATTAGCTATTTTAAAACAAATGGAAACACGGGGCACTGATATATACATATAATCCATAATTTCAGATGTTATTCAGTTTTAGAACTGCACTTCATCTTGATAAACTACCGGAAAGCTACCTTCTTTAGGAGAAAATTCACAACACTAAACCTTTGTCGCACCACTCTTTCAGGAAACAATTCAAGATCTCCAACAGAACTAAAGTATTCCAATACAAAATGCTTCTGGCAGATTTCAGTTAGAGCACTCATGTAATTTCCACTACCGAAACAATTCAACTCAAAAAAACTTTCCTCTGACTACCGCTTCCGGACCCCACATGTCAGTGACACAAAGGGGGGCATATGATAGAAGGCGCGCGAACTGGGGGGGTTATCGTAGATTTTGCCACCGCTTCCATCTCTCTGATCCAGCTCACCGCAAGAAAGAAAACTAAGTAATCTGATCCCCTTGAAAGGCTCCATGGTCACGGTAAATCCAACGATCCCAGCCACAGCCGGATCCAAACCGCACGAAAACCAACGCATCACGCGGATCCACAGAAATGATTGAACCTATTTCCCCTCAACCCATGCTCAAAGAACAGGACTGAGTTGGAATCGATAAAACGAAGGGACCATACCGGAGCCGAGAAGATCCAGATCAGGTCCTAACCGACCACAGCCGATCTGCCTAGACTAGGAGAATGCCAGCTCTGAATCTAGGTGGAGAAGGCTAGATCCGCTTACCATCTCCGCGTCGCGCGGCCTCCGGTGAGCTCGTCGGCGGCGATGCTGGGAATGGGAGCGGCAGGAGAGTTGGGCTCGGTGTGGTGTCAGGCCCCCGTGTCCTTAACTGAAGAATACGAACACCTGACGAACAAGTTCAGTAAGCAGCACACCGCTTCCTATGTTCAGAGCATCTAATGATCTAAACAGCGTCCATTTCCAATCCAACGGCTGCAAAGACGAGGTATCTTTTTTCGCGCCAAATTACCCAACTTCGATGTCTTTCATCTCCAATTCCCATCGAGCGCCTCAAGGCAATCAACGGGTCGTCGTTCGATTTCCGACAACGTCCTCGTTCTCTGTACTCTTCTCTTCTCTCTTTTAGCTTTGCTCTTCCTTGGATTGTAACGGCTATGAGCACCTCAGATCTATCGGGTTAAACCCTAAATGTTATTGTTTGCGGACATGCCCTAAACTTACTCTATAATCATGTGGTTAGTGTTGATCGATAGGCTCGAGCCAGCCATCGGCTCCTTGGCGGTGAATTAGATCTCGAAGTAAATGAGAGTTGGGACCTCTCGTAAATTTCTCTTCTTTGTTTGTGATTCCATCAATATTATATTGTTTCCCGCTCCTTGTGAAATTGCTTCGGAAAATCTCTGAGTGGGTGTTCATCATGTAACAGCTGCTTCGGCTCTTTCCTTTGAAAGCATGCATGTTGTGTAGTTTCCTTCTCACATCAACGGAGGATGCACCAGTGCTGCCTTGAACCTATATCCGCGCCATCACTTAGCGAGGTCACGAAAGAAAGGCAGCCCCACCATGCTCAAACCAACACCCTCGCTCCGGAGTATCCACCTCGCACCAGCCGCAAACCATCGACATGGAAAGAACGACAAAGAGGACCAAGTCACATGTTCCCACGGAAAGAACAACAAGAGGACCAAGCCACTTGCTCCACAACACCACCGGTCAGAGCGTCGCCGAACTGGATAAGAACTAGAGCTACATTTTTCAGACGCGGCATCGTCCCTACAATTGATCTGGTGCCTCCGAAAAAAACGTAGGCCAACTCTATCTACTTGCCAACGTTGAAATGTCGAGCTCCCCGCTCCGTTGCAGATGAGGAAGGCATCGACCACGACCTTGACGAGGGAGGACGAGGGCAAAGTAGGCGCCATCCTAATCGCCTATCTGAAGAAGGGATGGGAAAACCTATGGATGACTGTAAGAACTTTTGTTTTAGATGCTCGCTGTCAGACCTTGAGGGCGTTTAAACAAATGCAAGTTTTGAAGCATTGGAGCGCAAAACGAACCATTGCGTTTCCTCACCCGCAACTTCCCAACCAGCATGGGCATGGGCTGGGCGTCAAAGCTAAAACGGTAATGGCACGGTCGGTTTGGTCTTGGGCCGATAACCACCTTAATTCCTTTCCTGGTCGGTAACTAAATCCGTTTCCGTCACAGGCTCGGGCCGATCGATCGATCGATCGATATACTCTCTCCCTCCCATGACGTCCCGTGTTCCCGCCGACGAAATCCCAACCCTAACCCCAGCCATGGCCTTCGCCGCCGACGAGGACGACTACGAGGAGTACATCCCCGTCTCCAAGCGCAGGGCAACGGAGGCTGTCCGCCTCCGCCTCTCCAAGCCCGCCTCCCTCCCGCCGCCGCCCCCACCGACCGCCGCCAAGCCCAGCCTGCTCGTCTCCTCCACGCAGCTCAAGCGCGCCGCCCCGGAGCTCACCGCCACCGAACAACTCATCCTGCAGGAACAACAGATCCTCTCGGACCTCTCCGCCCTCAGGCCGCTCGTGCCCGTGGCGCAGGCCACCAGGGGCGTCGCCTACACCGAGCCGCTCGTCACGGGCTGGAAACCTCCACTCCGCCTGCGCCGCATGCCGCGCGCGAAGGCCGACGCGCTCCGCCGCCGGCACCACGTCCTCGTCGACGGCGACGTGCCGCTGCCGCCGCCCGCCCGCGACTTCCGCCGTTGCTCTGTATCGGGGCGTCGACGTAAGGACGCAGCTCGATGTGCTGAAGAAGGGCGTGCACATTGTGGTCGCCACGCCTGGACGGCTCAAGGATCTTCTCGCCAAAAAGAAGATGAACCTTGACAACTGCAGGTATCTGACGTTAGATGAAGCTGATAGGCTTGTTGATCTGGGATTTGAGGACGACATTCGGGAAGTCATCGACCATCTGAAGGTGCAAAGGCAGACGCTTCTTTTCTCTGCCACTATGCCCGAGAAGATTCAGAACTTCGCGAGGAGTGCCCTCGTGAAGCCGGTCACCGTCAATGTTGGAAGAGCGGGAGCGGCAAACCTTGATGTCGTCCAAGAAGTTGAGTACGTCAAGGAAGATGCCAGGATTCAGTACCTCCTCGAATGCCTTCAGAAGACCGCGCCTCCCGCTTTGATATTTTGCGAGAACAAGGCTGATGTTGACTACATCCACGAGTACCTTCTTGTGAAGGGTGTGGAAGCTGTCGCGATCCACGGAGGGAAAGATCAGGAGGAAAGACAGAACGCTATCAAGTTCTTCAAGAACGCAAAGAAGGATGTGTTGGTAGCTACAGACGTTGCCTCAAAGGGTCTTGATTTCCCTGATATCCAGCACGTGATCAATTACGATATGCCCGCTGAGATCGAGAACTACGTTCACAGGATCGGTCGAACCGGTCGGTGTGGAAAAACCGGAATAGCAACCACGTTCATCAACAAGAGTCAGACACTGACCACGCTCCTGGATCTTAAGCACTTGCTCAAGGAAGCGAAGCAGAGAATACCACCGGTGCTCGCCAACCTCGACGAACCGCTGGACGACGCTGAAGCTATTGCCAAGGATAGTGGCGTTAAGGGATGTCAATCCTGTGGTGGCCTTGGGCATCGTATCGCTGACTGTCCAAAGGTAGAGCGCCACAAGTCCGCGGCAATCGCTGGCTGCAGAAGAGATCACTATGGCGGCGGAGGTTACCAAGGAGAAATGTGACTGTCCTATATTTCTCTGTTTATAGCACACACAAAATAGGTCGTAGTGATTACATTGTCTTAGATGAATAATTATTCAAAAGAGAATTTGGTTTCACGTATCTAAAACAAAAAATGTATGTCTTCCTTTTTACTGCCATTTCTCAAGTACCCAATTGCATCAGAGGACTGTAAGATTTTATCTGCAACCCTTTGTCCAGTTTTTCCCAACCTCATGTAATGTTGCATTTCATTATGAATGTATTGCTTGATGCTCTGCGAATAAAAAAGAGTGGCAGTAATTTGGACCATGGAGTATCAGTTGATAAAATGATGCACAATCTCTTGCTTGAATCATGTACTGCATGAGTTTTATCAAATGTGTTTTGTTATTGACAAGCTGGCACTTAGGTATGCATGTGACGTGGCGGAGCTTGGGCCAACTCGCTGGGGGGGGGGGGGGGGCAGATGGGCTTCTTTGCCATCTTGGGTCAGTATTGGGGGGGCAAATGGTCTAGTATCACTGGTTTTTGGAGTAAAAAAGGCCACAAAGTACTAGTTTGTATGTAAAAATTTCTTGGGCTAGGGGGGCGGCGCCCCCCCCCCCCCGACATCAACGTAGATCTGCCCCATGTGAGTTTAAAACCATTTTTTCTGCCTTCTTACTCGATAAGCCCCTTATGTGCCAAAATTGCTAGTATTAGAAGTTGAAAGGTCTGTGCCAGTCTACTAAAAATTGACTATTGTTGTTCTGTGTCTCGAATGTTAGTTATTCTCTGTAATGGAACGTTGGACACAATTTCCCATAATGCTGAATTTAATGTTTACTTCTGGGGTCATGCAAAAATTCTGAGAATAACTCCAGTACTTATTTTTCCCGAATGAGTAGTAGTGCAGTTTGTTTGACTGATTGCTACGTTGTGATTCAGTTCATCTTGCTTGTGTTTTAGGGTGTGCGAGCGTTTGATAATCTTGTGTGTGGTATCAGGCCGGGAGGTTCTGATGTCGGATCACTGCTTGAGTTACACAATGTCCTGTTTTGTGTTGAATTTCCATCTGGTTCGAGGCTTGATGATGAGAACCTTAGTTCTGAGTTCTGACTACTGAATGTTTAATTGCATCAGTTAGCATGACCTGGGAGCTGGGAAAAACCGGAATAGCAACCACGTTCATCAACAAGAGTCAGACGGTGACCACGCTCCTGGATCTTAAGCACTTGCTCAAGGAAGCCAAGCAGAGAATACCACCGGTGCTCGCCAACCTCGACGAACTGCTAGAGGACGCTGAAGCTATTGCCAAGGAGAGTGGCGTTAAGGGGTGTCAATCATGTGGTGGCCTTGGGCATCGTATCGCTGACTGTCCAAAGGTGGAGCGCCACAAGTCCGCGGCAATCGCTGGCTGCAGAAGAGATCACTATGGCGGCGGAGGTTACCAAGGAGAAATGTGACTGTCCTATATTTCTCTGTTTATAGCACACACAAAATAGGTCGTAGTGATTACATTGTTTTAGATGAAGAATTATTAAAAGAGAATTTGGTTCCACGTAGCTAAAACAAAAAAATGTATTTCTTCCTTTCTACTGCCATTTCTCAAGTACCCAATTTTTTTTCTCGAGAATGAGTACCCAATCATCGCAACATAGGCCTGTAAGATTTTGTTTGCAACCTTTTATCCAGTCTTTCCCCACCTCATGTAATGCTGCCTTGAATGGCAGGCTGCCTTTCATGATGAAAGTATTGCTTGATGCTGTGAGAATGAAAGAGAATGTCAGTAATTTGGACCATGGAGTATCATTTAATAGAATGATGCACGATCTATTGCTTGAATCATGTACTTCATGACTTTTACCAAAATTGTTTTGTTATTGACTATCTGACTCGTAAATTGTGAAAGGTATGCATGTGAGTTTGAAACCAATTTTTCTGCCTTCTTACTCCACAAGCCCCTTATGTGCCCACCTTTTGTTAGTGTCTGCTCAGAACATATATGTTGCCAAAATTGCTAGTATTAGAAGATGAAGGTTTGTATCACTGTACTAAAAATTACCTATTGTTCTTCTGTGTTTCGAATGTTGATTATATTCTTTATAATGCTGAGATGATTCAACTTGGAGCATTTGACACAACTTCCCACATGCTGAATTTAATGTTTACTGCCGGGCTCATGCAAAATTTCTGAGAATAACTCCAATATTTTTTTCTCCGAATGAGTAGTACTGCAAGTTCATTCGACTGATGGTATTGCTCGCTCTGCAGGTAGCTAGGCCGAAATCGTAATCTTCTCCGACTCCGACGGAAATCAGACCCGTCGTCGTCGTCATCCTCCCACCACTCGGTCCGGACGCGATTGGATCCATTCGCTCAGGGTTCTCCGTCGCCGCCTCTGTTTCCTCCAAATCGGTCTCCTCGGATGGCGGCCGTCCTCTCACGGCAGCCGCGGCGGCAGCAGCAGCAGCAGCAAGAGGAGCCCCTCCTCGACGGTGCGGCACAGGATCTGGCCTTTCCGCGGAGGCCGCACGAGGGCCGGCCTGCCAGGACATGGTGGAGGATTTGTGGTGGATAGGTAGTAATCAAGAACAACTAACTAAGAACAGGAGATAAATTGCAGGAAAAGTAAGTGCTGGAAGGAAGAACAGGAAAAGTAAGAACTGTAAATTAGGGTTTATTCATGATCGCGCCGCCCAGCCACCCACTCTCCAGGGTTATGTAGAGTCCCCCGGGAGCCGCGAATATGTTTGAATTACAAATTAGGGCAAGTTTGCCTCGAATTACAAATTTGAGTGATAATTAGATTTCGACCGTAGGATCAACACGAAGGGGTACGAAGACATCACAGCCGTTCCTTCTCTGAATGTCATCTTGTCTGAATATGAACAGGAACAGAAGCAGGTTCCTGACAATACCCCTCGCCTAAGACCAGACTTCAAGGCTGGAAGCTTGGAAATGTTGATTGTATGAATGATGCATCTTCCCAGGTTGCTTCACTGATGTCCATATTTTCCCAGTGTATGAGCCACTGTGGCACTGCAACATTGTAGGATCCAGAGCTGCGAGGAATTTGTCTATATTGCAGAACTTTGAGAGGAGCTACCTTTATCTTACCATCAGGAGTCAGTAGAGGTAGTGTTGGATTAGGCACTGCTTTTGGGCCAATGTGCTTCTTGAGCTGGTTGACATGAAGACATCATGGAGAAGTGTTCCAGCTGGCAACTGAAGTTTGTAAGAGACATTGCCTACTGGAGCAAGCACTCGAAAGGGGCCATAATATTTGGATGAAAGCTTTAGGGCATTGCGAAGTCCCAGAGTTGTTTCACGATAAGGTTGCATTTTGAGGTATACCATGTCTCCCACTTCAAATTTCCTCTCAGTCCTTTTCAAATCAGCATACTTTTTCATTCGATTATGTGCTTGTTGCAAGTTCTGTTGTAAAGCTTTCAGCATTTGCTCCTTTTCTTGTAATGTAATCTGACTTCTGCTGATACATCACAAGGTAATGCTATGTTATGCATCTGAGGGGTGCATATCCATATAAAGCTTCAAATGGTGAACACTTCAGTGAAGTATGGTAAGAAGTGTTATACCACCACTCAGCTGCAGGCAGCCAACTGGCCCATTTCTTTGGTTCCTTGAAAGCCATGCTGCGGAGATATTGCTCTAAGCATTGGTTTACACGCTCTGTCTGTCCATCAGATTCAGGGTGGTAAGCCGTACTGAGGTGCAGTTCCACTTTCAAAGCTACAAAGAGTTCTTGCCGGAATTTTGAAGTGAAGATCATGTCCCTATCACTCACTATCACCTTGGGAGGACCATGGAGCTTGAATATTGTGCTCATGAACAGGTCTGCTACCTGTGTTGCTGTAAATGGATGTGCCAGTGGCAGGAAATGTGCATATTTAGTTAGTCTGTCCACGACTACTAAAATGACATCCTTTCCTTTTGATTTGGGCAACCCTTCGACAAAATCCATACTAATTTCTAACCACTTGCTAGCTGGAATGTTGAGAGGGTCCAATAAGCCTGGATAATGCACTCGTTCAGTTTTTGATATTTGACATATTGGACAGATGGATATTTTGTCAGCACAGTATTGCTTCAAGTTGGGCCAATAAAACAACTGCTTCAGGCGATGGTAAGTAACTCTGTTACCGGAGTGTCCTCCAAAAATGGATGCATGAAAGGAATTGAACACTCTGTCCTTCAAATCAGTGCTGGTGCCAATGTAGATTCTGTTGTTGTACCTTAGAATCCCAGCTGTCAGCTTGAAGGGAGGATTGCTATCAGCATTGACTGCCAGTTCTTGTAACAATTTGATGCACCTTCATCTGACTGGTATGTGTCAGCTATTTCTTTCATCCAAACTGGAACTGTTACTGAAATGGCCAAACAAGCATCCTCTGCAGCTGTCATGTGTTTGCGAGACAAAGCGTCAGCAGCATTGTTATCGGAGCCCTTCTTGTACTCGATTGAGTAATCAAACTCCAGGAGCTTAAGCATCAATTTGTGATGAATTCCCTCCAGAGCCGCTGGCTTGATAAATACTTAAGGCTTTGTTGGTCTGTTTTGATGATCAGCTTGTTGCCCAGTAGATAATGCCTCCATTTTCTCAAGGATTCAAGCATTGCCAGTGCTTCTTTTTCATAAATGGATAGAGCAGCCGCCTTAGGGCCCAAGGCCTTGCTGAAATAAGCAATAGGTTTCCCCTTTTCATCAAAACTGCTCCCAGTCCTGTACCAGAAGCATCAGTTTCCAAAGTGAATGGAAGTGTGAAGTTTGGCAGAGTGAGAACTGGTGGACTTGTCATAGCTATTTTAAGCTTTTGAAATGCTTCCTCTTGTTGTTCTTGCCATTTGAATGAATCCTTCTTGAGCACATCATGTAACGGGCGACAGATGGAGGCATACCCTTCTATGAAACGCCTGTAATATCCAGTGAGGCCTAGGATACGTCTGAGTTGCTTGAGACTGGTAGGAGATGGCCAGTTGAGAATTTCAATGATTTTTGCTGGATCTGTGGCTACTCCTTCGCCAGAAATTACATGACCAAGATAGTCTACTGATGCAGTAGCAAATGCACACTTAGATCTTTTAGCCTTGAGGTTGTGCAGTCGTAGGATCTGTAGTACTTGTGTCAAATGGTGTCTGTGCTGGGTAAGGGACTTGCTATAGATGAGAATATCGTCGAAGAACACCAAGACAAACTTCCTGAGATGTGCTGCAAATATGTTGTTCATTAACTGCTGAAATGTTGCAGGAGCATTGGTAAGCCCAAAGGGCATCACTAAGTATTCATAGTGTCCCAAATGTGTGCTGAAAGCAGTTTTGGGTATATCTGCTGTGTGCATTCGAATTTGGTGGTAGCCAGACCTCAAATCCAGCTTGGAAAAGATGGTTGCTCCTTGCAATTCATCTAACAGATCCTCTATGACAGGGATGGGATATTTATTCTTCACTGTGAGTGCATTTAGCTGCTGTAATGACACACAGTCTCCAGGTTTTGTCTGCTTTCCTGACTAGGATAGCTGGTGATGAATAAGGACTGTCACTCAGTCGTATTTCAGAGTTTTGCAGCATTTTCTGAACAAGCTCTTCTACTATGTTCTTTTGCTTGTGTGGCATTCTATATGGCCGCACATTTGGAGGTGTGGACCCTTCCTGGAGAGGTATTTTGTGATCAGCTTCCGGTGTGGAGGCAGGCAGTTGGTTCAGCAAAGACATCTTCAAACTCCTGAAGATGTCATTCACAGATGTGTTGGTATTGTCAGGCTTATGCTTTTTATCTTCTTCAGTTGAAAAATCTTGTATTCTGACAAGGAAAGCTTGTGCTCCAGCTCTGAGTAACTTGGAACATGCTTGAGCTGATATAATAGGCTTGTCGGGGGTACTGTTCTGTCCATCAATGTGCACCATTTGCCCTTTACTGTTATTGCTATACTTCTCTTGTCCCAATCATAATAATTTGGACTGTGGGATTTCAACCAATTTGCTCCGAGAACCATATCATATCCCTTGAGAGGTAGGAGTTTGCAGTCATGGTTGAATTCTGTTTTCTGAATGGTGAAGTTGCAGTTAGGCACATGTCCTGCTGATATCAGCTCTCCTCCTCCTGCAACCAATACTTTGTGTTCATTGGTTTTCTGAATTGACAGATTTGTTTTCTTGACAAATTCAGAGTCCAGAAATGTGTTTGTACTGCCGGTGTCAATCAAAGCTACTGCCTGTTTGCCTCCAATGTGTACTATAACTGACAGAGTTGAGTTACCCGGAATTCCATGTAGTGCTTCAGCTGAAATTTGCATGCTAATGGAAGTAGACGGCTTGGGACTGTTTCTTGAACTTCAGGACTAGGTGACCTAGATTGGTGTGCATCTCCATCAGTCAGAGTGTTTCAGCATCATGAAAGTATCCTGTTGTTCTCCTGTATCCTCTGTTTCAGTAGGAAGTTGCAGCTCAATAGCATTTATCATGCTCTGCATTTTTGCACACCTGTGCCCCACAAACCACTGATCAGGACAGTAGCAACATTTTCTGTTTTCACCTCTTTCTCTTGGTTTATCTGGGGTTTGTCCGCCTCTGTTGCTCTGGAAATTTGCAGTTGGCTTGAAGTTTGTGGTATTGCCAGTTCTATTCGAAGCCTGAGCTTGAGGAAAGCGTCTGTTAGCCGCTTGATATGCCAGCTCTTGCTGTTTTGCCTGCCACTGGGCCATTTTCATGGTTGCAGGCGTGTGGCTTCTTACAGCATGCATGCTTGATTGTATCTTTCAGTCCACTGATGAATCTAAAGACAAAGAAGTTGTCTGTGAGGTATGGATGATCACGCTTCATATTGATCATATATTCTTCGAACTTGTCAATGTACTGAGCCACTGAATGAGTTTGAGTCAGATTCTGGAACTGCTCCATCGATTCTTTCTCACCAGGCGCGGAAAACGGTCGCACAACAGTTGACGAAAATTTTGCCAGCGAAGCTGCTGAACATTCAGTCCACAGCTAGATAACCAGATTTTTGCTCTGCCACGAATGTGTGTGATTGCCCATTTAATCTTGTTTTCGCTGGTGATCCCACTGACAGCAAACATGCTCTCACATTCTTCCAACCAATTAGGCGCATTATCCCCATAGAATATAGGTAATTCTAAGCTGGGAGTTCGGATGTATGGCTCTTGGTTAGAACTGTGGCCTGGGTGTTGAGGAACCTGGATGTGAGTTTGGCTTAGGATGGGTCGTGTGTAGTTTGGGTAAGGGTTGATGATGGTGGGTGGTGTTTGGGAATAGGTGTAAATTGGGGCTAATGGTTGCTGTTGTTGGGGTAGGTAATGGTAGTATCCTTGAGATGGGGCTGGTATTGCTGGTGCTGTTGCTGGGAAGGGTAAACTGGTGGTAGATTTGTGTGTGGTGACCCAAATTGGGCGTTGTGGACATGGATGGGTTGTTTGTCTGAGACGAAAGTTGGTGAATTTGGTGGCTTGGAGGTGGGATGGGTTGGGTAATGGAGTGGTTCGAAAAAGGCTGAGAATTTATGGGTAGGCTTACGGCGGAAGGTTGCTCGGGATTGATGTTTGGGGAGTCGAAAGTGGTGCTTTTGTTGGCTTAATTGTGGGGTGGCTGATGATGCGGGAGGGGTAGGCAACTCCGGATTGGGCTGAGGTCGTTTGGCGGAGGGGAAGGGGTGGAGAACTCGTTTGTGTGAGAAGCGACAGGTAAATCCGATGCAGGTTTCAGAGATGAAGCTATCTGCGCTACCATGGCACTCAGATATGACATCGTACCTTGCAGAGCGTCGAGCGAGTTCTGCTGGTGATCCAGGCGCCTGTGGAGGAGGAGAACCTCACGGGGAAGATTCTTGCTGATCTCCTCTTCCTCCCGTGCTTGTTCTTGCGCCGCCACGCGAATTTCTCTTCTTCTTGCTCCGCTGCCAGGCGCTCTTGAGAGCAGGTACGAATAATCGACATGGTGAGAGTTCTTCTGCTTGATCTGCTCCGCGAAGCTTGATCCAGGGTGGTGGGATTTTACTACCAACAGATCAGATCTGGGGCAACCTCGTTTCGGTGGTTCGTATAGGGGGTGGAGAGGGTTGGATCATAGCTCGGGGAGACTGGCGACTGATACCAATTGTCAGGACATGGTGGAGGATTTGTGGTGGATAGGTAGTAATCAAGAACAACTAACTAAGAACAGGAGATAAATTGCAGGAAAAGTAAGTGCTGGAAGGAAGAACAGGAAAAGTAAGAACTGGAAATTAGGGTTTATTCATGATCGCGCCGCCCAGCCACCCACTCTCCAGGGTTATATAGAGTCCCCCGGGAGCCGCGAATATGTTTGAATTACAAATTAGGGCAAGTTTGCCTCGAATTACAAATTTGAGTGATAATTAGATTTCGACCGTAGGATCAACACGAAGGGGTACGAAGACATCACAACCGTTCCTTCTCTGAATGTCATCTTGTCTGAATATGAACAGGAACAGAAGCAGGTTTCTGACACGGCCGAGAAGCTCGGGCGCCGCCGTCTGTGCCGCTGACGCAGGTCCTGACGTCCTCGCAAAGAGGAGGAGGCGAGAGGAAGACGGCAGCAACGCCTTTAGGCCTCCTCCTCGTTGCCACCAGCACAAGGGAGCATCGTCCCCATGGGATACTAATGTTCGTTCCTCTTTGCCTGCACCTCTGCGCCCTTCCGGCTCCTCCACAAAATCAAAATCAAAATCAAAATCAAAAGCGCATTCTGATTCGTCGTGCAGGGACACCGAAGCTGCCGCCGGTTCCAGGCCCTCAGCAGCGGATGGCAGAGACCGTGACCTGACCAACGAGATGGCGCAAGAAGAGATGGATTACAACGCCGACCGCGCATGGTACGACCGTGAAGAAGAGCACGACAGCAATGTATTCAGTGCTGACGATTATCTTGCAGACGATGCTTCCTTTCAAGACAAGAAGAGAGCAAGGCTGCCGGACAGGCCGACTCGCCGAGACGGAGCTCCGATGACCCTCGCTCAGACCAAGAGGCTGTCGCAGGTCACCGCCGAGAGCGCTCGGTGGGAGGACAGGCAGCTGTTCAGGTCAGAAGCTGTCAGAAGGATAGAGGTGCAGACGGAGTTCGATGACGAGGATGAGCGTCGAGTGGTACTGCTTGTTCATGACACCAAACCCCCGTTCCTCGATGGACGGGCTGTGTTCACGGAGCAGGCCGAGCCTGTAACGCCGCTCAAGGACCCGACGTCCGACATGGCTGTCATCGCCTGCAGAGGCTCTGTTTTGGTCAGGGAGATCCGTGAGAAGCAGAGCATGAACAGGTCGAGACAATGCTTCTGGGAGCTTGCTGGATCGAAGCTAGGACATATTCTGGGTGTTGACAAAACAGCTCAAGAGGGTGATGCTGATACAGCAGTTGGTGGTGGTTTCAGTGACAATGCTGGCATCAAAGAGAGGCTGAAATTTTCACAACACCTGAAGGGAAAAGCAGAAGCTGTGAGTGATTTTGCAAAATCAAAATCTCTTTCTGAACAGAGGCAGTATCTTCCCATATATGCTGCTCGGGATGACCTGCTAGAGGTTGTGCGGGAAAATCAGGTGGTTGTGATCGTAGGTGAGACTGGTTCCGGGAAGACTACCCAGTTGACTCAATATCTGCATGAGGAGGGATATACCAGAACTGGCCTTGTCGGCTGCACTCAACCGTGACGTGTGGCTGCCATGAGTGTCGCTCAGCGTGTCAGCGAAGAAATGGGGACTGCCCTCGGAGACGAAGTTGGCTATGCTATTCGCTTCGAGGATGTGACATGTCCTAACATGAAGATAAAGTACATGACAGATGGAGTGCTTCTCCATGAGACGTTGAAGGATGCTGACCTTGACAGATACCGGGTTATCACCATGGATGAGGCGCACGAGAGGTCACCGAGCACTGATGTTTTGTTCGGTATACTGAAGAAGGTTGTTGCATGCCGACGGGATTTCAAGCTAATCGTCACATCTGCAACACTAAATGCGGACAAGCTCTCAAAATTCTTTGGAGGTGCGCCTGTATTTCACATACCTGGCAGGACATTTCCAGTGAATATTTTGTTCAGTAAAACACCGTGTGAAGACTATGTGGAAGCGGCAGTGAAGCAGGCCATCTCAATCCACATAACGAGTGGCCCGGGCGACATCCTCATGTTCATGACTGGGCAGGAAGAGATTGAGACTGCTGGCTACGCGCTCACTGAGCGCATGGAGCAGCTAGTATCATCGTCCACCAAGGCTGTACCCAAGCTCTCAATCTTGCCGATCTATTCACAGTTGCCTACCGACTTGCAGGTAAAGATCTTTCAAAAGGCGGATGAGGGCACTCGCAAATGCATCGTTGCTACCAACATTGCGGAGACGTCCCTGACAGTAGATGGTATCTTCTACGTCATCGATACTGGGTATGGAAAGATGAAGATATAGAATCCACGGATGGGCATGGACGCTCTTCAGGTCTTTCCATGCAGTCGAGCAGCTGCTGACCAGCGTGCAGGGCGTGCGGGAAGAACTGGTCCTGGCACGTGCTACAGGTTGTTCACCGAATCAACTTACCAGAATGAGATGCTCCCTAATCCCGTGCCAGAGATCCAAAGGACCAACCTTGGGAACGTGGTTCTCTTGCTGAAATCCCTCAACATTGACAATTTGCTCGATTTCGACTTCATGGACCCACCTCCCCAGGAGAATATCCTCAACTCCATGTACCAGCTCTGGCTGTTAGGTGCCTTGAACAATGTCGGTGGCCTGACAAGTCTAGGTCGTAAGATGGTCGAGTTCCCATTGGACCCAACCCTGGCAAAGATGCTTCTCATGGGGAAGGAGCTGGGGTGCGTTGATGAAGTACCGACAATTGTGTCCATGCTCTCAGTGCCATCAGTATTCTTCCGGCCAAAAGATCGAACAGAGGAGAGTGACGCTGCAAGGGAAAAGTTTTTTTGTCCCGGAGTCTGACCATCTGACACTGCTCAATGTATACCTACAATGGGAGTTGAACCATTATAGGGGAGACTAGTGCAGTGACCACTTCCTCCATGCCAAGGGTCTCCAAAAGGCTCGGGAGGTGAGGTCTCAGTTGCTGGACATACTCAAGACCTTGAAGATCCTGCTGACATCATGCCATATGGAATGGGACATGGTGAGGAAGGCCATCTGCTCAGCCTACTTCCAGAATGCTGCAAGGCTAAAGGGTAGCGGAGAGTACGTCAACTGCCGGAACGGGATGCCGTGCCACCTGCATCCCAGCAGTGCCCTCTATGGTCTTGGCTACACCCCTGACTACATCGTCTACCACGAGCTTGTCTTGACAACCAAGGAGTATATGCAATGTGTCAGTGCGGTTGACCCGCAATGGCTGGCGGAGTTGGGTCCCATGTTCTTCTCTGTGAAGGAGGGTGACACCTCCTTCCTTGACCGCAGGAGGTGGCATGATGAGGAGAAGACATCCATGGAAGCGAAGATGGAGAAGCTGAGACAGGAGCAAGCCGAGGCGGCAGGCAGAGAGAAGGGGATGCGGGAGAAGAGGGCAAAGCAGCAGCAGTAGGTTGCGATGCCGGGTCTGAAGAAAGGTTTAACGTATCTGAGGCCCAAAAGGAGGATGGGTTTGTTGGTAGTGAGTATGTGTGTATGTGCTGATATAGTCTGCACTTGGAAGTATGGATAGATGTGGGACACACACCTGTCGTGAGGCAGAGCATTATTTTCATGTTTATTTATATGTTTATTTTTAGCGAATGTGCTACTTCGGGGTCACTGCAAATTTCTTAGTACTGCAATAATCTTGCTAGAATCATAATAATGCTCTAATATATTTAAATTGTGAACCACTTTGGCACTAACATTATTAAATTATACCCTACATATTATTGGCTTCATAATTTTATAGTAGATCATTAATTGCTTTGTGTTACCTAGGTTTTCTAGTTCCAGTAAAGTTTGTAGTAGCAACAGGGCCTGCTGTTGCTTTCTTGATTATTCAGCTCACCACCTTTATGGCGTCTCCACTTTGCAGCATGTTTAAGTGAGTAATTAAGATCAATGTGGTCCAAATCATGTGGACGCAGAAACATCAACTAATCAGCCACTCAGAGGTTTTTTAACAGATTCAGATTCACAAAGCAATAAGTATGCTTTGCTGTTTATATATCAAAATTTATCGGATTATATTCTGTTTCATTTAGCAGATTATATGCTGCAACCTTATTTTGGAATACAGATTGCTTATTGAATCCTATTTTTTTCTACAATTTAAATTTCATGTCATCTTTTAGCTTGGATTGCACAGAATTATCTTGTGCATTATGTTCCTGTTTCCATGATAAAACAACAAAGTCACTTAAATCTCAACTGGTACGTTAATGGCATGCATGCATGTAATATGATAATGGCTGTATTCAGACCAATATATTTTGTTTGTTTCACATTAAATACTCGGCTGAATTGCACAACCTACTTCAACAAATTCGGTCTTATCATCTTGTATATTGTCAGTTTCAGCAATCATCTCTAATTTTTAAGTAAGCAAAAGATAATATGTGATGTCTATGTGCATATACTCTATTTTTAATCAGATATAAGATGCTAGCTTCACAGGATTGTGGAGTAGTGGATGTCGAAGGATCCTCAATGAATTTGAATGCACAAACAGTGCCCAAGGAAGATACTTTTGATATCGATTTTGTATGATGAGCTGGGAGGAAGCTCCTGTATGTTGGATTGCACCTGCCTCAGCCTGCTGCTGGTTTCCTTCAAGATTCCGCAGTAATGCTAGTTTGTTTCCAAGACATGTTTTCTTCTTTAACTGAGCTGTGGCGAAGATTTAGGTAAGTTGGATAACATTTTTTAATTCTAATTCTTCTGTTAGTTATCTTAAGAGCTCAGTTTTTCCCGACAAGTACGACATATAAATTATGGTTGTTGTGCAGAACAGCCGAGACGAGATTCACAAACTTCCACAGAAGCAAAATAATCTGTTTTATTGATTACTGCTACCTTCACATCCATTGAACAACATAACTTCTCGAAAATGTCAGCATCAAGTAAGGCTCTGCTTCTCGTTGCAGTATTGCACATAGGCCACATCATCGCTGAATTTGAAATCCCAATGCAACAATAAGATCATCAGAGGAAAGAGCGCACTTATGGATGCTAGGGTTTGCTGAGGACAACAAGGTGTTGTTTCTATGGACACTTACAGGCATCTTCATGATCCATCTTAAGTTATTACAGTTCGAGCAGCTTCCCAGATGCAACTTGTGTTTTTGCAGTCATCCATTTGAAAGTGTCTATGCTGCAGGTAGCATGATTTCACACAGATAAATAAATTATCCTTTTACACTGTGGGTATACGAACCAAGTTAATATTTGATTATTGATTTGCGAAATGCTGTTCATGTCCTTTTGTGTCAAGCTAACAATTGTAAGTAGTGTCGCGTCACTTGTTTATTGTTTTGTTCTGGTACTTGTGTGGTGGAGTGTTCTGTGGTGTGCATAGCCACAGTTCCTTCTTTTTCTCAATATGAGATACAAAACATTAGGAAGTTGACAACATGAAAATTACGTTGAACCAACTAAGATGTCAAATAGGTAGCTCAATAGGTACATTCTGAAGATTAAAACTATCAATACTTTGATGATATAACTAAATTTTGTATTTTTCTATGAGGTCGACCAACATTTCAAATAGTTTACGATTCAGCTTGTGAATTAATAGATTCGGTTGTTCTGATCAGGACAGGGATATGTGAATCAGAGCCAAAGCTTCAGCAGCAAGGCTATTCTGATCAGGGACATGCCTGTTTTCTTCTATCTCTGAGGTGTGTCGTAGGCTATACTAGCAATTTTCGAGTTCCTGGAGTAAAATCGACATTTAACCAGCATTGCAATGTAGCGGAGCTTATTATTTCAGTGTGTTCTAGCAAATCAAATGACGATGGTTTCCAGTGGAGCATCCTGATCTAGTTTTTCCATGGTATATATAGACTTTCTGGAGAAAATATGGCTTTATCTATTATTGTCAATAAACCTTTGTGACTTGAAAATGAAACCTTGGATCTTAAAGTGATCAGACAAGCATATACTGAACATGTGTCTCTTTCATAGACAACCCTACAAAGCGAGTGGAGATTTCAGGTATAGTGCGGATTTTCATGTATAAAATGTTTTAATGTGTTCTTAGATTTTCGTAAGAAAATCTAAAAATTCACTCGGCAAACAACATCCTCTATTTTGCCGAGTGGAAAATGCATAATTCTCCAGTGTGAATTTCATTTTCGCACGAAACTCGTCACCCATGTATCAAACTCGTATATGTTACTCACCATTTTTTTGTTGCATAACAGTTTAAGATGTTTACTATGTACTAGAAGGAAACGGCGCGCTTTGCTGCGCCCCCTTGCTCTCTAGCAGCGCCATGGCATTTCTTTTCTGAATGTCTCATATTGTAAGGTCTTTAAGTTGGGTACGATACCAATTTTTTTTTGAAAATACATGGCTGCATGCAGGGCATATGCTTTATTCATGTGAAGAACCACTCTTTTCCCTTGTCTGGTAACAAAAAACAATTCTTTTGCGGAAGTTTGAGCAAGGTCACGATGTTGAGATGAGTTGTGGATTCCTTTTGGATTTTTTTGACATTTAAAAAGCGTTTAAAATGCATAATTCAAAACAGGATGTAGCTGCCCTGCGTTCTAAACATTCACTCTCACCCATTTGCGCACTGTTGTTTTTCAATGAAATTCCCTTTTGTAGGAGATCAGTCATTGGTAAACTGATGAAATACCTTTTTTTGTAATAATATTCATGGTAATATCCAATTATTCATAGAAGAGATAGTAATTATAATACGACTATGGCGGCTATTTTTTTAAGAACTAACCACACTGCCAGAGCAGTCAAAGATGTAATAACACTTTGTAACCAGTACATATGCGCATACGTCGCCTGGCTAGAAACATGAGCTGCTTGTGGTTGCCGTCAGCGTCTCAAACGTGCTAATACCTAGAAAAACAGTGACAAAATTGGGTTATGTTCTTTAAGCAAATTATAAGGGAGAAAAAAAAAAAAAACACACATACAGACCTAAGAGTGAACTGATGAGCATGTCTGCAATCTGCACATGGCTTCATATTTTCTCTATTAGGAACTTAGAAAACAGCATCTATGTACAACCTTCAATGCCTTGTCCAGCTGTTCACGTCACGAAATAAACTGGCACACAATTAGCAAGACAAAAGCTTGAAGTATGTTTTGAGAGTAGCAAAAAACTTGCAGCATAGTCTAGCATACATGACAGTCTTTTATTGACATTGCAGTCAACCCTCTTGTAAGAATGACTTCTCTCATGTTAGAGAAGATACAATCTGAACACAAATGTAAAATCAAACATACATGGCATTTAGTTTATCTACTTTTCATGGCTCCATTTTGTGTTGTGGGGCTGCATTCAACTTGTTCTCAGAATGAATCTGAATAGCATCATGGATGTATTTATAGAATACCTAGATATTGGTCTGGAAATTTGTCCAAATGGCAAAATCTAGTTCAGAATTGCATGCCCATCACAACCGCGTGATTCTTTGACATTTCACCTCTGAGAATGCAATAAATCTCTTTGAGCTACACATCAAACTGACAAAAAAGACTGAGCGAAATGTAACTAATGATTTATGCAAATAAAAATCTAATGACAAGTTAATGAAGGCGCATAACAACATATATGGATCACATATGGTATAAACAATATATACATGATTACCAGCAGAATTATTCATCCATTTTCCTTATTCGTCGAATGTGATTGTATACTTCGAAGCTATTTATAGTTGGATCAAGACATTAATCTAAAGATTACAATTAAGTTTTGAAAGTTGTACGGCTGACGCCTTCACACCCACTATTTCGTAGCATAACAAATGGTTACAAAGTATCTACATGCTGCTATGCGCAGACAGGGGCGGAGCTGCTTCAGCTGATCCTAATGCACGCGCATGCATCTCCAAAAAATAAGCCTTACCACCTAAAATGACTTTATGCATCAGGTTAGCCACCAACTGTGCATCAAGTAGCCCATTTTTCACAACCCACAAGGCTGATCCGGAGTCATCAGGATTACTGCCACTCCAGCTCCGCCTTGTACGCAAATGAGCTTAATAGCAATCATTTCAGAAAACAAAAAAATTACTGATTTTTTCTCTCACCTATCTTTTGGATCGTTTTAAATACTACCAACACCATCTTGATATGCTGCCCCATTCGTAGTGGAAAATTATAGTTGAATTCTTCTCCATCTTCCACTTGCAAATTCGGGATTCTCCAGAATACAGCTCCTAGAGCAAGTTTCTGAAATATACAAAGATAACAATAAGTATTTTCACCACTAAATCAATTCAGTTATAATAGTATATGCGATGAATAGGTTGCTAAACCATGAACTCCAGGTTGCCATCTGTCCAACTCAAATACAAAATTATTTAGAGCAACTTTAAAAGGAGCGATTAAATACTATTAAATTGAAACTATAAAGGGAGGACATAACATGACTATTAAAGTACATAAAACCACCTAAGTACGCCCCCACTTTTGTGATCTAATCAAACCACTGAACAAGCTTCGAATATGTGTTTTCAAAAATGAAGAAACAAATACACAGTTCAGCGTAATCTATATTGTACCTATATATTAAGGCTGAAGGGATTGGAGGCCTCTCCGCGCTCCGAATTTGGGCCGTTGGATCGAGATCCGACGGCCCTAATCGACCAAATCGGGCGGGTACTGTAGCATCGACAGTATCTACAGTCTCCGTGACGGAATCTCAAAAATCTCCCTCGAAATTCTAGAAAGAGCTCCGCAGTCCACCGTTTTACGTGTGGAAGGACCCTTTCGCGATTACGTGAAATTCCAGAGACTTTTGTGTAAAAGTATCCTCACAGCCCTCCTCTCGCTTCTCTCTCGCGCGCGGCGCCGAGGTCGCCGCCGCCGCCGTCGCGCCGCGCTGCCGCCACACTGCTCCCCGCTCGCATCGGCACCAACGGGACGCTCCGCCGGCGCGCCCTATCCCTCTTTGCCGCGGATCGTTTGCCGGGACGACCCCGACGTGCGGGAATCGCCGCCGCCACATCGCTGCCCTCCGCCGCGTGTCGACCGTCGCCGGCGGCGCTCTGGCGACCAAAACGAGCCGCTCCCGTCCAGGCCCGTGCTGCCGTCCTGGCTCGCCGCCGCGCCGCCGTCTCCGACCCCCCCGAGGCGAATTGAAGCCGCCGTCAGCTCTTCTTCGACCTGTTCTTCCTCTCCACCGAGTTGCACGAGCCGGGATGGTATGAATCAGGAGAATCGCTGCTCTGCTCGTGCTCCTCCCACACCAGCCCTAGGGATGCGCGACGACCTCGCGTGGAGCCGGGGCGGTGCGTCAGGCAGCAGATTCGTTCCCCATCGCAACGATGGTGACCAGCGTCTCGCGTCCAGGAGGATATCGTCGCCATCGATGCTAAGCACCAGGCAGGCCTTGGGGCTCCACACCGAGGTTAAGCGCCGCTGGGGCTTCCTTCTCTTCTCCACCGACCGCGGCGGCAACGTGGGGTGCTGGGGACGGCGCATCAGGAGAGGTCCGTCCGCGCAACAGGAGAAGTCTGCCTGCCCCCCGAGAGGAGATCAAGAACCTCGCTCCGTCTGGCCGCTGGCATCCGTCTTCATCGATCGTGAGTATGGTTTACCAATTGCTGCATCGGCTTGCTTGCGAGCTGAATTATCATCCTTGGGTTGATGATTTCGTTTGCTTTTATTCGTCGGTTTGTGCAGCTACGAGATAAAGACCTTCACCTACGGCTCCCAAGTGCTCCACCTCCTCTGCTCCAGCTCCGTCTCCAGTTTAGTGCCCTGCCCTTTGCTCCTTCCGAAGGAGTCCTTCGTAGCCATTTTTTCTTGCCAATTAAGTGGGGATAGCATAGCGTCTGACTGTATGTGGTGTGGAAATGGGTCCATCAGTTTTTGGCCATGTTGATCTATTACTGCACCATCTTGCTAGCAGCTACTTCTTACTTAGTTAGCTCGCTCTGTGTAAAATGGTACTAATAGGAGCTGGGACAAGCGTTCTTTGTTTAGAGAAGAAGAGGGGCATGGGCTGGTCGGATGAACTTCAACATTATACTATGTTTACCGGTTTTGTGTCCACGACAATTTGTTGGATTCAGCAGCGCTTGTGTAGTATAGCTGACTACCTGTAGCTCCCAGTCTTAAATTGTACTACGTGTTCTTATGTTAAGTTGTAATACCTGTTGTTTCATTTGGCCAATGATTAGTTGCATCTATACTTCACGGATTAGCAGTTTGTTCTATCTTTTTACTTGCTGATGACAAATTAACACCGTAACAACATCTGCACTAATAAAAATACTTTCTGCAATCTTATTAGGCTCTTAGAACAGTTAAAAAAAGAGTCTCCACATCACGGCACAATTTTCTCTTAGTCTGATTGTCTACTCCATTATGTGGTTCTTTCACCTTCTCCACTACGTGCTGGCTATTAATATTCTCCTTAGAATCCCTATTGTTTTCCTCACTTGCAGATTTTCTCAAGCAGTGAAAAATTCTGGCCAATCATGTTTATGTCTCCATGAACCAGTGCTTATGCCGGATTCTGGCGTCTCCGTGCTGAGTTGTACCGCACAGAGCGTGGCGGGATATCACCTTCACCATCCTCTCTCTCCAGTACACCGGACTCAGTGCAGCAGGGTACGTCGAAGGCGAGGCAGCCTCCATGGATGAGGTGACCTATCTGTATGGAGTCAAGGAGCGTATGGCTGTATTGAGCTTTTGTTCGTCTCACGCCTCCAAGCCAATCGTCCTCAGAGGCGGCCACACAAGCCCATGGTTTACTCTGCCATTTTCGGCTTTCTTTGGTTGCAAGATCCTTGCTGACGTATTCATGTTCATGGTGGTCGCGTATCATGTTACTTTGTTGCGTGCCAACTGCTCGATAGAATGCCACAGAGAACCAACAGCTCAATATGCGCCATGAGATTGGTAAGAAAATATAAGTTGTTCCATATTGCATTTTTCGAAAAATGTTCCATATTGCATACTTTCTCATGTACGTCTCATTGTGCTAGCCTTTCCTGACAAGCAGTCATGCACAATATAAGTCAGATATTTTCAGTTATGAACGGTTTGCGCTCATGCAGTTGTATCCTTTTGGTTCATGGTAGAGCATTATAAATTTAAGAGATTGGGAGGCACTTTAAGAAATTATGTTGTTTATTTTCCTACATCCGTACAATGATGACAAATAGTTATGCTACATGTAGGTTCATATCTCCAATATATGTAGTTGCTTTCTAATCTTTTGAAAAAATATAGATGGAGATGAAAAAGGCTAAGGCGTTTTACTGCCATATTAGAAATCTTGGGATCATTACATGTATTCGATACATGTCCATAACCTGATGTTTTTTTCTTGCAGCCCTTTCTATGTAGTTCTTTGTTGGCAATTTTTTGGCTGCATGAGATGAAATCGGAGCATGGATGGGACATCTGGTACCTAGCATTCTCTTCGTCGTTGTCGTTAATTTTCAGTTGATTATATTTGGTACTACTCGACACATCATTCAGGTCCAAGGGGCTCTCTATTCCTTACACCTTTCTACTAATGTCGATCTTCAGCACTAATTTGAAAAGAGAACCTTTCGAAGAAACGAGTAAATGGTTGTTTCTGTGACTGAGGACAATCACACTTGAAGAAACATAACATTGACAACGAGTAATGGATTTCATGTAACTGTTCCTGTTAAGGCCATTTCAATCGGCCCACTCTGTCTAACTGTCAAATGTTACTACTCAATAGTATCTCACCTAAAATGTTTCAGTAAACTGCACATATCTGTTTCAGATTTTTGTGCCTAGAAGTTCAGTTTGGCGAGTTTCATTGTGGAGATGAATGTGCATTGGCTTCTTTGTATTTTGAGTTGTTCTTTACATAAAAAATTGCACTGGACACTCTTCTTCGTATATTATTGGATTGCGCAAGGAGGATAAGCCATTTTCTTCAAACTAGGATCAGCCCAATGCATCATTGGTTCAACACTTGGTGGACTCCAAATTGTACTTCCACGTGCTTTTGTTCTCTGCTCAAGCATGTGGGTGTTGGTACTTAAAATTCAGTTTTATGGCTTTCAGTTTTGCAGCATGCTTTTTGAGATCATTCTACTTATTCTAGAATTAGTTTCGTACCATTATCTGTTATCTTAACAGTTTCCATATATTTTGTGGTCACCGAGTTTTTCTTTATCCCTAGAGGTTGCCATATCTTACATTGTAAAACAGGAGCTCTGCTCTATTACTTGCTACCCCATAATAGGAAGTTTTCCTTTTAAATGTCATTCCAAGTCTTCCACCAGAATGTATATTCTACTATGTTGTTTGCCCATTGTTTGTAAAACGCTACGTATTTGATCTGTCTACAACTTATCTTAGAGAAGAACTGTGAAAGGATTGTCCATGCATGCCACGGCTTTTGATTTAAACTATTTCATTTGTTTTGAATAGCGTCAATGAGAGTACCTAAAATTATTTTCAAATTTGAGCAACCTCCAAAACCCGACCATTTTTTAAAACGAGAACTTTTTCCAATCCCAATGATTTCCAAACTTAGACACCAATTTGTAAGATTTGCAAACTTAGACAACTTTAGGACGTTGTCATTTTCAAATTCAAACTCAAAAACACGCGCGCGCCATTTTCGTATAATGCAGGCCATGCATACAACATGCACACAAAAAAAACCCAATAATTTTCTTAACAGTTAGAAAATAGGATTCAGTAATTCACATATTTAATAAAATCTTCATTTTTAATGAACCACAGTAATGCAAATCATGTATGCGAAAGGAGCGCAGGAAAAATATTCCACCGACTAATTCTTTCTTTCCAAAATATTCTTTTTTTTTTTGAACAAACCAAAATATTCAATTTCTTCCTAAATTTCCACATGGATTTCAAAAATTTAGGAGATTGTTTCCCTCTTATTAACTACAATAATTCAAATCATAGATTCAAAATGAAAGAAAAAACAAGAAAAGTTCTTTGGAATTCTCCATCTCACATTCTAATGGTTGGCACCTATTTTGTTCATAATTATCCATCTATATTTCTATTTACTGCCGTAACTTGAACAATATTATGTCAATTTTGTAATCAGTTGCCAAAAGTACGATACGCTACGCCACAACCTCCAAAACCTATTTACAATATACATTGCACCACTCAAATAAGAAAACAAATCATACATAATATTTTTCATGAAGGGCGCGGCGTGTCGACGCGCCAATTCCAACTAGTATTTCTTTACAGCCAAACAACTCACAAATCCAAAAAATTGCTGGACAACAATAACTGGAGACATAAGAATTGTTGTATGAATATATAGGCAGCGCTCAGCTTGAGCAGAAGAGGATTCTAGTAACTGCTGCTGGGATTTTTCATTGAAGTATTGCTTGGATTCTTTTGCTGACTTTCAAATGGCAAGATGTTAGAAGCACAATGTGAACAGAACAACATTACCTTATTGGCACTAAATAGTCTAATTGTCGTTCCATTTTTCAAGCAGACCTCCCAATCCAGGTGCTTGCTATATGTTAGAAGCACAACATATCTTCATCACATACTGCTCACATTAGTACAGATTATTGGTACTCCCAAAAGCTGAATCTTTGAAAAAGTGATACGCACATATATTATATGCGATAGACATCTGATGGAAATCATGCCTGATATTCGGACCTCCCATGCTAAATTATGATTCAGCTCTTGGCTGTAACTTTGCACCTAAGATTAACAGTAGCTTATTGCATAAATAATGTATGTACCTAAAAATTGACACTCCACACAAAGTCTCTCCAATCATAGAGAGAAACGGATCTGATGCAAAACTTGAAGAAAAATAGACATTGATGTAAGAACAACAGGAAAAGGAGTGAGTAGATGGCCTCACCTCGTTGGAGACGCACGAGATTGATGGTATCACTGGAGGAGATCCCGATCTCATTCCCCATGTGGTGGCGGCGGCAGATTCGTCAGGGAGACTGGGAAATGGCCAAACGGGGTCGGGGAGAATGAGGAGGCCGGTGCAGCTTGTTACGCCATTTAGTGGCAGCAGAACGGTCAAACCCTAGCCGTCTCTCTTTTCTTGTTTTGAGTACGCCCAAGGAGTAGGACGACCAGAGGACCAAATCACGCGCCGCATAGGAAGCCCATGGAGGCCTAGAGCATCTCCGCCGGCGGCATGGCACACAGCGAGGGTGCTAGTGGCCTCCCGCAGCTCCTGCACAACCTGCTCCTAGGGTCCGCGCGCCATCGTCGCCACCTATTGCCTCGCTACGTGGGGGACCAGCTTGCCGCTGTGACCCGCAACCAGCGCCTCCACCGCGCCGGCGCGCCGGATGTTGAATCCTTAGTTCGTGGAGGTTGCTAGAAGAGAAAAGAGGCGGACAGCAACCTTGTGCTGCGTTAGAACTCATCAAAATCCGGACTGAACAGGAGGGGCCTTGGAAAAGAGAGGTGGGGAAGAGCGGCTGGGCCATTTTTCTGGTGGTCGTCGCCGGCGGTCGAATCCGAGCCCAAACCCCAAACCAGCTCCACTCATGGCGTGAGAGCGATTGGGGGAGCCGAGAAACCCGAAGAGGAGGAGGCGTGCGGAATAGGAGACAAGACCAGACGAGGAAGGTGAGTCGCGTGTACAAGTTGGAGAGAGACCAACCGACTATGACTGAACCGTCTAAACCAGCGGTTAAGATTGATCCACTTTTTATCCAACGAACCACAACCCTGTAAAACGGTGGAGCAACGAGAGATCACCATTTCTTGCGGGATTGAATGTTTTAGAGATTTAAATTTCAATCTAAATGGCCCACGTGTACTTTAGTTAATTTATTAATGACTTAGAGATGGGAAAGGACACAATTGCCCCTCGCTGGAATCCCCAAAATAACCCACGTTCTCTATCTGCTTGTGAACTTGTCCAGTTCTCCACCCGACGGCCGACTGCTCTTCGGCTCTTCCCCGGCCGGCGGCCGCCGGTCCTCCTCTGCCCGCCCCGTCCGCCGCGCGTCCTGTCTGCTCGCCTCCTCCACCGCCCCTTATCTCGGCAGCTGCAACGGCGACGCCCCGCGACGAGCAGCAGCGGCCTGGATCTGCAAGGGTTCCTCTCAGTCTCAGGTGAGCTTCCCTCACTCCATGAAGTTGAATCGGAAGCTGAGTAGAAATGGAAAACTGAGAAAGAGGAGATTTTTTTCTATCTTGAAGGCCGCTTTGGATCGATGGGGTGCATCATCTCCCGCAGCAGCGAGGAGGGTGAGATGAGAAGCAGCCGCTCGCCGGCGGCGGCGGTGCTGGACGACGACGACCTGCTCTCCGAGATCCTCCTCCGCCTCCCGCCGCAGCCGTCCTCCCTCCCGCGCGCCTCCCTCGTCAGCAAGCGCTGGCGCAGCCTTCTTTCCGACCCCGGCTTCTCCCGTCGGTTCCGTATCCACCACCGCCGCAACCCTCCCCTTCTTGGTTTCTTCTACATCAATGCTGGAAGCCTACGCTTCGTAAATACTCTGGAGGCCCCCAATCCTGCCCCTCCCAGGCATTGCTTCTCCTTGCAGCTCGATGATGGCGGCAGATTCCTGCTCCTTGGATGCCGCCATGGCCTCGTACTATTCTTCGACGCATCGCAGAAGCAGATCCTTGTGTGGGATCCTCTCACTGCCGACCAGCACCGCATTGCCGTTCCTGCGGGGTTTGACAAGACGTTCATCCTCGGGGCGGCTGACACGACGGTCATCCACGGGGCGGTACTTCGCTCTGCCGAAGACGCCCAACACTTCCAAGTTGTCTTGGCAGTGGTAGACGACAAGGATAAACAACATAGTCGAGCGCTCGCCTGCCTTTACTCGTCAAACACCGGCTTATGGGGAAATCTCGTCTCGACGCCGATTCCATCGGACACTAGTTTGAGCGACCCTACCTTCATGGTTAAGCTGGGTAGACCGGCTAGGCTGGTTGGGAATTCCCTTTACTGGTTCCTTGTAGGGGATTATGTTGGGCTTCTTGAGTTTGATCTGGAGAGGCAGAACCTAACTCTGCTACCTGTACCACTGGATCAGGCCAACTATTGGGACTTCATGGTTATGCGAGCAGAGGGTGGTGGGCTTGGGTTATTGATCCTGTCAGATTTCACTGCCCAATTATGGAAGAGGACGACCAATGGTGATGGTGTTGCTTCTTGGGTATTGGGAAGAACTATTGATCTGGGCAAGCTACTTTCCCTTAATTTAAATAAGGAAATAGGGCAGCTATGGATATCAGGGTATGCTGAGGACAACAATGTGGTGCTCCTGCGGACATTTGTCGGCCTCTTCATGATTCATCTTGAGTCATTGCAGTTCAAGAAACTTTCTGAACGCAACCTGTTTTGTAGCTATCATCCATTCGAAAGTGTCTATGCTGCAGGTAATAGCATGCCTTTACACTGCGGGTATAACAAACCAAGTTCATTTTTGATAATTGGTTGATGGAATGTTCTTCATATCCTTTCATGTTAAGCTAACAACTGTAAATAATGTTGCATCATACAACAGTGTCGTTCTGCACAGTTTTGTTCTGGTAATTGTGTGGTGCCATTTTGGGTAGTGCATAGTTGCAGTGCTCTTTTTCTCAAGATAAGATAGAAAACATTTTGAAGTTGGCAACATGAAAAACTACCTTGAACCAACTAAGATGTCAAATAGGTAGCTCAATAGGTACATTTGGAAGATTAACTCTAGTTATATTTAAATTCATTTTGTATCATTGTCTCTATTGATAGTGCTAATAATGTTTGAACTCCAATAACCACTTGGTTTGAAATCTATTGAGTAATTGTAGGACATCCTTGCTTGTGGTAGGGGCAATAATAAAATAATTTTGTTTTCATCTTGTCAGGCTAAATTTATAGACAATATAAATCATGATTTATTAGTATGAGTATTTTTTCTTCTAGTATGGTGTGAAGAAGCTTAAGAATAAATCTACTAATCCTGCCTTCTGACCAGCTAATAGTCTGAGTGTGCATGTACTTAATTTAGATGATATTCATGAGTATATGTTGTTTTGGGAATAACAGTAGGTGTGTTTTGGATATGTAATTGTAATGTTGTTTCAAAACTGAGTAGGTCATTGCAAGGTACAGCTGTGAGTCTATTTAAATATCTCACTGTTGCCTCATCGTTTCTATTTGGCTTTTCTATGGAATGTCATTGTGTCGTGCGCCTTCATTAAACCATACTCTACACATTTTTCCTTGCAGCTATTGTAAGTTTATAGACGATTAATCTTGTTTTTATGCTGCTGCTTAGTGCTTAAATATTTTCTCACCATACCACCCATTGTCCTCAAAAACTGCATATATGTGCAATTGATATTTAGCCACTGATACAATTTGGCTGGTCCAATGAATGTTTAGTATTGTACTTTACATTTAAACATGATCAAAATGACATGACTCGTTTTATTGCAGATACTTTTTCATCACCAATAATATTTCATAATACGTACTAGCAAATGTCATGAAAGTACTGGTGAAAGTATTGCTTGATGATGTGCAGTGAAAAAAAAAATGACAGTCATTTTGGACCGATGGAATTTATCAGCTGATAAGATGATGCACGATCCCCTTGCTTGAGGCTTTGTACGGCATCGATTTGATGAAATTTGATTCGTTAGGGACTAGTTAGCTTTGTACATTTCAAGAGTAGGTGAGCTCTAATCAGATATTTTTGCTTTCCTAGTCCATGATCCATTGATGTGCCCACTGTTCTGTTAGCGTCTAGTCAGATCTTTCCTTGTCCATGATCCCCAGATGTGCCCACTGTTCTGTTAGCGTCTAGTCATACCTGATGTAGAACTGCTAATATTATAAGCTGAAGGAGTGCGACCACAGTACAAATTGCCCATTGTTCGCTCTCTCAAATGTTTGTTTTCCCTAATAATGCTTATATGACTCAACTTTGGAGCTTTTGACGCACTTTCCACAATGTTGAATCTCATGGTTCCTGTTTGAACCATAAAGCAATTTTGAGAATTCCTTTGATGGTATTTTCCTGAAGGATTGAAGGAATATTACATATTTGTTTGACTGACGGTATTGCTGCTGCACAGGTATCCAGAGTCGTATCCCAGTGGCCTGAGTTGCAGAAACGAGTTGTTGGCTGTAGGTTCTTCCATTTTGTATTCTCGACGAGGACCCCCATGTAGTATGCACCAGTCAGCTGTGAAGTGGGCTTGTAGGAAATAATTGCTTAATTTGCGCACACCTTTCTAGTATGTTATCTTATTTATTATGTAGAAATCCCTCAACTAGTACGAAGGCACATTGACTAGCCTTGGTTAATTAGTATTTACCTTTTGGCTTTTGCCGTGTTCATTATCAGTTGATCTATTCCTTGCATTTTACAGTGTGTAGTGCATATGTACGTGTTTAATTATCTTCCGTGCTGTATCAGCCGTTGTGATGTCCCAATTCTTGCATGATTTTTTGGTTGAATTTCTACTTCAGTATTCAGAAGCTTAGAGGTCATGGTAAGTTCAATCGAATTGCACCTCTGCCCCATCCTGGCTATTAAACCAGGGGATTCACAGCTTTTTCTGCGTTGCTGGGAAGGCTTCGCTGGATTCTTTGATGAGTTGGCAAACATCTGAATTATTTTTATAAGTTGCTTTCGAAGAAATAAAAGGTCTCACTTCTTCATGCGAGAAAAAATAAAGATGGATAACAATTTGGTTGTTCTTATCAGGGAAGGGAAATGTGAATCAAAGCCGCTACATGTTGACAATCGCTGTTCCTTTAAGCTTAACATTTCAATTACGAAGTAATCTTGAGTAATCTAGTGGCGGGGCAAAGCTGGCAAATCAAAGCCAGATTAACATCATTCTTGATACGCCTCTACGTACAAATGGGTTTCTATCTCCGAAGAGAAAATCTTGTGCTTTAATCTCACTTGCACAGTGCGTCTGTCTTTCGAATATCATTTTGAGATTCTTCAAGACTGACTCTGGTCGAACCCAGCCGCTGCTACTCTTCCCCACACGAACCACCTGTGATAGGCGCGCAATGGCCCCACCGCCATGCCCACTGATGGATGACGTGACCGCCGAGACCCGAGTTTCTCCTCCGCGACAAATGCCAGAGTTACTATTTACAAAGCAGAAAAAAGTTTTTTCTGTCAGCTCCAGAATAAGGAAAGGAAAATGGTTGGAATATATATTCTCTTTTTTTTTAGATAAAAGGCAATAATGCCCAGCTTTAAATTAACAAAGCTCAGAGTTTTACAACGGCACTTACACAAGGTGTTGAGGAGAACCTCTTACAAAGCAGAGCAAGATCAAGCTAAAACATGAAAAGGGGTAAACTACGCCGAGCACCAAACCCTTGCGTAAAACGGCCAGCCACTAGGAGGGGCAGGGACGGACCACCAGCGAGATACCCAACAACTAGCACATAGCTTGAAAACGAAGATGAAAGCAGGAGACGAAAGCACGGAGCCTCCAGAAGACGTCGAGCATGAAGGAGAGGATGTCGAGCATCATAGCGCCGAGCGGAGACCGAACCATCGACAGCGGCGAGCACCAGACCCTTGCGTAGAACGGCCAGCCACCAGAGGGGCGGGATCGGACAACACCGGTAGCGGCGAGCACCAAACCCTTGCGTAAAACGGCCAGCCACCAGAGGGACGGGAAAGGACCACCGTGTCCGCGGGATGAGCCTCCACAAAAGCACAAGAACCAAACAACGTCACTTCAGACCGCCGGCTGTGAAAAGGCCCCAACTTTGCACTCAACCAACCATGTCGGAGCCAAGAGAGCCCTGCTCCAAGACGGTGCCTCCAAGGAGGTCACGACGCAGTAGCGCCGCCACCGTCGGGTCAAAAGACCACGGTTTTCACCCGGAGTTAAACACGAGGGAGGTGGGGTGGCACCACAGCGTCGCCCCCAAGAGGGTAAGCGGCATCCACGGGCGTCGCCAACGCTTGAGCTTTCGCTCGGTCCAACACCCACCTACCCATCGTCGAGGGTCACCGATTCCAACCCCCACCACGAAGGGCAAGGGGCGACATGGCTGCAACAGAGCCTCCAGATCAGCATCTGGGCAAGGAACGGCGCCCTCGCCGGACCTTGCCAGGAACTCCAACCGCCGTCATTCAAGTCGCCCACACGACCAAAGAACACGACCAACACCGCCGCCACGAGGCTTGCCGAAGAGCCACCCGTGCGTCCACCGTCCAGAGCCGCCGCTCCGGCGTCCGAGAACCAACCTTACCCGCCTCCAAAGCGGAGACGAGCCGCAAGCACGCAGCGGGCCCTCCCGCTGCCGCACCTACGCAACTCCAGCACCTGCATCTAGAACTCCCGCCGGCGACCACCCGAACAGCACCAGCGACCGGCCACACAGGTCCACGAGGCACAGCCCTCGCCCCCAATCCAGCGCCGAGGCAGCCACCCAGGTGGAGGGGATGACCACCAGGTCAGGACCCGCACCCCGTACCATCCCGTGCAGACGAGGGGACCCGACCCCACGCTGCACCGACGGAGGCGACCCAACACCTCGTCGCCGACGCGCCGCCGGGGAGGCACCTCCTGGGCGCAGCTGACCTCAAGCGCCGCCACAAATCGAGATCTGGCGGTTGCTTGCTGCGCGAGGGGAGACGACGGGAAGGTAGCGGCAGGTTGGGGAAGAAAGGCGGCAGAGAGGCCTTGCCGCCGCCGCGGGCTGGCCGGCTGCCGGCGGCGGCGGCGGCGAGGGAGGGCGCGAGGAGGTGGCGGCCGCCGGGCAGGAAACCCTAGTCGCCGCCCGAGTCGCCCACTCGGGGACGACGCGGGGGCAGTTTTTTTTCGCCCACTTGAGTAGCAGTAGCTTGTGCCAATGCCCAATATATATTCTCTGTCAAATGGCTTCCGTCGCAACGGCTGAAATTGTTTCAGTCAATCATCGATCCTTGTTGTAGACGAAACAAAAAATATTTAGATGACAGGTGAAACTTATTCTTACAGTATAGAACTTTGTTTATATAGTAAAAAAAAACATTATACTGATCACGTTCGTTGTAGACGAAACAAAAATTCGTCTAGAAAAAAATAGAATCCACTTCCATCTATAGAAAACGAAAATACGGATCGCATTTTTTGTTGTAGAGAATCGTTTCGTGGTGTAACAAAGCCGGGTACTACTAGGAATCGGCTTCCGATTCTTGCTTGACATCGGACCAGCATCTGGCCGTAGGATAGGAAGCAGCGTCGCCGTAGGGTTTATAAGCAGGCATTGTGTGCGGTTCGTTTCGCGATTCCAGGGATCGGAAATTTACCTTGGGCTGCTCTTTCGATTCCGCCACAACCGGCCGCACGGGGAGGAGGGCGAGATGAGTAGCATCCCCTTATCGCCCGCAGCAGCGGTGCTGGAAGACGACGACATGCTCTCCGAGATCCTCCTCCGCCTTCCCCCACAGCCCTCCTCCCTCCCGCGTGCCTCCCTCGTCTGCAAGCGATGGCGCAGCCTCGTCGCCGACCCCGGCCTCACCCGCCGCTTTCGCCTCCGCCACCGACGTAACCCTCCCCTCCTCGGTATCTTTGGCGAACATAACTTTGGCGTCTACTTCATACCTACCATGGAGGGCCCCAATCGTGTCCCAGCTGGGCGCTTCTTGCAAATGGAAGAATATTTCGTGCAGGTCCTCGGGTGTCGCCATGGCCTCGTACTACTCTCCGACGCATCGCTGGAGCAGGTCCTGGTATGGGATCCCGTCACAGCCGACAAGCACCGTATCCACGTTCCCGCGAGGTTTGGCAAGGCGTACTTCCACAGGGCGGTGCTTCGCGCTGCCGGTGACGACCAACACTTCCAGGTGGTCTTGACAGTGGTAGATGACAAGGACAAACAACATAGACAAGCGCTCGCCTGCGTTTATTCGTCGGAGACCGGCGTATGGGGTGAACTTGTCTCAGCACCGCTTCCGCCCAAGGATCCTACCAGCAACCACGGCATCGCGGTTTATGTGCCCAAACCGGCGGTGCTCGCTGAGGATTCCCTTTACTGGATACTTGTTGGAGATTTCGTTGGAATTCTTCGGTTTGATTTGGAGAGGAAGAACATAGCTGCAATACAGCCACCGGTTGATGTGCTTACCAAGCGAAAAAATAGATACACGGTTGTGCGGGCAGAGGGTGGTGGGCTTGGTTTCCTATTTGTGTCACACCACATCGCTCAATTATGGAAGAGGATAACCGATTGTGGTGGTGTTTCTTTCTGGGTGCTGGACAAAACTATTGAACTGGACAAGCTAGTTCCCCCGAATACCTACGAGGGAAGTGCGGGCTCATGGATACTAGGGTTTGCTGAGAACAACAATGTGGTGTTTCTGTGGACATATAATGGCATCTTCATGATCAATCTTAAGTCATTGCAGTTCGAAGAGCATCCCACAGGCTTCATGGATTGTTGCAATCATCCATTTGAAAGTGTCTATGCTGCAGGTAAATAGCATGACTTCACATATTTAAACAAATTGTCCCTTTACACACGGGGTGTAAGTCAAATTTTGATAATTGGTTGATGGAATGCCGTCCTATCCTTTCGTGTTGAACTAACAATTGTAAGCAATGTCGTGTCACCTGTTTCTTCTGCTGCTTGATGACCTCTGCAACATACAATAGTGTTGTTCTATTCTGGTATACTTGTGTGCTGGTGCTTTCTGTAGTGCATAGCCACAGTTCCTTTTCTTTTCTCATTGTGAGATACAAAACGGTGGAAGTTGACAATATGGAAAATTATGTTAAACCAACTAAAGATGTCAAATGCGTATCAATAGGCATATTACGAAGATTAACTGAAGTTTATTTCTTTAATATTGCTGATAATCTTAAAACCATAATACCCACTTTTCTTACATTCTCGGCTGGTCAGACCTGATGTACCCAGAAATTGCTAATATTAAAAGTTGAAGGAGTGCCACTACACTACATTTACACATTTTTGTTCTATGTCTCAAATATTTGCTTTGTCTAATAATGCTGATATGGCTCAATTTTAGAGCTTTTGACACAATTTCCACGATGGTGAATGTCATGTTTACTGTTTGAGCCATAAAATGTTTATGATAATTAATCTGAATGAATAATACATATTTGTTTGACTGATGGTATTGCTTTCTTTGTTTCATAGATGGCTACCTTGTACTTTTCTTTGTTTCATTTTCTCCCTCCATAGGGTCATTTTTTGACCAAGGGTACCTTTTGTAAGAAAAACTGCTGGTTTTTCTATTAATATGAAATCTTAACCGTAGGGGTTTTCCCTTACGGTACCTTGTTAAAAAAAAAAATGGTTTTGCTTTCTCCACAGGTTATCTAGAGTCATATACCGGTGGCCAACTGCAGAAATGAGTTGTTGGGTGTAGCTTCCTTAATTTTATATGCTTGACGGGGAGCCTATTGTGTTGAATTTCTACCTCAGGCTTACTGCTGAGTACTGAATGTTGAATCCAAGCATGTTGATCGGATGCCCAAAAAAATCACGCAGGCTGCAATGGGCTCTACCGTGGGCTTTCTGTCACCAAAGAAAAGTTCTTGGGCTTTAATCTCACTCGCACAGTCCGCTCGCCTCTGGAATGTCATTTTGGGGCTCTGCTCAAACTCTTCCCCACGAACGCACCATGGCGCCGCCGCCGCCGCCACCGCTGGTCGACGACGTTACCGCCGAGATCCTCCTCCGCCTCCCGCCCGACGAGCCCGAGCACCTCCTCCGCGCCTCCCTCGTCTGCAAGCCGTGGCTCCGCATCATCTGCGACCCAGGCTTCCGCCGCCGCTACCGCGACTTCCACGGCGCCCCTCCCCTCCTCGGCTTCCTCCACCGCCTCATGGTGTTCCAGGGGGCCCCGCCCGCCCGCCCGCTTCGCCTCCACCACGTCCATGCCAGAGTTCCCCCACCCGGGCTCCGACGGCCGCCGCACGCGCCCCCTCGACTGCCGCCACGGCCGCGTCCTCATCCACATGTTCGGCGACGTCCCTGGTTTCCTCGTCTGGGACCCCGTCACCGGCGACCGGCACTGCCTGCCACGCGAGCCCAAGGAAATGGACTGGCTCATCTACTCCGCCGCGGTGCTCTGCGCCGCCGACGGCTGCGACCACCTCGACTGCCACGGCGGCCCCTTCCGCGTCGTCTTCGCGGCCACCCATGACTACAACGACATCATACTCGCCAGCGTGTACTCATCAGAGACGGGTGCGTGGAGCGTGCCGGTATGCCTCGACAACACCTGTCAAACCTATGCCCAGCACATGCTGCGAATGAACAGTGCAGCGTCCTACTACACACCCTATCTCCAGCCTAGGCGAGGCGCCCTTGTCGGAGGTGCAGTCTGCTTCACAATTCGCGAGGACAACTCGATCGTCAAGTATGACTTGGGCAAGGATCGCTTATCCATGATTGACCCGCCGCAGCCGGACGTGTACTACATTGCCATCACGGTGATGGAGAACGACACTTCACTGGGCTTCGCCTGCATTCAGGGTTCTAGCCTTTATACGTGGTCAAGGAAGGTGGATACAGAAGAAGAAGAAGAAGCTGCAGAATGGGTACAGTACAGGGTCATCGACCTGGAGAGAACAATACCTGTTGCCAAACTCGATGAAAACATATTCTGGTTCGGCTTTCCAAAGGGTGTGGGTATCGCCGTGGTCGGCTTTGCAGAGGGTGTGGATGTCGTCTTCGTTAGCTCAGGTGCTAGCTTATTCACCATCAAGCTCAATTCTGGGCAGGTTAAGAAGGTTGATGAGCCCAGAGAATACTTTAGCGTCCTACCCTACATGAGCTTCTACCTTCCAGGTATGAATGATACTGGCACTTGAGTCTTGTCTGTTGTCTTGCATTTTCGTTACATCTTCTGTATGTGTGCTTAATCTGTTGGTTGTGCTTTGTGTATTATTAGTCATAATGCAAGCAATAGGTGTTAGTTATATTCACAAAATGAGCTTTGCCAAGTTCAATTCTCTGTGCTAGAGATAACTTAAAATGGAAAACATAACTTAGTTCATGTTATGAGATTTGACATGTTCAGGACCAAGACCATGCAGTGATCGAATTGCTAAATATGCACACAAACATGTTGCCTATTGATTCACACTTTCTCATGAAAGACAATATGTTATTTTGTGGCATAGCTGAAGGCTACAACTCAAACCCAGTTTTGCAACCGTTGGAATTAGTACTAGCACATAGCTCACCGAATGCTGACTTCGAGCTGGTCATGAGTTTTGTGCATGACATGTTTTAGATCATGGAACATTGTTATCCCTAGTAAGTCTGCTGCTAATTTCAAAAAAATTAGTAAGTCTGCTGTTAGTTTGTTTCAGAGCGGATGCTATTAGGGATCAAGTCATTTTTTTCTCTGTTCAGCAGTTTACTTAAATAATTTGTGCAAGTCCTGATGATCAATTGTTGTTGTCTTTTCAAATTCTTCAAGATTCCTATGAAAATCCTCTGAATCAATATGTACATTTGGAAGCTTAGAGCTAGTTCTAATTCTTTAATTTAGAACGATATCTCTGCTAATCTTGCTAGTAATCTTAAATCAGTACAACAACAACAACAAAGCCTTTTATTCCCAAACAAGTTGGGGTAGGCTAATCTTAAATCAGTAATGATTAATTTATTTGAAATTTACGAACAGTTGGTCGTTCTATCACATTTAAGTTAAGGTGTCGTGAGTGGAAGTCCATTTGTATCTGGGAAAACTAATAAGTAAAGTTAATTTCATTTTAAAGCTAAACATATTTGAAGCCTAATCTGAAACGCATGATCACCTTTTGCTAGGATTTATTAGTATGATTTTTTACTAATTGATAACTTGTCTCTTCTGACCAGCTAATAGTCTGAGTGTATAGTTTTTCATTTTTAGGATATTAATCAGTATATAATGTTTTGTACATATTCTTTATATTTGCACGTAGGTGTAGTTTATTTACCAATTTCTAACGTTGTATCAAAACTGTTGTTTTTCCAAACTACAGCTATGAGTTTGGCTTTTCATTAGAATGCTTTTAATATTGGTTGTTGACTTCTTATGCTTGCAGAAATAGGCAATGGTGGTGGGCATGAAGCAACTGATCTTCCGCACGATAACTAAGAGGATTGTCCCATTAGATATGCAATCCTGATGTACTGGTTGAGAAGGTAAGTTATCTTCTGCATGTATGTTGAGGTAACGGATCTGTTCCTTCAAATAATGCACCGCTATCGTTCTTACTGAAATTTCTCAAGCCAAATTGCAATAGAGGGGGACTCTTAAGATTTTCTCCAGCTCCTGTTTCTTTATCCAATCCGCTTTTTTTCACTATCTGTTTTCTTCCTCATGCCTTCACCCACCCTCCTTCTGTTTTACTTGCTGATGTTTGCTTTATAGCCTGCCTTCTCGTTCCATCCAGCTGCCTTGCTCTCATTTTGCTCCTTCATTACATTCTTTCTTCTTCTAGCTAGAAGCCTCCCCCATTCCTTATTTGTGTGCATATGCTCGTGCCTTCCCACAGAATGCTATCGTGCTAACTAGTAGGAAATGAACTACTTACTTTTCACTGTGCTTAGGGGATATATTTCTGTTTAACTTATACTTGGGTCTACGGCTTTCAAAAAAGTTATGTGGTTTAGGGTCTATCAAGTCATAATGTAACTTCCAGATTGGTTCCGTCTACACAATTGCCGTCTACACAAGTACTCCCTCTGCACCAAATTATAAGACGTTTTAGCAAACTGCTTATAATTAGGTACGGAGGGAGTATTTGATATGATAGCAATGCCTGACCATTTTATACCAATAGTTATGCCACTTTACATTGTTTCTTATTTTGATCTTGTTTCTTACGAATAATTACCATCATTAAATCTTATACTGTTATTTATTGCTCTGCTTACATTTGTTTTAGCTTTATGCCCGATTGTTTTTAGCTCAGCGTGTTGCTTGTTGTCCGCCAAATTTGCGTCTATATGCATTGACCATGAGGCAACGGTATAGTTTGTCTGGTCAAAGGTCCAACTGTATGTAGCTAGCTGCTAGTTTACATCTTCCTTAGTACTCCCCAAGTCCCTTATGTTGATGTGGTATCTTTCTCTCTTCCCCATCAAATGACTGATGGCTGAGAACCGATCCTCGTTCTCTAGTTCTCTATTTGTGCCTGTAATCGTGCCTGCTCAGAGATGAGACTGTTGTCTTGCTAAGTAGTAGTATGATGCAGGGTCCCTTGCTAGAGGCTTATGCTGCATTAATTCGATCAATTTCAGTTTGCTAGTGATTCGTTGGCTCATATGTTTCTAAAAGTTGCCTATGAGCTTGTTTATGCTTTCCAAGTGCAGGAGCCCCTCATATGTCCACTATTCTTTTGGCCTATTCACCGGAAAGTGGGTTTTGATCTCGGGCACCAGTGCACCCTCCAGTTTAAAAAATTCGAAATCCATATTTATAAGTTTCAAAAAAATCCGAAAATAATTCCACGTGTAGCCAATGATATATCTCACTTACGTGCAAAATTTCAACTCCAAAAACTGAGAATGTATATTTTCAAATATCTAAGTTTTACCAGATTTGTTTTTTTTGTGTAGCCCACAATCCAAAGTATTTGAATATAAAAAAAATTCACGGTTATGGGATACACCATACACATGGAATTTTTTTCAGATTTTTTAAAGCTTATAAATATGATTTTCGAATTTTTTAAATTGAAGGGTGCACTGGTGCCCGGGATCAAAAAGTCTTCACCGCCTATTCACATACTAGTTTAGCCAATTCTTCTAATATGTGAAATTGAAAGTGTACTACCACACTACAAGTTACCCTATTGCTGTTCTCTGTTTTAGATGATGATTTTGTCTAGTAATGTTGAGTTGATTCAGCTTTGTAGAGGCACTACTTCCACAAATTGTGAAACTAATGTTTTCTGTTCGAGTCTTTCAAAAACATATGAGAATAACTCGAACAATTTTTCCTTATTGAATGGAACAAGTTTCTTTGGCTGATGCTATTATTTGCACTGCAGGTTCCTGCAGTTACGTTTTGGTGGCTGACATGCAGAAATGGACGGTTGGGTGTAGTTTCTTCCAATTGTATGCTTGATGAGGGGATCGACCCTCTATGTAACCGGTCTGCTGTGAAGTGCACTTGTAGGAATTAATCGCTTAATTTGCTAACTTCCTTCCGTTATCTAATTCCTGTTGACATTCGTCATTTGGCGTGAAGGTTGAAGGCACATTGACTTGCTTGGCGTAATTAGTACCTAACTTGGCGCGCTGAACTGTGAACTTTATCTCACTTGTATTTTGGTGTGCCCATCTTGATTTCTTACATGTTGTATCAAGCTGGGGATTTCAGTGTCGGTTTTCTGCTTGTGTTCTGATATCCTATTTTATATGTGTTTTCTGGTCTGTAGCTCGATATTTCGAGGCTTAGTACTGACTAGTGAGTGTCGAATTGCATCAGTAGTCTGACCAGCCTGGGAGTTGTGAAGAAGCTCCTGTATGTTGAATTGCACCTGCCTTTTGTAACTGCATAAATAGCAGGCGACTCATCCATATGGCTGGTTTCAGTGCTATTTTGCTTTCTTTTGAGATGCTGCGAAGGCTTGGATGGGTTGCCTCAACCATGTGGCTGGTTCAAGTGATATTTTGCTTTCTTTTAAGAAATATAAGATGTTATGACCGGCATGGCCTACAGCCGGAAGAGGCCCAATAAGCACACCGAATTAGGGGCTTAGCCCAATTTATCTTTATATAAACAATTTAATCGGATATTTTGAGAATTAAGCAATAAACATATTTGTTGCCGACTCCCTCTGGAGTCGGACCTCTAAACCCTAGCCGCCGCCTCCTCTTGCAGCCGCCGCCGCCGTCGTGCAACCATGGCGCCGTCTCGCCGCCGTGCTCGCCCCAGCCATCGCCAACCTCCCTTCCACCCCTATAACCTACGAGCTAGACCTGGTAGGACCCTGGTTCCTATCAATCTGGTATCAGGAGTTTCGGGATTCCTATCAATCTGGTATCAGGAGTTTCGGGATCGATCATGACGGGACCATTGCCCACCTCCACGGCTACGCCGCCGGCCACCACCGCGGCGGCCACGACGTCCGCCACCGGGCCGACCTTCACCGCCGCCGCGACCACCTCGCTCGCGGCCGCCGCCGTCCTCACCTTGGTCGAGATGACGTCGGCCCTCCGTGCCCTAACTCTGGCGGTAGAGGGCATCCGCACCTTCCTCGCCAGCCCATATGGGCCTTAGCCGCCGGGGACGCTTCCCATGGCCTCGTCACCGCAGCTGTCGTCGTGGCAACCGCCGCCCGCGGCGCCCGTCTCGTCGGTCGCCGCCTCGACCCAGGCCTCTCCGACGACTCACGGCGTGCCGATCAACCAAATTCGGTTTCCGTCGTCACCGTCGCCGCTCCCGGACTGGCTCGCTTCGCCGATCTACACCATGGCCTCGAGTCAGCCGACCGTGCCGGAGCCACCGGCGCTGTCCGCAGCCGCGGCCTTCGGCGGTTTCCCGGGTTACGCCGCACCGTACGCCAGCATCGACGGGCCCTTGTTCCAAGGCGGCCCGCTAATGCCCACCGTCGCGGCTCCCGCGTCCTCGATGCTCTGCCATGAGGGAGCCTATAACGCCGGAGCTCACGGCCAGCCACCGCCGCGTTTCTCCAAGCTGGAGTTTGCCACCTATGATGGCACGGTGGATCCCCTGAACTGGCTCAACCAGTGTGACCAGTTTTTCCGGGGGCAGCGCACGCTTGCGTCCGACCGCACCTGGATCGCCTCCTACCACCTCTGCGGTGCCGCGCAGACGTGGTACTACAGCCTCGAGCAAGACGAGGGCGGCATGCCTCCATGGGAGAGCTTCCGAGAGTTGTGCCTTCTCCGCTTCGGGCCCCCGATACGCGGGAGCCGGTTGGCCGAGCTGGGGCGCCTACCCTTCACCTCGTCGGTACAGGACTTCGCGGACCGCTTCCAAGCCCTAGCGTGCCACGCGCCCGGCGTTATCGCTCGCCAGCGCGCCGAGCTATTCGTCGGCGGTCTTCCCGATCACATCCGGGTGACGTGGAGATGCGGGGTCCTCAGGACCTCCAGATGGCCATGTACTACGCTCGCGCCTTCGAGCAGCGTGCGCTGGCCATGCAGCAGGCCTTCCCGGCCAGAGGAGCCCGGCCGCCTGGCCGACATGCTCCGACACCAGCGGTCCAGGCGCGCCCGGCCCCGACTCCTGCAGGCGCTGCCGCCCCGACCGCGACGCGGCCGTTCCGTTGGCTGACGACGGCCGAACAGCTTGAGCGCCGCCGTCAAGGGCTGTGCTTTAACTGCGATGACCCATACGTCCCTGGACACGTGTGCCCCCGGCTGTTCTACCTGGAGGCCGCTGATTACGTGGAGACGGACAGCGTCGGGGCCGAGCCTCCCGACATGGACACCACCGTGGCCGACGCCGCTCCCCAGGCCGCCGCCTTTGTCGTCTCCCTCCACGCACTCGTGGGCATACGGACGGAGAAGACCATACTGCTGCCGGTGACGATCAACGGCGAGCGGCTCCTCGCTCTCCTGGACACGGGCTCCACGCACAACTTCATGTCCGGGGCTACCATGCGTCGACTGAAGCTGTAGCCATCCGGCGCGGATCAGTTCAGCGTGACCGTCGCCAATGGCGACCGCCTTGCATGTCAGTGCATTACTCGGCAGGTCCCCATCCTCATCGGCGACGAGCACTTCTCCGTCACCTGCGTCGGCATCGACTTGGGCTGCTTCGACTTCATCCTCGGTGTCGATTTCTTACGCACTCGGGGCCCCATCCTCTGGGACTTTGACACCCTGACGATGGACTTCTGGCATCAGGGGCGCCGTGTCCAATGGGAGGGCGCCGGCTGTGCCTCTCCGGAGGATCCTCGGCCCCAGCCATCGGCGGCCGCTGTCGACGCGGAGCAGCAGCACAGTGACCTCTTCGACGAGCCGCAGGGGCTCCGCCGGCCCGGGCCTGCGACCACCACATCCACCTGCTGCCGGACACCGCGCTCGTGGCGGTTCGGCCGTACCGTTACCCACAGCTGCAGAAGGACGAGCTCGAGCGTCAAGTGGCGGTCATGCTCTCTCAGGGCATCATCTGGATCTCGACCTCGCCTTTCTCCGCGCCGGTACTCCTCGTGCGCAAGGCCGACGACACCTGGCGTTTATGCATCGACTACCGCGCTCTCAACGCTCGGACGTCCAAGGACAAATTTCCCATCCCCGTCGTGGATGAGCTCTTGGACGAGTTACACGGGGCCCGCTTCTTCACCAAGCTCGACCTCTGCTCCGGGTACCACCAGGTGCGGATGCACCTGGACGACATCGCCAAGACAGCCTTTCGGACTCATCATGGTCACTTTGAGTTCTTGGTGATGCCGTTTGGCCTCTCCAACGCCCCGGCGACATTCCAGGCCTTGATGAACGACGTGCTCAGCCCCTACTTACGCCGCTTCGTGCTTGTTTTCTTTTATGACATTCTTATCTACAGTTCGTCATGGGCGGAGCACCTGCAGCACGTCGCCATCATCTTCAACGAGCTTCGAGCGCATCGTCTTCACCTCAAGCGCTCGAAGTGCTCGTTCGGCACGACCTCCGTCGGCTACTTGGGACACGTCATCTCGGCGGAGGGCGTGGCGATGGACGCCGACAAGGTCGCGGCGGTCGAGGCATGGCCCACACCGCAGTCACCTCGGGCCCTCGCGGGTTCCTGGGTCTCGCGGGCTACTACCGGAAGTTCATTCGGGAATTTGGTCTCATCGCCGCACCACTGACGCGCCTCCTGCGCCGCGACGCTTTCTCCAGGTATACAGAGGCGACCGAGGCGTTCCAGACCCTCAAGCAGGCCCTCACGACAGGGCCCGTCCTCGAGATGCCGGACTTCGACAAGCTGTTCGTCGTGGACTGCGATGCATCCGGCGTCGGTTTCGGCGCCGTCCTGCATCAGGGAGAGGGGCCGCTGGCCTTCTTCATCCGTCCCTTTGCCGCTCGCCATAACAAGCTGGCGGCATACGAGCGGGAGCTCGTCGGCTTGGTGCAAGCTGTGCGCCACTGGCGACCATATCTTTGGGGGCGGACATTCCGCATTCGCACGGATCACTACAGCCTCAAGTTCTTGCTGGACCAGCGCCTCTCTACTGTGCCGCAACATCAGTGGATCAGCAATCTCTTTGGCTTTGACTTCACCGTCGAGTACCGTCCGGGTCGCCTCAACACCGTCGCCGATGCCCTCTCCCGGCGCGACACCGAGGAGACCGCGGTCGACGCGGCTCCGACGGGTGCCGCCCTTTGCATCCGCTCCGGGCCATCCTTCGCCTTCATCGACGACATCCGCCGGGCCACTGCGAGCGCCGCGGACGCGCAGCTCCTCCGCCAGCGCCTCGAGGCCGGCGACTTGGAGGCGCCTTGGCGCATGGATGCTGCCCTCGTCCTGCACGGGCGCCGCATATTCGTGCCGGATCACAACGACTTACGCCACCAGGCGTTGCTGCTGGCGCATACGGCGGGGCATGAGGGTGCCCAAAAGACCCTCCACCGTCTCCGTGCTGATTTTCATATTACAGGAGACCGTGCGCTAGTCCGCGACTGGGTGCGGTCGTGTGTCACCTGCCTGCGTAATAAGACGGAGACACTGAGGCCGGCGGGTCTCCTTCAGCCACTTGACGTGCCATCCCAAGTGTGGGCTGATATCTCCATGGACTTCATCGAGGGACTCCCCAAGGTGGGCGGCAAGTCCGTCATCCTCACGGTGGTCGACCGCTTCTCCAAATACGCGCACTTCATCGCGCTCGGCCACCCGTACACGGCCGCTTCCGTGGCACGGGCATTCTTCGACGGGATCGTCCGCCTCCACAGGTTTCCGTCCTCGAACGTTAGTGACCGTGACCCGGTGTTCACTGGTCATGTCTGGCGTGATCTCTTTCGGTTGGCGGGTGTGAAGCTGCACATGAGTACGGCTTTCCATCCCCAGACGGACGGCCAATCCGAGGTGGTTAACAAGGTGATTGCAATGTATTTACGTTGTGTGACAGGTGATCGCCCCCGAGTTTGGGTGGATTGGCTTCCATGGGCGGAGTACTGCTACAACACCTCCTACCACTCCGCCCTGTGCACCACTCCGTTCGAGGTGGTCTATGGGAGGCCCCCTCCACCCATGCTGCCCATGGAGCCTGGGACGGCGAGGTCCGAAGCAGCTGCCGGCCTCCTCCGCACACGCGACGAGATCATCACCGAGGTGCGCCAGCGTCTCCTCCAAGCCCAGCAGCTGTCCAAGAAGTACTACGACGCACACCACCGTGACGCGGAGTTTGCGGTGGGTGATTGGGTGTGGCTGCGGCTCCTAAACCGAACCACCCAGTCCCTGGATCCGCGCGCAAAGCGCAAGCTTGGACCGCGCTATGCGGGGCCTTTTCCTGTGCTTGACCGCGTGGGCAAGCTCGCCTACCGCCTTCAGCTTCCAGCCGGCACTCGCATCCACGACGTCTTTCATGTGGGCTTGCTGAAGCCATTCCGTGGGGAACCGCCAGCAGCGCTGCCAGCGCTGCCTCCGACCGCGAATGGGCGTCTACTGTCGGCTCCGGCTAAGGTGGTGAAGGCTCAGCTTCGGCGGGGCATTTGGCACCTGTTGATTCAATGGGAAGGCCTTGCAGTGGAGGACGCCACCTGGGAGCAGCTCGACGAGTTCCGCCAGCAGTTTCCAGAATTCCAGCTCGAGGACGAGCTGTTTGCGCAGGCGGGGAGAGATGTTATGACCGGCGTGGCCTACAGCCGGAAGAGGCCCAATAAGCACACCGAATTAGGGGCTTAGCCAAATTTATCTTTATATAAACAATGTAATCGGATATTTCGAGAATTAAGCAATAAACATATTTGTTGCCGACTCCCTCAGGAGTCGGACCTCTAAACCCTAGCCGCCGCCTCCTATTGCAGCCGCCGCCGCCGTCGTGCAACCACGGCGCTGTCTCGCCGCCGTGCTCGCCCCAGCCATCGCCAACCTCCCTTCCACCCCTATAACCTACGAGCTAGACCTGGTAGGACCCCGGTTCCTATCATAAGATGTCTCACTTCTGCCTTGCAAAAGAAAAAAGCATGAATAATCTGGCTGTTGTGATCAGGACTGGGACAGATGAACCAAGATCGAAGCAGTAAGCAGTACCATGGGTTCGCCTCTACAGTCTACACATATTGATAACCGCCTTTAATTTAAGATTTGTGAACTTCTATTATCAGTAATTCTTTGATTATGCATGCTCTGATCCAGTTCTGCATTGAGAAATCAGTTTGTGAGTTTCTGACTTGCATCCTTTGTTAGTACTTCGCTGTGGGTATCTTCTTTGTAGTAGTAGTTGACTATCTGTTCAGTTTCTATGCTAGTTTGCTAGTTTTTAGACGAGTTTGCTATTTTATTGCTGATGATTAGGAGGGAATGAAACCGAAGGCTTTGATGAGTTGACAAACATTCGGATTTTAATCATTTTATGCCTAGCTAGAGAAATGTGTATATTCAAATTTTCCTCACAAAACAGCCAAGATAAATTTGATTAGCCAACTTAAACGTTATACTATGAATCACAAACTTTGACAGAAGCAAAGATAACCCGTATTATTTGATTTGTTGCTGCTACAGTCACAGCCGCTCAACGATCATACAATGATGCCACAATCCACGAAGCTCTTCCAATAATTTTAGAACCGAGCCGTTCTGCGAAGTTCTACTTGGTGAGTCCATGGTTCTGGCTCCAGTTCTCACTGCAGTTCTGCACACAGGCTGCAGCATCGGCCGCATCTACAAAATCGCAATGCAAGAACGAGATCATGTCAACAGAAGAAGAAATAGCACTTATTTCCTTCGTCCAAAAGGAAAGCAAGAACAGAAGAAAACAAGATGATCTGCTGAGCATAAGAAATAGCACTCTGCTCGTCGTCTTACCGGCCGACGGATCAGAAAGACCGCAGATCCTGATGCCGGCGCAGTGCGCCCTGCACGAGCCGCCGGCGGTGGCGGCGGCCTCGCTGGGGCTGCATTTGTTGGTGCAGAAGAGCATGCAGCCCAGCCGGGGCACGTGGTGCCTGCACCCAGGGTAGCACTCCTTGTAGCACGCGCAGAACTCGGACCTGGCACTGGCGGCCACCTGCTGCCCCGACAGCGTCACGAGGAGGAGGAGCACACACATGGCGGCAATGGCGGACGCTCTCGCCTTCTTCCCCGCCATCTCCTTCGTCGTACCAGCTCCCGTTGCTTCTTCAGAGCTGGTGTACGTGGTGACTGGTGAGGCTCTCATAATTTTCAGTGTTCGAGCTCTTATATGCATGGCTTCCGAGGGCAATACCGACATGTCAGTTCACGGATATTTTCCTATATTTTCACAGAAAATATAAGCACTATGATTTCATTGCGTCAAACTGCCCGACTACGTGGCGTGTTCGGCGGGTGAATGATGCTCCAGTGGTAGTGTCCTGTAGGCTGTAGCCACAATTTTGCCAAACACATGCTTGGATCTTAAACTGATTAGACAAGCACATGCTTTCTTTCACCTAGACAAGCCCGTAGGAAGCTGCCTGTGTTGATGTAGGAAGAAAACAGAATGCAGTTTTGATACAATGCCGGTTATAGTTAATTGTCTGTTTCTTAATATCTGTTTAGCTGTACCTACAGCTGCACGAGAGCAAGTCAGACTTCATTGACACGACACCAAGTAAATGCTTAAACTACTCCACACAAGCCATTTGCAAGCTCCTAAATGTTGTTCCAATGGAACAAGTTCATTCCAGAAAACAAAAATCTAGTTCATTCCAATGGAACCAATGCGATCTGTCAGTGTGTGTGGAAAGAAACCAGGTACAGATCTTTTTCGGGGAAAACCCGCTTCTAGTAACCAAAATCACTGTAACATGTAGAAGCTTGCATAACGAGATCGCTGGCAACTACTCCACATTTAGAAAAAATAAAAACATTGTATAATAATTTTGTATTAACCGAATACTTCTCTGTAGCGATACTTAAATTTGATTGTAGATAGTTTCCTCAGCCTACAAGAACTCGATAATATGCGTTCATGAATAGTAGAAATTTGTTCGAGAACCGAGGACCGCAGCTCACAGATTGATTTCATAGCTTGGATTCTTAAACTGATTAGACAAGCACATGCTTTCTTTCTCCTAGACAAGCTCATATGAAGCTGCCTGTGTTGATCTAGGAAGAAAACAAAATGCAGTTTTGATGCAATGGTGTTTATAGTTAATTGTATGTTTCTTAACATCTGTTTAGCTGTACGTACAGCTGCACGGGAGACAAGTCACAGTTCATTGACACGGCACCAAGTAAATACATACACAAGCCATTTTCAAGCTCCTAAATGTTGTTCCGGTGGAACAAGTTCATTCCAGAATCCATCTATTGTTATGAGGTTGAATGCAAACATTAGCAGACTAATCCAAAGCCTTCCCTGAATCTGAACGAAAGCAAAACAGCTCAACATTCATTAGTCCCAAATCAGAACCAAGTAACGATTCTCCCCACCTGATACATGGACGTGGAAAACGGTGAAAACACACAGAATTCGACCAGGATCAACTGAAAGGTACTGATTAATGAAGCATGTCGTTATTATGTCTCGATGCTAGTTGGCCAAATGACTACAAAAATTAGATAACATACAGGATTGAGCAGAATAACGGATCAATTACTACAAGCCCACATCACAGCTGACCAGTTCATGCTACACAGAGGGTAAATTTCCACGTTGATCACAGCACACGAGCCACTTCTGCATCTCAGCCACCGGAACACAACTCTAGATACCTGCAGGGCAATCATGGCGTCAGACAGACCAATTTTCATTCACGGTAAGACATTTTAATAATCTGAAGATTTTGTATGATTTGAACAGTAATTAGCTTCACCATTGTAAAAATCTCCAAAGTTGAATCATCTTAGCATTATTATATGAAACAAACCTTACAAACGAAGAACAATGGGTAATTATTAGTGTAGTGGCACGCCTTTAACTTCTAATATTAGTAGTTTTTAGCTGCATCTAGTTTCTATAGAGGCTAAAATATCAGTGGGCATATTAGGGTTTTGTGGAGTAGGAAAGCTGAGACGTCTGGTTTCTAGCCCATAGGCATTCTTTTTAGAAATGCAAAAGCACCTTGGTAGTCACTAGTGGGTCTGATTCAACCATTTTCACGCAATCATGATTTTTGAGTCGCCGAGTCGAGTCAAGTCACCGAGGCCGAGACTCATGACTTGCTGACTTGACTCAGCGACTAGGCTTGATTAGTCGCCCCGAGTCGCCTAAGCAATAAATCCTTGATTTTCAAGCATAATTCCAAATAATTGAGCCCAATTGAGAACAACACAAGCAGCACAAGGTGTTAGGCTGTTATGACACTTTCAGTTTCGTCAGATTAGTTAGTCTGTTAGCTATTTTCCAGGGAGTTGAGGATGCGATCTGTTGCCCCTTGACTCGGTTAGTCTGTTAGCTATTTTCCAGGGAGAAGGAGAGGGAGAGAACGTGAGAGAGTGGACTCAGGTTATTTGGTGCTGCGGTTAGTCGCGCATCTGTCCTGTTTATTTGCTAACTGAACCACAGCACCACGGGCACCACCTAGCAGGAGCGGAGAGGAAACAGGCCATGGGGGGAGAGAGGGGAGCCGTACCTTGTTGCCCTGCTGGGAGAGGGCTGCGTCAGGGGTGGAGAGGCGCAGAAGCTTGGCCGGAGAAGGGGTGTCCGGTGGAGGAGGACGGGAGCTGGCCGGGGTGGACAAGATCTGGCGGAGGAGGAGATGGTCGCCTGAGAAGAGGGAGCTCGCGTGTCTCTCTCTCTGCTCGATTCCTCTCACAGGTGTGTTCCCCTCTCTCTCCCTATCCATTTTCCCTCCTAATTGCCCCGATTCCCTTCCCTTCCCGCCTGATTTCTTCTTCCCGCTCCGTTTTCTTCCGCCCTTTCCCGCGCCTCTGCGCCAAAAATTTCTGAGCAAGTCGAGCGACTTGCGCCTCAACTCCGGCGACTAATCGCAGCGAGTCTCTGGCGAGCCGCCGAGGCGCGCGACTCGCTCCGTGAGTCAAGTCGCCTTCGCGATTCATCCACCGCAGAACGACTTGGCGACTAATCAGCGACTAATCGGCGACTATACCGCGACTCAAAAACCATGCACGCAATAGAAGCCTCAATCAGGGATCGTGCATCATCTTATTTGCCAACAGACTTCCATCAGTCAAAATAGTACTCCCTCCGTCCTCAAAAGGATGTCTCAACCTAGACTAAATTTGCATGTATGATGTATCTAGACATTTGTGGACGGAGGGAGTATCACTTTTTTTACTTTGCGCAACATCAAAAACAATCTTCTGACGGTCTGACAATTTCTAATTAGTAAGAAGGCAATTCATGATGAAAGCAGTATTTAAGGTGAATCTAGTCATGCATTTGGACCAAATTTTCAATATGAAGTGTTAAACATATACTATGATCAGCCACAAAGCATAGCTACATATAGTTTGGATCAGACAATAGCCAATTACATACGCAAGTTAGACTGACCATGAGAGATATGCTGAGAAAATAATTCAGGAAGGCATGCTCTTCAAAAAACTGCAACAATCATTAGTTCAATAGGGTATCATAATGAAATGGCACAGCTACAGAGGAAGTACCGAAACAGTATGAAACAAATGCTCAGGTATATTTAGTTTTTAGTTAATTATGCAGACGAACAACATATAAATCAAATTATGAATTCATAGATCCAAAACCACAAATAACTAATCAAAGGAAGCAAGTGTCAAAAGTTAAAAAATAAAGACATGAAGCACGATAAAGGATGTATTTCTTTCTGCTACCACTTAACGTGACAACATTATCATCTATGAAGGCACCAAGTTTTGCACAGAAGGGTAAAGAATAGTAAGTCATTAGTCATCTGAGGAGCTACAGGAAGAAAAACCTGCACTACCAGATGGGACTAGGGGTACTAAGGAGGAGGTAAACTAAAAGCAAGGGAGCTTGGTGGAAGGGGAAGGCGAGCAAATTAAAGAGAATGTAGGTGCACGAAAAGCATGATGAAGAGAGTGAAGAGCTGCTGAGAAAGGGATGAGGAAGCATGGCCTGGAGAAAAGATCCAAGATACAGCTTGTCATGAAAGCATGATGGGAGGTGGCCAGATTGGCAGCATTAAGCTGATGGTTATAAGAAAAGTTTAGAGTCCTCTCTTGCAATTTGGTACTTGAGGAATGGCAATAAAAACTAAAAAGGAAAGACACACATGTTATTCGAAAAAACAGTTCAGATAACTCAACCTGCATTCAGGAGATAAGCTTGTCTGCTCAGCCAGTACATCACAGTAGCATATCTTGATCAGCTCCATCACGCTCACCGCCCACGACTGTTTCTGCAGTCATAAGAAGTCATATAAGGAGACATCAACAACATATTTTGGATAAACCCACGACTTTATCTTTGGAAAAAACAAATCGGCTCTTCCCAGAGCCTGCACACTAACCAATATTGTGTACTGATTAAAGAATATTCCCAAGACAGTATTTACTTATCGATGTCATGAAAATGAAAGACTTGCACACTCGAACTATTATCTGATAAAAAAGACAGGCTATCCAGAATTAATAAGTTTGTTCCACCACATATAAAAAACAACCATGCTCATATCAATAACATTGTAACAACCAAAGTTACGCTGACTATTAAAATTATGATCATCTTTAAATTTATTTAGCCTGAAGGATGAAATGAACTCAATTTATTAGTATTCCCTGCAGTGAACTTGCTGTTTGCAGCAGGAAACTCTCCCACCAGTGATAAAATGAACAATTTGTAGATTTTAAACAAATTCGTCATTATGGATTTAAAATTATTGGCAACATAGCATCAAAAACAATACTGAATGAACAAATATAAGTAAATATAAGAGTCCAAATGAACCTATTAAATTAAGCTACCTACATTTCAGTTGGTTTAAGCTAGTTTTCATTTAGTTGTCTTCGACTTGAGATGAATCTGCGCTGCAGCTATGCACGAACACTAGTAGTATACAATTCTTGCATATGTCAATAGCAGGCAACAAAGAGATTTTGTTCAATTATGACTTCTGCTAGCTCGACTTGAAGCAGATAGTTCAATCACAATAACAATAGGAGATAATATAAAAAACAGCACCGCTACATATTTGTTGACAAACCATACATTCAGCGGCGGAGCTGCACGTTAGCTGTGGGGTCGGCCGACCCCACAGCTTTTGAGCAAAATACACTAAAAACACTGTACATTTACTGTACACTGTGAAGAAAACAATACAAAAAAATAATAGTGACCCCACAGATTATTGAGGCTGGCTTCGCCACTGCATACATTAATACAACAATGCAATCCCATCGCCTGGCTACGGAAGTCAAACTGGTGACATAAAAAGCATAAAGGATACTAGCTACCAGTAACAGGTATGTATCTAGATTATAACCATAAAATAAAATGTTACCACACAAGCAACGGAAGAGAAACCCTACAGTGCAAACGATCTTTGTGTTGAGGAGATCATCAAGCATTAAAGAAAAAGGTGATACACCACTACTTAAAATTGCTAGCTTCAACACTAAAGGATGAGAATGGCATTCCATCAACCAATTATCGGAAATCAACAAGGTATTGTTACAACGACAATTTGAAGACATTCAATTACCTATAGCATAGACACTTTCAAATGGATAACAGACAAGACTGTTGTTGCTTTCAATAAGTTTGCATTGCAATGGCTCAAGCTGGACCATGTAGGTACCGCCAAATGTCTTCAAGAGTACCACATTATTTTCCTCAGCATACCCTAACAACCATACGCTGCTTATCTGATTCTGTGAGTCTAGGGAAAGTAGCTCGTCCAGTTCAAAAGTTCTTCCCAGCACCCACGACGTAGCACCATCACAATCTGTACTCCTCTTCCATAACTGGACGGTGTAATCTGACAAGGAGAGTAAACCCAGCCCGCCACCCTCTGCCCGCACAACCATCAACTCGTTGTGGTATTGACCCTTGGCAAACATATCCGATGGCACCTGCGTCACAGCCATGCTCTGCCTACACAAATCCACCTCGAGAAGTACACTTGACCTCAGCCAGTAGAGGGAATTCCGGGCCAGAACAGCAGGCATGCCTTCATACTTCACAACCTCGCGTGGAACCGGTGTTGCTATGGGATTGCTCCACAGGCGAGTCTCCGACGAGTAGATGCAGACGATCACTCGTGGATGGCGTCTCTGTCTGTAGCCTATCAGCACCACCTGGAAGTGGCGGGCATCTCCAGCAGCGCGGAGCACCGTCCCGTCGATCGGGATGTTGCGCATGTCGAACCCCGGGGGAGTGGCGACGCGGTGCTGGTCGCCGGTGACGGGGTCCCACACCAGGACCTGGTCCGCCGATGACGAGATTAGTAGGAGGCCGTGGCGGCATCCGAGGAGCATGCATCTGTTGCCGTCATCGGTCGGCGGGGGGAAGCGGCCGTGCGGGACGCCGTTGGGGGGCGCCATGGTAGGTAGAAACAGGAGGCCGCCGAGAGCATCGCGGAAGTAACCGAGCAGAGGAGGGTTGCGGCGGTGGCGGAGGCGGAACCGGCGGACGAAGCGGGGGTCGGAGACGAGGCTGAGCCAGCGCTTGCAGACGGCGGAGGCGCGGGGGAGTGAGGATGGCTGCGGGGGCAGGCGGAGGAGGATCTCGGAGAGAAGGTTGTCGTCGTCCAGCGGCGGCGCCGCCGCCGCCGGCAGCATCTCGCCCTGCTCAGAGCCCAAGCGTGGAGTGGAAGCGATGTGCAGGCGACCTAATGACCCCTGGAAGCCCACAAGATGAGAGCCCACGACAACTGAAGTAGTAATAGAAAGCCCACTACACAAAATGTACATTTACAACTTGCATTTCTATGACTAAACAACAACTTGCACTTCTAAGCAAAAAACTATTTTCACATATATTTTTCAAAACATTCTAAAACCATATTTTGTTACAAAATATTCTTTTTTACATTTTGCATTGAATTAGATCTTAAGATGACGATTCTTCAATCGTACGTTCTTGCATATTTTTCAATTAAGTAGATAATAGGCACCAAATCCATATGATCTAAATAAAAAACTTCTATGTTGTGATAGTCTACTTGATTTGTGCTTTCATCCTAAACCTGTGAGATCTAAAAGATTCATGTATATGATCTGCTCCACCCCATATGTACGTACATGGTATTCTGATTGAGATTGCTCATTTTGCGTCAGATATAATCCAAACTTTTATCAAAATTTTCAAGTTATTGTTATAATGTAAAATATTCAAATAAGGGCACTTAATTAATCAATTTTTTGCAGGAGAACACCCGACAGAAGCTACACAAGATCAGCCGGTTGACAAGAAGATTTATATGTCACACAATCACATGCAATCAGCAAACGGAGCTTGGCTCTGATGGTTGGGTTCCCTGTGGTGGAACCAGCCCACCCAGGTTCAAGTCCTAGACTTGGCATGGGCGTTTGCATTTACCTGGATTTATTCCAGGATTATCCGGCGCTATTCTTTCAGTGGTAGGTGACGTGCCCGTCAACAGCGAGGCGCCTGTGGTGACTTCGTCAACCTCAAGATCTGCCGGCTCAGTCCTTCAGAGGTGCTCATAGGGGTAGGGTGTGCGTGCGTGCGTTCATAGGGGTGAGTGTATGTGCGTATTTGTGAGCGTCTGTGTTGTACTGTGTTCTCAAAAAAAAAAAAAAAAATCACATGCAATCATAGTTATAAAATGACTAACATTCATATGTCAAAGAACAATCCACATAATGAACAAAACAAAAAATAAGACATGCTCAAATATGGACTCATCTTATAATTGTATCTAAGATTTAGCTGTCTTATACATTGTACTTAATTAATGCTAATCGTTAAGATCAGCTTCTCTCCATGCTTTCTTCATTATTAAGCTCACCTACCATACACGGAGTATACACAAATGACTCATCTATTCCATTTGAGTGGGAACAATAATAACTTTTTGGGCATGAGTAGCCGAGATATTGAACCTTTGAGTTATTCATATGATAGGCCACAACGCCGAAGACATCGGTCAAATAGACAACTTCCTTGTAAGGATGGAATCCAAGAATGTCTAAGTATTTGTAGTATTTCTTAGCTCCACGTTTAATTGTAAAAAAATCATCTTCCTCAGAGTCCCACCCAGATCTCTTCTTCGTAGGAGGGACATCTTCCTCGGCGTCAGACACATCATGTACCATCCAAGGTGCATCCACTGGTATATCATATTTTTTTAGGTGTTGGCTTAAAGGTACAAGGTCATGTTGATACTTCAAGATCCACTCCGCCTGTCCACTTGACTCAGCGAGGATCCAAACCCTTAATCGATGGGGCTCTTCAACTATTCCAAAGTGCACCATATTTTGTGATCTCCCTAGATATGGTAGTGCACTTATCTTCTTCTTATTGTATGTTGGCTCTCTAATCACTTGGTATGTACCGTTTGACAACAAAAGCCTGAAACAAAAATCTCATATGATATATTATATAATTAATTGTACAAATTAATAATCTTATTTCTATTTGCACGTAAAGTAACAAAACAAGAAAATATATGTAATTATGATGCACCTAAGTATATTAGCTAATTAAAACTCTAGAATCTTATTGGATGCAGGTGCTAATAACTGAAAAAAAATAGTACGTCTTATCAAATTTACATGTGTGCCACTAACAAGAAATGAGCTTGCGACCATATTGTACGCATGTCCATGCCTTTTTCTTACATCTTATTATCTTACTTAATGATCTCTCTTTCGTGCATAGAAAAGGTAGAAAAAGTGTAAGGGAATAAATCAGTGCATGCATCTTCATACCTCAAAATAAAGTGACCTCGGCAATGCACGTAGAGTGCTCCTCGGCAGTAGACGGCGTAGCGCCAGCGTGCCCCACAAAAGAATGGCCTGCCATGATCGGCGAGCAAGTCCCGAACCGTTCCCATGGGCTCGCCTTGACGGACGAAGGCCCTCTCCTCCCACTGGCCGGTCCTCGACGAGAACACGTTCAGCCTCCACGGAGTCGGTGGCCACTCCGATTCCAGCAAGCAGCGGCTCTCGTCATCGTCCACAAATGGCGGCTTCTCCGCCTCAGGCGGCGCGGCAGGCACCACCACCACCTCGTAGTGCGGCGACACGGCCGGATCGAACGCGAGGTACACGGCACGCACGCCATCACGCCGCGGGCGAGGGACGAGCGTCCACCGCCGCGTCGCCGGGTTGCAGACGCAGAGCTTGCTGCTCCCCATCTCGCAGAGGAGCAGGCCGTTGCTGTGATCTAACACCGACCACCAGGGCAGGCGGTCGTCGTCGGGAAGGAAGTCGAGCATGGCGTCGACGATCGGCTGGGAGGAGCCGTCGCTGGAGGTGGGGGAGGGGCGGGCGAAGAGGTGCGGCCGGTCGTGGTCGATGTAGTTGATGAAGATGCCGTGCACCTTGCTGTGCGTCGTTCTCCAGCGCTGCCGGGCCGCGGCGCCGAGGAGGCTACACGCGGGCAGTAGGCGGCGGGCGGCTCTCGTCAGCATGGCCATGGCTGGACATAGGGCGGCGGCGCCGTAATCGATCAATGCGTCCGGATCGGGTCAATTTTTGAGTCTGTTGTACGTGGCCAATGGGCTTTCTTACCCACCTCGGTCCAATAATCGTGCACATACGGTTCCCTAGAAAAACAAATCTACTTTATGAACCTTTTTTTTCTTCCATAAAAACCTATATATATTTTTATCCCCTTGCTACAGTAGAGAGGGAGGCGAAAAAGAAGGCGACCGTGAAGCTCGAAGGTTCGTCGGCGAATTTGCTGCTTCGGCATCATGACGGCGAGAAGCTCTAGATCTTGTCCGTGCGAGTAGTTAGGACTAGGTTTTCTTAGGGTTTGTGTGTTCTGCTAGTGGCTTCGAATCAGAGAAGATGGTGCCGGTGTTGGAGAATAAGGCCACCCCTTCCTTTTCCGGTCCGGCGACGACCTCGCCGGGGAGGTAGTGGAGTTCGGTGGTCTTAGATCTTTGAATCTAGTGGGTGGTTTCTCCCTGCGGGTGGTCGACAAGGCGACTTTGCCGACTGCACGTGATGGAGATCCCTAGTGGCGGGTGGTCGTCGTCGTCGCATTTTTTGCCTTCCCTAGTGGCGGTGCTGGACTTGTGAGGTGGCGCGTCGGGGATATGGCTTTGGAAGCGTTTTGGATCAGAGGAAGCTTGAGGAGCGATTCCGGTGGCAAGTCCCGACGGGGGTGAGGAATCAAGGACGGAGAAGAGCGGGGCGCCGCCCTGGCCGACTATCCACAACGACAACGATGCCGGCATTTACGGTGGCGTCTACTCTAGAGGTTCATGAGAAGAAGTTGCGATGGATTTTCTCCATTCCATGCATTGGTTTCTGCCATTCCACTTCGGCCACGGTGAAGCCATGCGGCAAGAGTCAAGCGCGATGACCTTGATGGATTAATTTGCTATTTCTTTTCTTTAGGGGTTGTTTCTGTAAAAAAATTAGGAGCTCAACATGTGAGATCTACATGAGCTCAGTGCTGAGTTAAATGTATATCATGTGCTCCACAATCTACAAATGGCATTCTAATGAAGATTGTTCATTTACTTGTCACATATAATCCGAGCTTTATCAAATATTTCTATTTTTGTGATGGATGGGCACGGCAAATGGGTCTTCAAATTCTTGTTATAATGTAAAATATCCACATCATGGCACTTTTCTAAGTCGATATAATCCATGATACATATAGGCATAATTAACATTTGTCATAGAGATATCCTACTGATACGTGCATTTTATATCATCATTTATATAACTTTTAGTATCATACTAGAATGTTATTTGCATGATTATATGATTGTTTCTACATGTTTTAGATGATTTTGGGGACTTTCATACAAAGTCCCTATTTTTGGTATTTAATTTCTGGGAGGCAGAAAACCTCCTTTTTCTTGTCTTTAATGTTTCAGGAGCTACAGGACTCAAATAATAAAAGGAAAAATACTGCGTCAGTTTTTCATCGGGAGAAAGGCAGAGGGAAGAAGACCGAAGAGAGGAGAGCCACGAGGGCCAAATGGGGGTGGCCCACGCGGCCCATGTACCTGGCCGCGTGGGACCAGCCCAAACTGGCCTCGGGCACCTCCTCGCCTGGGGCTTTTTAGCAACGCCTTCGTCTCGCCCGAAAAGTAACGCCCTAATTTTTCCAAGTCCATCCGAGGTCGCGGCGGCGGCGAAACTCCTGATCCCTTCCGAGGGGGGTCAGATCCTGCTGCTCCGGAACTCCGGAGAAGGGGGAAATCATCGTCATCGTCATCACCTCTCCTCCTTGGCGTGGGAGGAGGCCTCTACATCATCACCCCCATCAAGACCAGCACCATCACCATCATCATCACCGTGATCCACTCCGTTCCCCTCGCAGTTTGAGAGTTGCTATACCCTAGATACTTGTCTTGTGCTACTATTCATGTTTGTGATTGAGTACTTGTCATTATTTGGTGGTGAAGTTATAATTTCAGATTGTGTTGTACCACTTATGCCACTGATTATGATCATGTTCGCACGTTGTGAGTAGTTCCCGTATGTTCCTGAGGGCATAGGATGAATTGGCATTGATTTATATATGACATGTGTTGGTATTTTGTCAAGAGTTTATCTTTTATGTGATTCTATGATGGTGTTGTGCGAACGTCGACTGCACAACACTTCACCTTTATGGGCTCATAGGAGAACACCGTAGTGTAATGAATTGATGGAGACTTGGGAGGACACGTAAACCTGAGACCGAGTCATGAAGTTATATTATGAGGGTATTAGTATCGGGGACCTTAGAGTGTAATGCTATGGTGGGACTTTAGGTCTTAATAATTCTTGTGCAGTCATTTGCTTGGCCACATGATCCATCATAAGGGGTTGTAGTTTATTTATTTAGCTATACCTAATTATGGCTCCGTCCAAAGAGGATTAAAACTTGACAAGATATTCAACGTGTTGTTTAATAAATCTCTATGCCTAGCATCATCCATGCCGCCCTCGGGAACGTTTGCCACATATAAGTTACACATCACTTGAGCTTGTCCTTTGCCACATAAGAGGATTGGGCTTTCTCTCTTTGAGAGCTTTCACTTGCTACTATCTGTTATCTGCTTGCAATTATACAACTGAAAATACCAAAAACATTGCATCTTTTATTGTTTTATTTATCAATCTTACTAACCAATACCTTCAGCTCCTCGTGGGTTCGACAACCTTTTCTAATTGAAAGGTACTACAATTGATCTCCTGCACTTGGGAGCCATCAAGATACTTTTCTGGCGCCGTTGCCGGGGAGCGTAGCGCTATTGGTAAGAAGTTTGGTAAGGAAACTTGAAAGCTGTTTATCTCATTGTTACTATGGCATTTATGAATCGTGCCTCGCTGCATCTTGCTCTATATGAAAGTGCTTATGCCACTACTGCAAAGGTGGTTGAAACTGCTGTGCCTGAGATACCTAAAGTGGGATATAAAATTCCCATGGGTCATGTTAAAAGAGTTATGAAAAATCCATTTACAGGAGATGGAACTAAGTCGGCACGCGAGCACATGGAAATAATTGAGGACATATGTGGCTTATTCAGACTACCTGGTATTTCAGAGGATCAGGTAAAAAGGAAGCTATTGTATTTGTCTTTATCTGGTAATGCTCGTGATTGGTACAGGTCTTTGGATGAAGAGGTCCAGAATGAATGGAGTATCTTGAGGAAGGTTTTCTTTCTTAAATATTTTACTCCTAAAGAAGCTTATGATAACCGCTGCTATATATTCAATTTCTGGCCACATCTGGGAGAGAGTATTACTCAAGCTTGGGGGAGGTTAAAGGAACTCCTTCGCAAGAATCCATGTCATGATCTTACAAGGAAACTTATATTGATAAACTTTTATGTGAGACTACCTATGAAGCACAAGGAGATTCTGGATAATTCATCTGGTGGAAGTTTTACTAATAACACTGAAGAAGAAGCATGGAATTTATTGGAGACTATTTCTGAAAATACTAGCCACTGGGATCTTGATAAAGGTAATGAGCCATATTTTGATTATGAATATTCATGTGTAGAGAATTTCTCTACTTCTATTCTGTTTAAAAATCTGAGTGATACTTTTGGTCTTGATCCTTATGTTATAATTGAAATAGCTAAAGGTTTTGCTGATCATATCTGTGTTCCAAAAAGTGGATTTGAAGTTTATGTTGAACCTGTTAAACAATCTATTGTTGTTCCTAAAGTTATTAAACAGGTTGAACCAATGTCATCTGTGACAATTGAGGAGTATGTTGAACCACCTCCATTTCCAAACCAAGTTAAGGAGAATTTACTTAAAGCTGTTACTAACAAGAGTAACAAAAGATGTTCTCAGCCTTATGAACAGGTGGAAGTCAACACTCAAATTTCTGTTATCAAGCAACTAAATGAAGAAGACCCAGTGGATGTTTATCTATGTGAAGATGCTACCAAAGTCATCAAAGGTAATTCGGCCAAAGTTGGGAAACCTGTTATATCATGCTCTATTGGGACTTCAAGTTATCATGGTCTATGTGATATTGGAGCAAGTATTAGTGTCATTCCATATTCTCTTTATCTTGAGATCAAGCCTGATATTGATCCCATTGTTATGGAAGAGACAGGTATGACAATTCAACTTGCTAATAAAGATTATATTAGTCCATTTGGAATTGTTAGAGATGTTGAAGTATTGTTGGCAAAATAAAATACCCTGCTGATTTTATTGTGCTTGGTTGTCCTCAAGATTCATTTTGTCCTATCATTTTTGGTAGACCTTTCTTACATACTGTTGGTGCTGAAATTAATTTGCCTAAAGAGAAAGTGTTTATTAAATGTGCTGGTGAGAAACTTGAATTTAACTTTTCCAAATTTGCTGATAAACATGTTGAGAAAGAGCCAATTCCTAATAATTTAATTGAAACTCTTGCTCATATAGCTGTAGCTTCAACTGATGTTGTAGAACGTTATATGCTTAATCAAGATGAACCATTTAATGATGAGGAAAAAGAGGCTTTGGAACAAATATTATGGCAACAACCACCACAATTACAATTGCATATCCCACCTGATAATTTAGGAGTGCTACCACCACCTAAAGGGGATCCTAGTTTTGAATTGAAACCTTTGCCTGCAAATCTGAAATATGCATATTTGGATGAGAAGAGCATATATCCTGTCATTATTAGTGCTAACCTTTCAGCTGAAGAGGAAGAGAAATTACTTGATGTGCTAAAAGCTCACCGACCAGCCATTGGATACTCTCTTGATGATCTTAAAGGTATAAGCCCCGCTCTATGTATGCATAAAATTAATCTGGAGGAAGATGCAAAACCTGTTGTTGATTTTCAACGCCGCCTCCATCCAAAAATGAAAGAAGTGGTAAGGAAAGAGGTAATAAGACTTATTGAAGCTGGTATCATTTATCCTATAGCTGACAGTAAGTGGGTTAGTCCTGTTCATTGTGTTCCTAAAAAGGGTGGAATGACTGTTGTTCCAAATGAAAAGGATGAACTTGTGGCTCAACGTACTGTAGTTGGTTATAGGATGGTTATTGATTTCAGAAAATTGAATAAAGCAACTCGAAAAGATCATTATCCATTGCCATTTATTGATCAAATGCTAGAAAGGTTGTCTAAACACTCTCACTTTTGCTATCTAGATGGTTATTCAGGTTTCTCGCAAATTCCTGTCCATAAGGATGATCAAGAAAAGACCACTTTTACTTGCCCATATGGTACTTTTGCTTACAGGAGAATGCCATTCGGTTTATGTAATGCTCCTGCTACTTTTCAAAGATGCATGAATGCTATATTTGCTGATTATATTGAAAAGATAATGGAGGTTTTTATGGATGATTTTTCTGTGTATGGTACTTCCTTCGATAATTGCTTGTTCAACCTTAACAAAGTTTTACAGCGTTGTGAAGACCAACACTTGGTTCTTAATTGGGAGAAGTGTCACTTCATGGTTACTGAGGGTATAGTTCTTGGGCATAAGATTTCTGGAGAAGGAATAGAAGTTGATCCAGCAAAGATTGAAGCTATTGAAAAACTACCATATCCAAGGGACCTCAAAGGTATAAGAAGTTTTCTTGGGCATGCAGGTTTTTACCGTAGGTTCATTAAGGATTTCTCCAAAATATCAAAACCTCTAACCAATCTTCTGCAAAAGGATGTTCCTTTCTCTTTTAATGATGATTGCATTGAGTCCTTTAATATTTTGAAGAATGCTTTAATCACTGCTCCCATTATTCAACCTCCTGATTGGAACTTGCCTTTTGAAATTATGTGTGATGCTAGTGATTATGCAGTTGGGGCTGTTTTGGGCCAACGTGTTGATAAGAAACTGAATGTTATTTATTATGCTAGTAGAACACTTGATGCTGCTCAAAAGAATTATGCTACAACTGAGAAAGAATTTTTAGCAGTACTGTTTGCTTGTGACAAGTTTAGACCTTATATTACTGATTCAAAAGTCACAATACATACTGATCATTCTGCTATTAAATACTTGATGAATAAGAAAGATGCTAAGCCTAGACTAATAAGATGGGTACTTCTATTGCAAGAATTTGATTTACACATTGTTGATAGGAAAGGGGAGGATAATCAAGTTGCTGATCATCTCTCTAGGATGGAAAGCATACCTGATGATCCTATTCCTATTAATGATAGCTTTGTTAATGAACAACTTGCAATTGTTAATGTTTCTAGTGCTAAAGTTGCATCTCCTTGGTTTGCCAACTATGCAAATTTTATTGTTGGTAAAGTTTTGCCTCCACACTTCACTTCTCAACAAAGAAAGAAATTCTTTTATGATCTTAGACATTATTTTTGGGATGATCCTTTCCTCTATAAGAAAAGTGTGGATGGTATTATTAGACGTTGTGTACCTGAGCATGAACAACAGGCTATTATAAGAGATTGTCATGACAGTCCCTATGGAGGGCATCATGCAGGAGATCGCACAGGAGCAAAGGTATTACAATCTGGTTTCTATTGGCCTACTTTATTTAAGGACTGTGCTGAATATGTTAAATCTTGTGATAAATGTCAAAGAGTAGGAAACATTGGTAGGAGGAATGAAATGCCTATGAATTATTCATTGCCACTTGAACCATTTGATGTGTGGGGTTTTGACTTTATGGGTCCTTTCCCAGAATCAAAGACAAAGCATACTCACATTTTGGTTGCAGTTGACTATGTTACAAAGTGGGTGGAAGCAATTCCAACCAAAAGTGCAGATCATGCCACAGCAATGAAGATGCTCAAGGACATCATTTTCCCCAGGTTTGGTGTTCCTAGGTTCTTAATTACTGATGGTGGTTCTCATTTCTTGCATGGTGTTCTTAGAAAAACTTTGGCAAAATATGATGTTAACCATAGAATTGCATCTCCTTATCATCCTCAAACAAGTGGGCAAGTTGAATTAAGCAATAGGGAAATTAAACTCATTTTGGAAAAGACAGTGAATAAGTCTAGATCTGATTGGCCAATTAAGATTAATGATGCTTTGTGGGCTTATAGAACTGCTTTTAAAAATCCTATGGGAATGTCTCCTTATAAAATGGTTTATGGAAAAGCTTGTCACTTACCTGTTGAACTAGAACATAAAGCTAGATGGGCTATTAAACAACTGAACTTTGATTTTAAAACTGCGGGAGAAAAGAGAATTCTTGACCTAAACCTACTTGACGAATGGAGAAATGAAGCTTATGAAAGTGCCAGGATGTTTAAAGAAAAAGTTAAGATTTGGCATGACAAGAAAATTAAGAAAAAGGAATTCAAAGTAGGTGATCAAGTTTTATTATACAACTCTCGTTTCAAGTTTTCTGCAGGGAAGCTAGCTTCAAAGTGGCAGGGACCATTAGTGATACAGGAGGTGTACCGTTCAGGAGCTATCCGTCTTCACGGTGACATGAAAGGTAAACCTCATGTAGTCAATGGACAACGCCTTAAACCTTATATTGCAGGAAAGAGCTTCATCGGAAGGGTGGAGGAGTTGAATTTACAAACACCGGAGAGGTAATTGAGAGAAACCGTGCAGTTCAGAAACCCTAAATCAATAGAAGGTAACTTTGTGTTGGAAAGTTTCTCGGAATTGCATAAAATTTTACGGAGGTCAATTTTTATGGAAATCATCGTATGGGACAAGAAAACTGGACGAAACGGAGACCCGAGGGAGAAAGAGAGGGGCCCACGCGGCCCATGTACCTGGCCGCGTGGGGCTCCCTTTTCCACCTCGGAGTCCTTTTTCGTCTCGTTTTCGATCCCGACGCTTCGCCTTGACCCAAAAACTCAATATATACCCCTCTCTGTCGATCTAATCTCGCACCGAGCGTTCTCGAGCGATTCTTTCTTTTGCTGTTTCTGCCTGTCAGGTTTTTAGCCATGTCTTCGGGAGACTCCTACCAATGCTCCTCCATGGACGACGATGATGATGAACTCGATGGGTACAGCCCCACGTCCATATGGAGGAGGAATAGGAAGAGGAAGGACTACTCCGACGATGAAGACTACAAGCTTGATGAAGAGGAGATGGACAAGCAAGAAGCTGAAGAAGAAGAGCACAAGCCCTCCGTCGACATCGCGCCCTTGGCGACAGCACCTCCATCACCCATTGCTGTTGCCGGCGTGAGGGTGAACCACTCTCTTGGAAACAAGAGGCGGGGCGCGCGCATGCAGACCGGAGGGAAGGTTCCCAGGCACTTCCTTGCGAGCAAAAACGTAGCTTCTACTCTTATTGACAGGGAATTTCAGCGCACCACTCAAGAGAACTATCCTGGTGAATGGGATCGCAAGATCCCAACAAGAAGGTGCCAAGCCCGGAGTGGAAGCCTTGCAAAGAGTCGGTGGAGAAGAATCTCATGCAAAAACTGGGAGAAGCCGCAAAAGAGTTCGAAAAAGCTTACAACCTCATGATGAAGATCATTGGGGATCTTGAAGATAATTATTATGAAGGCAATGTGAAAGAAGAGAGGGAGTTCTAGCAAGACACCAAGCTTGGGGGAGTTCCATCTAGTCTTTCTCTTTATCAATCTATCATATCTATCTAGTCATGGTGTGCTTTGCTTTTATCGATTAGTTATCAATATCTCTTAGGCGTGTGTGAGCTCATGGAGCATTATCATGTATCCCTATCTTATGGTTTATCAATGAATATTAAAGTATGGTGTCATCCATGATTCTCTTGTTTGGGGATTTATGGGTAACACTCATGCAAATGAGCGTGGCATATTTAGAATTTCAATCACATCTTGCCTTGAAATTAATTAACTTGAGTATGTTGGACAATTATAGAATTATCTCAATATAGAAGAAGTAAAAAGACTTGTGAATTAATAGTTTGAGGTTAAGATATAGTCTTGTAGGATAAGAAGTTGAGAAGACTTAATGAAAAGGATATAAAACACTCTTGTTACAACCTAGTATCTTTTGAGCAAATTAATGATCATGGATATTTCAATACTTATGCTCTTGAATGTGAATGAAAGGAAGGCACCTGAAATTTCAGCTAGCCATGGAAAGTGTAAGAAAAGGGTTGTGTAGAGCATGGGAACTTGATTGAGATATCCATGACTAAAGTTTGCACTAGTTACTAGTCAAGCAAGAGTGATAACAATTTTTATATCTATCTGTCTTTTCATTTGTCTTCTTTTGAACTTGTTATCCAATGAGAGTTTATCTTGTCTTTGAATTTCAGCAAAGTATAAAAGATTATAATGCTTGCCATGAAGAGCAAAAGCATGTGAAAAACAATATGATTCGATTGTCCAACATACAATGGTTATTTGCTTTCAAAAGTAAGGGGTGATTGCTAGAGTTCTACTTATGTTGCCCTCATATGTATGAGTTTTAGATCATTAATCTTATCTTGCAATTGAATATATGATGATACAATGCCCGTATTTATTTATCAACCATAAGTCCATTGATGCATGTAATGATCTATGTCCTTACTTACTCGAGGACGAGTAAAGGTTTAAGCTTGGGGGAGTTGATACGTGCATTTTATATCATCATTTATATAACTTTTAGTATCATACTAGAATGTTATTTGCATGATTATATGATTGTTTCTACATGTTTTAGATGATTTTGGGGACTTTCATACAAAGTCCCTATTTTTGGTATTTAATTTCTGGGAGGCAGAAAACCTCCTTTTTCTTGTCTTTAATGTTTCAGGAGCTACAGGACCTCAAATAATAAAAGGAAAAATACTGCGTCAGTTTTTCATCGGGAGAAAGGCAGAGGGAAGAAGACCGAAGAGAGGAGAGCCACGAGGGCCAAATGGGGGTGGCCCACGCGGCCCATGTACCTGGCCGCGTGGGACCAGCCCAAACTGGCCTCGGGCACCTCCTCGCCTGGGGCTTTTTAGACGCCTTCGTCTCGCCCGAAAAGTAACGCCCTAATTTTTCCAAGTCCATCCGAGGTCGCGGCGGCGGCGAAACTCCTGATCCCTTCCGAGGGGGGTCAGATCCTGCTGCTCCGGAACTCCGGAGAAGGGGGAAATCATCGTCATCGTCATCACCTCTCCTCCTTGGCGTGGGAGGAGGCCTCTACATCATCACCCCCATCAAGACCAGCACCATCACCATCATCATCACCGTGATCCACTCCGTTCCCCTCGCAGTTTGAGAGTTGCTATACCCTAGATACTTGTCTTGTGCTACTATTCATGTTTGTGATTGAGTACTTGTCATTATTTGGTGGTGAAGTTATAATTTCAGATTGTGTTGTACCACTTATGCCACTGATTATGATCATGTTCGCACGTTGTGAGTAGTTCCCGTATGTTCCTGAGGGCATAGGATGAATTGGCATTGATTTATATATGACATGTGTTGGTATTTTGTCAAGAGTTTATCTTTTATGTGATTCTATGATGGTGTTGTGCGAACGTCGACTGCACAACACTTCACCTTTATGGGCTCATAGGAGAACACCGTAGTGTAATGAATTGATGGAGACTTGGGAGGACACGTAAACCTGAGACCGAGTCATGAAGTTATATTATGAGGGTATTAGTATCGGGGACCTTAGAGTGTAATGCTATGGTGGGACTTTGTCTTAATAATTCTTGTGCAGTCATTTGCTTGGCCACATGATCCATCATAAGGGGTTGTAGTTTATTTATTTAGCTATACCTAATTATGGCTCCGTCCAAAGAGGATTAAAACTTGACAAGATATTCAACGTGTTGTTTAATAAATCTCTATGCCTAGCATCATCCATGCCGCCCTCGGGAACGTTTGCCACATATAAGTTACACATCACTTGAGCTTGTCCTCTTGCCACATAAGAGGATTGGGCTTTCTCTCTTTGAGAGCTTTCACTTGCTACTATCTGTTATCTGCTTGCAATTATACAACTGAAAATACCAAAAACATCTGCATCTTTTATTGTTTTATTTATCAATCTTACTAACCAATACCTTCAGCTCCTCGTGGGTTCGACAACCTTTTCTAATTGAAAGGTACTACAATTGATCTCCTGCACTTGGGAGCCATCACCTACCAACTTTTTGTAAATTATATCCGCAAAAACATGCATTGCATGTAGGCAATAAACCCTGCACGCTATCCGATGATGCCATCTTATATTTACTAATTGGAGGCACCGTAGAAGCCCCCACGTTAATCCTAGAAAACCACGTAAAAATAACCTTAGGATCTCTCTTTTACGGTTGAGATTAAATAAGCAATCAAAAACTCCTTTGCGCACACGCTAGAAGTCTTGCACCGAAGTAGAAGCCCCCACGTTAATCCTAGAAAACCACGTAAAAATAACCTTAGGATCTCTCTTACGGTTGAGATTAAATAAGCAATCAAAAACTCCTTTGCGCACACGCTAGAAGTCTTGCACCGAAAAAAAGAAAAGAGATCGCAAGCTTTAAACGTGATTAGGGTTATCTGATCGATCTCAATCAAGTCAGGCAGTTTCGCCTGCTCTTTCAAAACTCCCACGCCGCCGGCGAGTAGTTTATTCACCCAGGTTAATTCGTTCATGCATATGCTAAATTAGTAGGCGAAAGTATCAGATTTTGCTGAGGTATTTACGAGCGCGCAAACTGCAACTCTATTAATCTTGGGTTGATCATTGACACGTTATGCCAGTCTGCCAGGAGCTTGGTCACAACTGCGGGACGGTTTACCCGACGGCGGATTCTATTTCTCGATCGATTACCAGCCCAGCTGCCACTGATTGTCTGTGTATGCAGCAGGTTTGCATGCAAGCGCGCAGGTCTCATGCATGGCTGGATGGAGTTACTTGACGAGATTCACTATCCAATTGATTATTTTGTGTCCTCAATAGGATGTACCATGTCTACATGCATCAGGTATGCTTCATCCTTATTCCGAATAATTATTGCCTCCTCACGGTCTGGTATGAGCTGTAACATGCGTGTTTGCAATTATTTTTACCTTGCCCCCCTCTTCCTCCAATATGTATATACTACTCATTAGAGGGAATTTAGTTAATTTCAAGATAAATTGTTAATTAAGATATCACCACTCTCCATGTTGCATGCACAATGAATCAGACATACGTGTAATATTGTAAGGTACATATAGAGTATTGTGCGGAAGAGTGTATGGAGCCATAGTTAATAGCTTGAAGTTGTATACAAGTGTAGATGGGTGAAATTGGAACCGTGTTTTTATTTGCATGCCAGGAGTTTTTGTTTTGTTTGCTGAAAGTACCATGTCAGGATTTTAAGCAGGTGAAATATTTCCAATCTTTCTGGAGCCAAAATTATATGAGATAAATATTTCATGTAATTATGTATAGTAAGGCATAAATAAATTAGGAAATTCATCTATGTTTGTCCACATATTTTCTCCTGAAGTATTCAATTTCGTTTTATCATTAAAAATTATCTACTAGCAATAAATCTATAAATCTGGATGAGGCTAGACAGTGAACAGAACAAGGATGGACTGCAAAAGAAATATTATCGTCATATACCAGAAGTTTTTATCTGATTTATTAGTAAAATGAATGTAGCCATCTATTTTCTAGGTGTAAGTAATAACGGCCGAGATCGTTTTTCTAATTCTACCGCCTCACTTATTTTTTTCATGTAATAAAGGTGTTTTCTCATCTAACTATGTTATGTCTCCCTTTTCTCTTCGCCCGGTCTCCCTTTTCTCCACAGAAGGCTTCACGTGCACTATTTAGATAAATATTTGTGTTTTGGGTTACTCCAAGTTAAATAATATCCGAAACTATTGGAGGTAGTGCTCTTTTTGCACACATTTCATAATTTCCCCCATATAACTATAGCACCAGGAATTTCAATAATGGCGGCTCATGTGGTGTGGACGGGCAAGGAGATCGAGCCGAATGAGATTCATTTTCCTCATCATATATTAATATGTTTTTTTCTCGCAGTCGCCATAATATTTTTGATTACTTGAGTTGCCAGCATCATTGCATTGGTGTTTATACAAATAGTGCCCGGAACTGCATGTTTCCAACTGTAGCTACATGCATACACGTATAGAACGGTTCTCCAGCAGATGCATGTGTAAGCGTATGGTAATGCATATTCTCAGTCGAGGTTGTTCCATGTTTATACATTCTCCCTGGTTTAGATATTAATTTTAGCAATGTCTAAATTTTAAATTTGTCTGTATGCTACTAACCCATGTGTTTCCATGCCTATTTTATCTGTTTGTATACCACAAATAATCCAGTACTCATTTGAGATCCGGCTTACAGTATTATAACTTTATAAAAAATTTATTTTATCTCTTACGTTGTCTCCTGACATCAAATATGTACACAAATAACGCCGGAAGATCCTCTTGCTGTAAAGAATTACTGTTGTTCAGCCAATGGAAAACAAACATCATCCATATGGGTTGTCCTGTAGCAGAGCAAGATCGCAAACTGATTTAATTTTTGGAATATATATAGCCAGCGACGGTATATGTTTTGTTTTCGGCAGGGTCCAGATTCAAAAGATTTTTATTAAAATCTGAAATAAAAACTCTTGACACGGCAATGAAGTGGAAAATTTATATTTGAATGTTAGCTTATGCTAAAAAAAATCCGGATGAGATGCAAGGTACGTTGTTCTTGCGAAATCAGTTGAACATATATATGGTCTTTGTTTCATGAACATTAATACATGCTCCGAAAATTTGTCATGATATGTTAATTCATAAATAATATTCTACAATGACTTTGAACAATTGAGACAATAAAAAAGGAGATGAGAAATATGTGTAGAGACACTATCAAGTTTTAAACAAAATTGAATAGATGGCGAGCTACCCTCGATTCTAGCGCAGTCTGTTGGACAAAAGAATCCATGTGTAAATCTTATATACGAATAAATATTTAACATTACCGTCTAATTGTATTAGTGTGTTTAAGAGTTTGGATAAGTTGTCAAACAATGTAATGGAGTTTAATTTACTTAGAATCGTGAGACTTTACAATAGTACAGAGGATAAAATTTATCAAACTATAGGTCTCACATTTGAGTAATAATTAAATTTTAAAAAAACATAGTGTATATATATATATGTTAAGAAATTCTAAATACTAGCCCGTGCGAATGCACGGGTTGACGACTAGTACAAAATAACAGGGCAACTACTCATATATAGCACATAATTTCAAAAAAAAAACTCATATATAGCACATCCAATATTGTGTGTTAACTTGTTGTAAAAGTCAATAAAACGTGAGTACGGTGATTTTCCGATAAAACGTGTCTATAATTACCTATAGAAGGTGATAAAATATACAACCCACATAATTCTCTCTCTCTCTCTGTCTCTCTCTCCATTTACTTATATCTCACACCATCACACATAATCATAATGAAGAAAAATTGACATGTATGAAAGAACAACCCACATAATGAAGAAAACAAAGAACAAGACGTGGCTCAAACATGGACTCATCCTTATAATTTATCTATTATTCAGCGGTCTATGTTGTACTTAATTAATGCTAATCTTTAAGAGGAGCTCCGCTCAGTGTTTTCGTCGTTAAGCTCACCTACCATACAAGGGTTATACACAAATGACTCATATATGCCATTTGTGTGGGCAAGGTCATAGCTTCTTGGGCGTGAGTAGCCTAGATACTGAACCTTTGAGCTATTCAAATGATAGGCTACCACTCCAAAGACATCAGTCAAGTAGACAACTTCCTTGTAAGGATGAAATCCAAGAATGTCAAATTATTTGTATGATTTCTTTGCTCCATGTTTAATTGTAAAAAAAATCATCATCATCAGAGTCCCACTCAAATCTCTTTTGAGTTTTAGCAACACCATCTTCCTTGGCGTCAAACGCATCTTGTACCATCCAAGGTGCATCCATCAAGCTATCATATAGTGTTGGGAGAATTGATTATAACCCCCCTGTTCGTGTGCCACCACAACTTAAGCCCCCTTGTACATCTCGCTCCCTTTCAGCCCCCCAGTTTGGCTAATGATGTTGCTAATCGCCCCCCTTTGAGTTTATTATCCGGTCATTAAGCAAGTAACCATACGTACTCGTCTAATTATATCCAGAAATGACAAAACTGCCCTCCATCTATTTCTCCAAGCGCACGAGCTGGGCAGCTTTGCCCGTGCCTGTTCATTTCTCACTCTGCCCGTGCCCGTTCATTTGCTCGTGCCCTAGCCGCCGGAGCTGCTCCTCGTCGCCCCCGCCGGATCTGCCCCGACCGCCACTTCTCCCTCCCCGTCCGCCACCCTCCAGGCCGCCTCAAGGTTAGGCAAGCTTCTCCCCTTCCTTTTCTCCATGGATTTTGCTTGCTCTCTCTGGTATGATTGGTCTGATTCGTGGAAACCCTAGATGTCGTGGGAGCTTGGTACGGGGATTTGAGAGGGTTTCGATTCGATTGACAAAGGGGTGTGATGGATCCGACAAGGTAACATCATATTCCCCTGTTTTCTTTGATTTATGCATGAGTTTTGGTGAGTGAAATTTCTGATTTGTTCCCTGTATATTGACTAGGATCGATGCAACGTCTTTGCATGATTCTAATCAATCCAGTGTCACAAACCTAACCACTGGAGTGATCTCATCCACTGAAGTAGAACCTGCTAGCACAATTGTGGATTGGTCTGCTCTTGTGATTGAACCTGAAACTGATGAAAACATTGTCGGGGATGAGAAGGGGATCCCGGATGAGAAGCCGGTAGACGAGAAAGCCATGTTTGCTCTGTTTGGTTTAAAAACAGAGGATGTTGAAGTGAAAGCTGCTGCCGTGTTCACTCCTGTTGTGCATTATGATGCACATGAAGTGAAAGCTGCGGCTATGCTTGTTGATGATAAGGCTTCGGAGGAGCCACTGATTGTGTGGGATGAACGACACCCAAAGATGGATATTGGGACCCCATATCCTGATATGGTTGCATTTAGAAAAGCTATAAAACAATTTGCCATCAATGGGGAGTTCGAATATGGAACTAAAAAAAATGAGCCTGAGAGGTTTCGGGCTTTTTGTAAAGGTCAATCCATACAAGGTGTACCTTGCAATTGGAAACTGACTGCTAATTGGAAGAGAGACGAAAAGTGTGTCACGGTAATAACTTTGTGGTGCTTTGTGTACATAATTTTTGCTTCATTGGTTGCTCTACCTTTTTGCTTCATTGGTTGTACATAACCTTCATTCTGTACCTTTTTTGCTGTAGGTTGTGACGCATCAAATGCAGCATATTTGCAGCTCAACAAGTGGAAAAGTGACCAGTATGACAATTGTTGTTGTTTCTAGTTCCAATACTATGGTTCATTACATAAAAGTGTTGTAATTGCTTCTTCTTCTTCTTCTTCTTCTTGTAGGAACCGTAAGAGCAAGAAGAATACAACACCATGGTTTGATGTTTCAGTTAGCAATAACATCCCATCTACTCCAACTAAGACCACAAATGCTGCCACAACTAGCAGTCCTGGACCTGTTACAAGGAGCCAAGCTGCAGCCCAAGCTGCTGGCGCTACACCAACAAAGTCTCCGGCAAAAGGAAAGAAGAAGAAGATGACTCCCAAGAAGAAGAAATTAAGTGAGCTGTGAACTCACTTGTAGCTGTCATGAAATACTTTATTTGCTGTGCGTGAGAGACCAAGACTCACTTTAATTTGATGTGTACTTGAGGTGTGAACTCACTCTTATTTTGCTGCCAGATTTGTATTTTGCTGTGGTATTGTGAACCTTGTTGAATTTGGAATTTATCCTTGTGAGTTTGTGACTTTGTTGTCAGATTTGTGAGTTTGTGAAACTATGCATTTGCTGTCAGTTTTGTGAGTTTGTCAGTGTTCATGTTGCAGCGAAATTATAGCATTTTTGTTGTTTGAAACAAGCAATTATCATCACGGTTTAATTGGGCAGCATATTGAGGGGTAGTATTGTCTATTCATCTGCCCCTTTGTTATTTATCCATTGACAAATCTGTTAAACATTGCAAAGGGGACATCAGATACGACATGCCAAACAAGAGGGGTTAAAAGGGAGGCAGGCGAACAAGGGGGCTTAAGTTGTGGTGGCACACGAACAGGGGGGCTATAATCAATTCTCCCTATACTGTTAGGTGCTTGCCTAAGGGTACGAGGTCATCTTGATACTTCAAGATCCACTCCATCCGTCCACTTGACTCATCGAGGATCCAAACCCGTAATCGTTGGGGCTCTTCAACTATTCCAAAGTACACCATATTTAGTGATCTCCCAAGATATGGTGTGACACGTCTCTTGTTCATATTGTATGTTGGTGCTTTAATCACTTGGTATGTACCGTTTGACAACCAAAGCCTGAAAAAGTTTAGTCATGTGATATTAATAATCTTATTTCTATGTATAGTTATTGTAATAATATAAAAGTGTGAGAGGATTGTATCAGCCTCTTATCATCTTAATAAATCTGATCTCACTCGTGAATAGAGAAGTAGGGGGAAATGTGAGGGAAAACAATCAGTGCATCTTCATACCTCAAAACAAAACAACCTCGACAGTGCAGGTAGAGTGCTCCCCGGCAGTAGACGGCGTAGCGCTGTTGTTCTCCCCATTCGAACGGCCCGCCTTGATCCACCACGAGCAACTCCCGAACCGTTCTGGCCGGCTCACCTTGCCGGACGAAGGCCCTCTCCTCCCACTGACCAGTTTCCGACGAGAACACGTTCAGCCTCCACTGAGTCGGTGGCCATTCCGATTCCAGCAAGCGGCGGCTCGCCTCATCGTCCAGAAATGGCGGCTTCTCCGCCTCAGGCGGCCTGGCGGGGACGACTATCACCTCGTAGTGCGGCGACACGGCCGGATCAAACACGAGGTACAGGCTATCCTCGCCCTGACCTCGCCGCGAGCAAGGGATGAGGGTCCACCGCCGCGTCGCCGGGTTGCAGACGCAGAGGAGGTCTCTCCCGAGATCGTAGAGGAGCAGGCCGTTGCTGTGGTCTAGCAATGACCACCACCCGAACAGGTAGTCGTCGTCGGGCAGGAAGTCGAACATGGCGTCGACGATCGGTGGGGAGGAGGTCGGGGAGGGTCGGGCGAAGAGGTGTGGCCAGTCGTGGTATTTTAGAAATAAAGGGCCCAGCCCCAGCTCCATTTTATTAAAATGAAACCACCAGTTTTGCCACAGCATTTTACAGCATTCGGGTAACAACCGCATGTCGCACCAGCAGGTCTTTTTAGAGGCAAAAGCCTAATACAGAAACTTAACAGGTTCAGAGGAGAAAACGAGCTACAGCACTGAAAGAGATTACAACCGGAGGGAAACTAGATGGAAAGCAACAACTAGGTCAGAATTGGGGGAAGCCCCTCCTCCACCCTCTTCATTGCTTCGTCAGAGAGACGCATAGCCCGCAACAGCGTGGATTCACCCCCGCGTCCGTCTTCAGCGCACTCGCGAACTCCAGAGATATCTTCACAGGACGCACCTCGGATCAGCAGTTTCACCCAGGGTTTGGCCAGAGTAGTAGTGGTGGCGCTTGAGCCAGATGCTCCACCCTCCCAGTCACAGTGATCAGTTTTTCTTTTGCAGCTCTAGAGAACAGTACCTGCCACTGGGATAGCCAACACACTGTCCTTCTCCAGATTGCCTGTAAACCAAGCCAAGGAGTTTTGTTAAAATGTGTGTCGTTTCTGGTAAGCCAGATCGACCACAGGACAGCAGAATGCAGCGTGTTATCAATACAATGTTTTTGTTCACTAATCCAGAGAGTAGAAATCGAGTTAAAAGAAACTGGCATAGATGACTTATCCGAAAACCGACAAATTTCTGTCCAGACCGCCTTGGCAATGTCGCACTCAAAGAATACATGATTGCAATACTCAGGTTCAGAGCAGGAAAATACAACTAACATCATCTAGCTTTTGTTTTTTACTCAGATTATCCCTGGTTAGCAACTTGTTATGAGCTAGCAGCCAAAGGAAGAAATGAATTTTGGGAGGGACCGTAATTTTCCACACCCCATGTACATGAACAGGCAAGATCCCTCTGAAATTGACTACTGCATAGAAGGACTTGACAGTATATAACCCATTAGGCTCTAGCTTCCAAAGTAAAGCATCACTATCATTGCTAAAGTGGATGGTTTTGTGACACCCCTCCCTGGCACATACCACCAGAGAGGAAGTCGTCCCGTGCGCCATCCCAAGATAACTGGCCGCACGTCACAACAGTGTAACATAATGGAAATCATTACACAATCAGGCACAAAGTGCTACAAAAAGGTTTACAGGGCCGTCAAGGCTTTACAAGATATCAAGCCAAGCATGGCCCAACTCAGAGTTTTTAACTGGCAGCGGAAGACATAATTGAGGCAACGGCTTGGAGCGGCTCCACTCCACAGGTTCTGGCTGGGCTACTGATCCTAGCACGCTCTTGCTTCAAATCCTTACTAAGGTGGAAGATGACTCCTCGACAAAACCTGGCCACAAACACAAGTCCCGTGAGTACATTAATATGCACTCAGCAAGAATCGCCACTCACCACAAACAATCCAACAATCATGCAACAAGATATACATTGGATATAAAATCCTACAACATGGCATGGTGTAATCCAGATACATGATATAAAAGTAGCATGGCATTGACAACCTAACATGTCATAAGCAAGCAATGGGGTTATCACCAGTACAGAGTCCAAGCCAGGTGGGGTTGGATCGTGCACCGGCAATCACACAAAGAGATTACCTGTGACGAGTAGACGAGTGTACCAGTCGGTACCAAATCTTACCATTACTCCGGTCAACACAATCAGGCTTCCAAGCCTCTAGCCAACTCTGGCTATCTATCCAGCCAACTCTGGCTATCTCCCGGGCATGCACGGTTGATGTTGGCTCTGGCCTAACTATAGGCTTCCAACGCATCACACCGCCATCCCATTCACCTCATAAGTAACATTCCCTGCATCATCTTATTGTTCATTTAGTGAAATCAGGTTGTTCATCTTTCTTTCAAACAAGCCTTAGGTTTAACCTCCCGACACGACGAGGACACACAGTGTGACTGACACTGAACTGTTGTTCCATACCTTGGAACTAGGCTAGACATCCAGATTTGACACTCTCGAGAGGTTGCAATTACCACCCACCTAAGTGCACCACACTGAGCCGGTACTTTAGGACAACATCCTTAAGGCGAACTCAGCAAGATACACTCACCTGACCGTTCACGCTACCAAGACACTCCCTATATAGCCACCGACATAACTCTATGCCTTATGCAGAAGTGAATCCGGCACGTCCCCAACCCATGAGCGACGCCTAGCTCCGGAACCTTCGCAAGACTAGCCCCGACCAACTATGGTACCGACTAGACTTGCCAAGAGGGTGGCATCAAAGGAGGCTCGTTAGGATTACGTAGGTCAAGGCCCGCCCATGTGAGCGACAGTGGCAGTGCGTTCGATGTTCAGATTAGTGGCACCGTGGACTGACCCTATCGTTGTTTGGAGGGGTGTTTCACTTAATCAAGTTCCATCATTCACAAGTCCAAACCAAGAGGATTAGTCCAACACAACAATCACAATATCAAAATAATACATCACCAAACAACAAGGCATTAGCAACATAGTACTTGCATGTATGGATATCAACATAACAATAATAATAATAATACCCGGGTGACTGTGGCGGGAGACCCGGCCGGTGTCACTCGGGGGTTAGTGTTCACAGAATAATAGCATAATGTTTCAAACGGATGACGGTGGCGGGAGACCCGGCCGGTGTCACCGTAAAAGAATGAACCAAAAAGCACTCATAAGAATGAGAGAGCATCCATTCCACTCGAGGGTTATCTCGACGTGGTGTCAGCAATCTCGGCAAAAGAACCAAATGGAAAGTCAGCTCCCAAGCGTCGCAGTCCGGGTGGTCTATGCCAACCATATTTGACGGAGGGACAAGGCAAATAACTCTTTTGGCAAATGCCCCCAAATCCGAGAATCATAAGACGACATTCGTCCGCTCCTCACCTCGGCGACGAAGAAAGAAGCAAACAAAGCCCCGCAAGCGCGAGACGCACAGTTGTAATAATTCCCCCATTCCTTTGACTGAGGCGGTACCACCGGCCATTGTCTCGGGAATGTGAGTGATGCACAGATAAGCAGTTATGAAGTAGTGCAGTAATTTAAATGCAATATGGCATACCTAAAACAATACAAGGCTCATATAATATATGGACAGCATACAGACATGCAATGATAATAGCAGACAGACATAGCAATCGAACAGGAGACAGACATAAAATATAACAGTAGACAGACATAACACACGGCATGACATTAAGCAAACAAACAAACATTGCGGGACTGATCGCAGCAAGGGGTTAGCTTGCCTCCGAAGATTGACACCGGTTGGCTTGGAGGGTCACGGACACGTCACGGGTCGGGGTCTCGGTCTGCCGGTACTCCGGAAAACCCTAGGCAGGCATACAAGGGTGCTGAGTATACCACTATTTCACAAAAATGTAAAACCTATACTACTGGACAGAGCTGCTCAAAACATGAATTTACAAATTTGAATCACCTCGATCGGGTTACGGTTTGAGAGAAACGAGCGAGCGAGCGATAGCTATCCGCTGCTCACTAGAAGAAAAAAACAGATTGGGCTGAAACCGAGCTGGGCTGGGCCGGTCGCGTAATCCTCCGGGAATACGTCTTCGCTTCCGGGGAAACGTATCCACGGAACTGCGCCTCCACTTAACCTGACGGGTGGGGCCGGGACCCACCCGTCGGCCTCTTTCTTCTCCTTTCTTTTTTTTCTTTTCTTTTCTTCTTTCCTTCTTCCTCCCGCTCTGTCTCGACGCCTGCATGCAGAGACGCCGCAGCGCGCCGGTGGTCGACGGCGCCGGCGACTGGCGGGCTGGGGGCTGACGCCGACGACGGCGGCCGGCTCGCGGGGCCACACCGCACCCGTGGGAGGCGAAGGCGGCGGCAGAGCGACCTCCAGCGCGTCACCCGCCCGTACGCCAAGCTCGGCCCGTGGCCATGGCGGGCGCTCGGGTGGCGGATGGCGGCGACGGTGGGGTGGGCCAGGGACAGCGGCGAAGACGGGAACGGAACCAGGGGGCTACACCGCACTCAGCGGAGCTACTTCCTACGGCTGGGAGGTCGTGGTGCTCCCCGAACCCGAGCTCTAGGGTTTCGGCCATCGGAGCGTTGCAGAGCTCCGGTGAGCACGTTTTCCTCGATCTGCTCGAGACAGAGAGACCTGGGGGGAGAGGGTGAGCTCTGGGAGCGGCAGTGCATCCGTTGGAGGCTCGGGGTGGCCTTTATAGCCAGGGGAGAGGAGAGGGGGTGGTGACCCGAGGTGGAGCTCAACCATGGTCACCGACAACCATGGTTACGAGTGGATGAGCTCGGGGGTGAGCTGGCTGAGCAGTGCTGCACGTTTTCTACTGGAGAAGGCGGTTAGCCACCGACCATGGCTTAGGCAACTAAGCTAGTTTAGCAAATTTTCAAAACTAGCCCCAAAGGTGCTCGACGAAATGCCCGCAAGAAACTTCCCAAATTAAATAAATTCAAAACCTTTGCCAACGGTTGTGTTTAGGTGTGCAAGGATGGTTTATGGAGTGGGCAAATTTTTGGAGACATATGGGTGGGATTTTGGGCTAGGTGTTCAAAACGTCCTACAACACGATCAATTTCGCGTTGCGGTTGGAAAGAGGTTCTGCGGGTCAAACGGATGGGCGAGTGATCATTTGAGTAACCAGGGGAGTAGGTGAGGTGGTTCTTGCAATCTCTTTGCATTAACAAGTGGTGGAGTGCTTAATTGACGTATCTCAATATTGGTCAAAAATAACCGGTGGTAGGTGTGATATGTCTCCCACATGGCTAAGGAAAACATGGGCCAAAGTGAGGTGGGTGTCGATGGTGAAGTGGCTGGTTCGAGCATGCTCTTGAGTTGGTTCCATCACGGCTCTTGGAGAAACTCAAAGGGGTTTGGCGAAGGGAGACATCCCCTTTGATCATTTGGTGGAATCGGTGGTGGAATACTAGGGTTCGATGAACTCGGGATTTCGTCTTCGGGTTTAAAGGAGGGGTTATCGATCGATGATTTTGGTAGTGGCAAGGTGGTTCAGCTGAACCTTTGGAATTACTTAAGCATGGAAATCCAAACGGCATCATTAAGCACCGAGGGAGCAAGCAAAAATTTTGAAACAGAGGGAAAAAGTTTTTCAGGTGTGAGGAAACACCCCGAAAATTAGGGACGAATTTTTGGGGTGTTACAAACCTTCCCCCCTTAAAAAGAATCTCGTCCCGAGATTCGGAGACTTATAGAGATTCCCGGGGTTATACAAGATATTTCTTGCATGGTTTAATATACCCCTATATTTAAAACTTTTTCAAAACTTTTACTACCACGACTATAGTTGGAAGCGCATAGAAAAATCAACACTCAACGGGGTTTTTCCTAAAACTGGGTATTTCAAGGCTCGATAAATTTTAACGCACTTAATGCATTCTAGGGATGGCATGGTAGGGCTCATACAATCAAACAATCATAGGATCTACTCACATGCTTATGAATTTAAAATCTAAGGTTTTGCACAAACAGGGAAGATCAAACAAGATCTACAACCAAATTATCAAATAATCTAACAAGATCAACTGGGATGAGTAAGAACTCAAAAACCTTTATAAACAAAAGGCAGGGATATGCTAATCATAACCTTCTCCTAAGGTTTTATTTTTGACAAGTTATACACACACAACAGGTGCCCCTTTCATGTGCGTACAACAAAAGGTTTTATTTTTCCAAAGCTATACATACATGGCAGGTGCCCCTTTCATGTATATACAGGTTTGGAAAAAGAAACAAGGTTTGTTTTCAAACAACGATGTTCGCGCCACAAGAGTGGGATCACAAACACCAAAATTTTGTGGGATAGAGCCATTCCCAAAGTTTGTTTTTGCAAAGAAATTTTCCCTATAGAACTCCGGGATACGAGGAAAATAACACGTCTCGGGGTACCTCTTCACGTTGAAGTAGTCGCGGTGTCCCAGTTGGAGTAGAACTTGCATCATCAATTTCGAAATTGTCCATCCGTGTACAGTTCGTGTCTTGCAGCAAGATTAAATGGCAGGGATACAAGCATGGGTAGAAGAATTTCTACTTGTAGCAAAACATCCTTTCATAAAATATTTCTGCATTTTATGGCCCAAAACAAAACGGCTGCAGCAGTATGGCATAATCATTTCAACCATACCGTATAGGCAAGCACAAGCAAACATAGAAAAAAACACTCTACAAAAATCCTTTTGTGTTCCAGCGAGGAAGAACACTAAACAAGCATTTTAAGGCTTGGGAGGGAGTTGCTCGTGGAGGGCTCGGGCCCTTTCTTTAACATGCGTTTCACAAGGTTCATATTGGGTGAGGAACATTGCGGGAAGCATGTAGGAGTTTTTCAAACCTATGCGCGAGCCAACATTAAGTGAGCGGGACACCGTGGTTACAGTGTCTCCTTAAATACTTCCACTTAATAGTTAAACTTGTGCAACACACCAAAATAATTTGCATACTACAAAATAATCCCATTCAAAGTTTGCATTATTTCACAGGTGGGTATATGCGTCTGGGTTCACATATGTTGTCCCTGTTTTAAGTGATCTGTCGTTTCTTCAAAACCTTTAACTAAAAGAAAGGCATGATATTCCTTCATGTGTCAACCAAGTGGTCAACCAGGGGATAAGAACACCAAGTTTTATTTCGGCTGATTCGACATCAACCAAGAAACAGACAACAAACTTGCATTACAACCAACACAAAGAAAACAACAACAAAACAAACAAGCTCACGGCTTCTCACCTACCAACATACAAGCGTCACTCAGGCTAAACAAACAGGGGCTCTATTCCGCTTGACGGCCTCTGGGGGTCGGTGGAGCGGTGCCAAGACGAAGAGTGGTGTCCACATCTGCATCTTCCGGGGGGTGGGGAATCACCGGCCTGCCTTCAAGGACAACACCTGGTTCTTGGGGTTGCTGCCGAACTCGGGCCATGGCTTCCTCAAGAACAGAAAGACCAACATAGGGTGCCATCTGTTCAGGTACCTGTAGTGCCCACTGAAGTCGATCTGGCACGGAGCCTTTGTGGGATGGACCAGGGTCTGGAATCTGGGGTTTTCCTTGCTGGATTTGAGCTTGGTCCTGTGTGGCTGAGATTGGATTCCTCATGGAAGCATGCTGCAGGAGTGCAGGGCCAAGACTTTGCCTGGCGACTCGGAGCTCGGCCATGAGTGAATGGTTCAGGCTTTCCATTGCAGCGAGGTAGGAGACCAAGTGCACTATAGCTGAATCGACTTCATTTTCGGTGTTGGCCCAGATTATCCGAGGACCAGACCGAGGCATAGCTGGGAGAAAGAAGTAGGCTCTACACCGCACAAATGCCGGTTCCATCCATCTGAGACGGGCAAGGCTTTCAAAGGCGGTTACCTGGAAAGCTAGCTCAAGTGTAGGCATTAACCTGCCACTAAACTCATAGGGTTTCTTCTTGCGGTCGGGATGCGGCTTGATACTCACAACAGCCTGAAACTCATGCCCGGCAGGTGAGTCTTCGCTTCTGAACACCACATACTGAGGACGGGTCGATGCACCAAGAGCATCACGGACGACCTCCCAAAGAAGAAGGGGAAGCCGGGGCAATGGTCGGCAGTGGTATCCATATAGAAGGTGGGTGCCATCTAAACTAGTGCAAGCTTCAGGGCTATGGGTGAGGTAAGAACGCGGGATACCTTAGCGGAATCCTGCTTCAATAGAGTTGGGTTGCCAAGGGTAGAAGGCGAAGGTGGGGATGTCTGGAAGCTAGGACTGGGTCTCATTTCTAAGGGTTAGTGTCAATTTCTTCTCATGGAAGAAACTGGCGAGCCTCACTCGGGGATTGGGACAAGTCCTACTGCACCATACTGTTGACCAACAATAGCCATGCCGGTTAGGCGGAGATGGGTCAAATCCATCGGGCTCCTTGTCGGCAAAGGTAAGGCTTTCCATGCTAGGGTAGTCTACAGCCAGCCTGGTGCTCTGATACCATGTCTGTGACACCCCTCCCTGGCACATACCACCAGAGAGGCAGTCGTCCCGTGCGCCATCCCAAGATAACTGGCCGCACGTCACAACAGTGTAACATAATGGAAATCATTACACAATCAGGCACATCAGTGCTACAAATGGTTTACAAGGCCATCAAGGAATGACAAATATCAATCCAAGCATGGCCCAATCAGAGTTTTAACTGGCAGCGGAAGACATAATTGAGGCAACGGCTTGGAGCGGCTCCACTCCACAGGTTCTGGCTGGGCTACTGATCCTAGCACGCTCTTGCTTCAAATCCTTACTAAGGTGGAAGATGAATCCTCGACAAAACCTGGCCACAATCACAAGGCCCGTGAGTACATTAATATGCACTCAGCAAGAATCGCCACTCACCACAAACAATCCAACAATCATGCAACAAGATATACATTGGATATAAAATCCTACAACATGGCAAGGTGTAATCCAGATACATGATATAAAAGTAGCATGGCATGACAACCTAACATGTCATAAGCAAGCAATGGGGTATCACCAGTACAGAGTCCAAGCCAGGTGGGGTTGGATCGTACCGGCAATCACACAAAGAGATTACCTGTGACGAGTAGACGAGTGTACCAATGGTACCAAATCTTAATTACTCCTGTCAACACAATCAGGCTTCCAAGCCTCTAGCCAACTCTGGCTATCTATCCAGCCAACTCTGGCTATCTCCCGGGCATGCACGGTTGATGTTGGCTCTGGCCTAACTATAGGCTTCCAACGCATCACACCGCCATCCCATTCACCTCACAAGTAACATTCCCTGCATCATCTTATTGTTCATTTAGTGAAATCAGGTTGTTCATCTTTCTTTCAAACAAGCCTTAGGTTTAACCTCCCGATACGACGAGGACACACAGTGTGACCGACACTGAACTGTTGTTCCATAACCTTGGAACGAGGCTAGACATCCAGATTTGACACTCTCGAGAGGTTGCAATTACCACCCACCTAAGTGCACCACACTCAGCCGGTACTTTAGGATATCATCCTTAAGGCGAACTCAGCAAGATACACTCACCTGACCGTTCACGCTACCAAGACACTCCCTGTATAGCCACCGACATAACTCTATGCCTTATGCAGAAGTGAATCCGGCACGTCCCCAACCCATGAGCGACGCCTAGCTCCGGAACCTTCGCAAGACTAGCCCCGACCAACTATGGTACCGACTAGACTTGCCAAGAGGGTGGCATCAAAGGAGGCTCGTTAGGATTACGTAGGTCAAGGCCCGCCCATGTGAGCGACAGTGGCAGTGCGTTCGATGTTCAGATTAGTGGCACCGTGGACTGACCCTATCGTTGTTTGGAGGGGTGTTTCACTTAATCAAGTTCCATCATTCACAAGTCCAAACCAAGAGGATTAGTCCAACACAACAATCACAATATCAAAATAATACATCACCAAACAACAAGGCATTAGCAACATAGTACTTGCATGTATGGATATCAACATAACAATAATAATAATAATACCCGGGTGACTGTGGCGGGAGACCCGGCCGGTGTCACTCGGGGGTTAGTGTTCACAGAATAATAGCATAATGTTTCAAACAGATGACGGTGGCGGGAGACCCGGCCGGTGTCACCGTAAAAGAATGAACCGAAAAGCACTCATAAGAATGAGAGAGCATCCATTCCACTCAAGGGTTATCTCGACGTGGTGTCAGCAATCTCGGAAAAAGAACCAAATGGAAAGTCAGCTCCCAAGCGTCGCAGTCCGGGTGGTCTATGCCAACCATATTTGACGGAGGGACAAGGCAAATAACTCTTTTGGCAAATGCCCCCAAATCCGAGGATCATAAGACGACATTCGTCCGCTCCTCACCTCGGCGAAGAAGAAAGAAGCAAACAAAGCCCCGCAAGCGCGAGACGCACAGTTGTAATAATTCCCCCATTCCTTTGACTGAGGCGGTACCACCGGCCATTGTCTCGGGAATGTGAGTGATGCACAGATAAGCAGTTATGAAGTAGTGCAGTAATTTAAATGCAATATGGCATACCTACAACAATACAAGGCTCATATAATATATGGACAGCATACAGACATGCAATGATAATAGCAGACAGACATAGCAATCGAACAGGAGACAGACATAAAATATAACAGTAGACAGACATAACACACGGCATGACATTAAGCAAACAAACAAACATTGCGGGACTGATCGCAGCAAGGGGGTTAGCTTGCCTCCGAAGATTGACACCGGTTGGCTTGGAGGGTCACGGAGACGTCACGGGTCGGGGTCTCGGTCTGCCGGTACTCCGGAAAACCCTAGGCAGGCATACAAGGGTGCTGAGTATACCACTATTTCACAAAAATGTAAAACCTATACTACTGGACAGAGCTGCTCAAAACATGAATTTACAAATTTGAATCACCTCGATCGGAGTTACGGTTTGAGAGAAACGAGCGAGCGAGCGATAGCTATCCGCTGCTCACTTGAAGAAAAAAAACAGATTGGGCTGAAACCGAGCTGGGCTGGGCCGGTCGCGTAATCCTCCGGGAATACGTCTTCGCTTCCGGGGAAACGTATCCACGGAACTGCGCCTCCACTTAACCTGACGGGTGGGACCGGGACCCACCTGTCGGCCTCTTTCTTCTCGTTTCTTTTTTTTCTTTTCTTTTCTTCTTTCCTTCTTCCTCCCGCTCTGTCTCGACGCCTGCATGCAGAGACGCCGCAGCGCGCCGGTGGTCGATGGCGCCGGCGACTGGCGGGCTGGGGGCTGACGCCGACGGCGGCGGCCGGCTCGCGGGGCCACACCGCACCCGTGGGAGGCGAAGGCGGCGGCAGAGCGACCTCCAGCGCGTCACCTGCCCGTACGCCAAGCTCGGCCCGTGGCCATGACGGGCGCTCGGGTGGCGGATGGCGGCGACGGTGGGGTGGGCCAGGGACAGCGGCGAAGACGGGAACGGAACCAGGGGGCTACACCGCACTCAGCGGAGCTACTTCCTACGGCTGGGAGGTCGTGGTGCTCCCCGAACCCGAGCTCTAGGGTTTCGGCCATCGGAGCGTTGCAGAGCTCTGGTGAGCACGTTTTCCTCGATCTGCTCGAGACAGAGAGACCTGGGGGGAGAGGGTGAGCTCTGGGAGCGGCAGTGCATCCGTTGGAGGCTCGGGGTGGCCTTTATAGCCAGGGGAGAGGAGAGGGGGTGGTGACCCGAGGTGGAGCTCAACCATGGTCACCGACAACCATGGTTACGAGTGGATGAGCTCGGGGGTGAGCTGGCTGAGCAGTGCTGCACGTTTTCTACTGGAGAAGGCGGTTAGCCACCGACCATGGCTTAGGCAACTAAGCTAGTTTAGCAAATTTTCAAAACTAGCCCCAAAGGTGCTCGACGAAATGCCCGCAAGAAACTTCCCAAATTAAATAAATTCAAAACCTTTGCCAACGGTTGTGTTTAGGTGTGCAAGGATGGTTTATGGAGTGGGCAAATTTTTGGAGACATATGGGTGGGATTTTGGGCTAGGTGTTCAAAACGTCCTACAACACGATCAATTTCGCGTTGCGGTTGGAAAGAGGTTCTGCGGGTCAAACGGATGGGCGAGTGATCATTTGAGTAACCAGGGGAGTAGGTGAGGTGGTTCTTGCAATCTCTTTGCATTAACAAGTGGTGGAGTGCTTAATTGACGTATCTCAATATTGGTCAAAAATAACCGGTGGTAGGTGTGATATGTCTCCCACATGGCTAAGGAAAACATGGGCCAAAGTGAGGTGGGTGTCGATGGTGAAGTGGCTGGTTCGAGCATGCTCTTGAGTTGGTTCCATCATGGCTCTTGGAGAAACTCAAAGGGGTTTGGCGAAGGGAGACATCCCCTTTGATCATTTGGTGGAATCGGTGGTGGAATACTAGGGTTCGATGAACTCGGGATTTCGTCTTCGGGTTTAAAGGAGGGGTTATCGATCGATGATTTTGGTAGTGGCAAGGTGGTTCAGCTGAACCTTTGGAATTACTTAAGCATGGAAATCCAAACGGCATCATTAAGCACCGAGGGAGCAAGCAAAAATTTTGAAACAGAGGGAAAAAGTTTTTCAGGTGTGAGGAAACACCACGAAAATTAGGGACGAATTTTTGGGGTGTTACAGGTTTGTGCAATATTCACAACCTCATGCCACATAGTGAGCATTCTTTCATCAAAACACCTCCTAAAAGTAACCTTAAGCTGGTTACCATCCCAAAGATCAGCAATGGTAGCGGTTTTCTCATTGACTATCACATAGAGATCCCAGTATTGGATTGCGAGACTAGAGTCTCCAAACCACTGGTCCTCCCAGAATTTAATTTTTCTACTATCCCCAACTTTCCATTGATACCCAAGTTTTGCTGCTTTAGCAGCCCATAGGACTCCTTTCCAAAAGGGAGAAGCCCCAGTTGTGTTGGAAGAAAAAATATTGGGATCATTCACCTCATATTTGTGGTCAATGATCTTCCTCCGCAGCTTGTCCTCGTCTAGATGATATCTCTTAATCCACGAGGCCAACAGACAGAGGTTCATATCTGCTATACTGGGTATGCCTAGACCACCGAATTCCCTTTTTTGCGATACAAGTCCCCAATTTGCCAAATGGTATTTGAAGTGACCTTCATAATTATCCCACAGACAGTGGGCCATTTGGGAGTTAATGAGAGCTATAGCCCATTTAGGGAACTTAATCACAGTTAAAAGATAGACTGGAATGCTAGCTAAAACACTTTTAACCAGCTCCAACTTGGCTGCATGGGATAATAATTTACCCCTCCAGCCAGCAGCTCTTTTCAGAAGCTTATCTACTATCGGTTGGATGTCTTCTTTCCTATGTTTTCTATGATGTAAAGGCACCCCAAGATATTTAATAGGGAACCTTCCCAATTTACAGCTAAGAGCTTGCGCAAAAGTCTGAGCTTCCTCTTGGTCCACATTAATAGGAACCAGATCACACTTGTGAAAATTAATTCTAAGCCCAGAAATTTGTTCAAAACAGGAAAGAATCCATTTAAGGTTCATGCATTGAGCGAGATCATTTCTAAGGAAAAGTAATGTGTCATCAGCATATTGCATGCTAACAACTCCATTTCGCTCAAACCCATGAAGGAGTCCTGAAATCTGATCACATCTAGCTCCTTTCATCAACATTTTGGTGAAAACATCTGCGACAAGATTAAAGTACAGAGGTGAAATAGGATCACCCTGCCTGACCCCCCTACCCGCAATAAAGAAATCACTGTTAACATCATTAATTCTAACACCAACAGAACCATTCTCCAAGAGAGATTTATACAAACGCAAGCTTTTAGGGCTAAAACCCCTGCTAGCTAGCATTTTCAAGAGGAAACCTCGATGAACCATATCATAGGCCTTCTCGTAATCTAATTTGAAAATGAAACCTGACTGGCCACTAGTGGCTACATCATGAATAATCTCATGAGCAGACACTACACTCTCAAGAATATATCTGCCTCTAATGAAAGCAGTCTGATTGGAGAAATAAGCTTCTCACAAACAGAACCCAATCTATTAGTTGCACACTTTGAGAAAATCTTAAAGCTACAATTTGTCAAGGCAATGGGCCTAAATTTTTGGATGGTGACCGCATCCTGCTCTTTAGGAATAAGAGTAAGCAAGGAGAAATTAAGTCTAAAGAGATCTAATTCTCCTTTGCTCCAGTCCTCAAAGAGGTCAAATAAATCTTTTTTAATAAGCTCCCAATAATATTGATAAAAGAGAAAAGAAAGCCCATCAGGGCCAGGAGCCCCTTCAGCATACGAGCCAAAGACGGCGTCCTTGATTTCCTGTTCTGAGAAAGGAGCATCTAAAAGGTTGTTTTGCTCCTCAGAAACTTTTTCACATTCCTCCCAGAAATCGTCTAGCAGGTCAATGTTAAGTTTCTCCTCAAAACCAAAGAGAGATTTATAATACTGAACAGCAATCTTAAGAATACCTTCAGTGTCTTCCACAGGGCCATTTGGTCCTTCGAGAAGGGTAATATGCTTCTTTCTCCTGCGCTGATTAGCAACAGAGTGGAAGTAGGCAGTGTTCCTATCCCCTTCAAGGATGTTCTTCTCCCTGGACCTCTGCCTAGCTTTTATCTCCTCATTTTTCCAGATACCTGAAAGTTCAGAAGAAATACTTTTCATTCTGTTTTTAGACATCGGAGAGAGGCATTGAGACTCAGACAGAATATCGAGCAGATCATATTCAGCAACTAATTGTTGCTTATGCTTGCGTTGAGCAGACTCAACGTTAGCACAATGTCCTTTCGAAAACTTTCTTACATTTCTCACTTTAAACTGCCACTTATCAATGGCTTTCCGAAATCTACATGGTGCATTCCAAGCTTTATGAATAGCCTGATCAAAACCATCAATCTGAAGCCACCATTTTTCAAATCTATACTGTCTAACTATGGGGGTTTTAAGGGCCCCAGTGTCCACTATCAAAGGAGTATGATCACTACCAAGCCTAGCCCAAGTTTTAAGCAAACTAGCCGGATACAACTTGTCCCAGCACGTAGTGATAAAAACTCTATCAATTGTGGCCATGACAAGGTTATTATCCTGGTTATTAGCCCACGTATATTTCCTACCAGCACTTTTCAATTCCATCAGACCAAATTTATTAATCCAATCATTGAAAAGGTTAGCCCATTGTTGGTTTATGTTACCAGAGCTCTTCTCTTTGCTTTCCCTAATTAGATTAAAATCCCCTCCAATGAGAGTGGGTCCATTCCAATTAGGAAAAACATTATGCAACTCATTGATAAATTCCAGTTTGTGTTCATCATAAGATGAACCATAAACTGCAATAAATCTCCACACATTCTTGTTTTTCTTGTCCATAATTAAGACAGAAAAACAAAATTTGTGCAGGTCGCACGAAATAAAATCAAACGTCTCAGAATTAATGCCTACAAGAATACCACCAGCAGTATTATCCGCAGGCAACCAATTCCAAATAAAAATGCTGTGGGGGTCAAGGATTTTTAACTGAGAAGGGGTAAAATCCATCTTCTTAGTCTCCGAGATCCCAATAAAGTCTGGACATGCATCTCTAATGAGACCATGCGTACGGGTTAATCTCTCAGGCCTGTTTAGGCCCCTATTATTCCATATGAAGCCTACTACCATTGGAATTAAACACAAGTTTTTTCCTACTCTGTTTTTTCCTGTTGGTCACCTCAATCCAGGGTGACTCAACTGACTGATCCTCACTACTGTGGGGATTAGTCACGGGAACATCAACCTCACTACTGTGATGGCTACTAATAGGAACATCAACCTCACTACTGTGGGTTTCTATTCCAACAAATTCATTTCCAGTAACATCAATGTTACTGGGAAGGAACATGTCAGGATTATTAAGATGGAAATTTACAAGTCTATCCACCTCAATATCCTTAATACTTTCTACATTTGCGGCAACTGAAACATCAAAATCACCCAAACTAATCCCTGCCGATCTAGCATTCTGCATAAGCACATCATTATCTAGAACAGCAAAGGAATTGGAAATACCTCTAACATTTCTGTTACCTCTTGGGATTTCCAAGTCTTTCTTATTTTTTAGATCCTGAGCTTTTTCTGTGATTGTCCTCCCATCATTCTTCAGCCTCGCACTCATTCTCGAAGGCACCACAGGACCCCAGGTCTTCTGTTTTTTCTGTCGGGGGGCTCGGTTAATCTCTTCAACCAGAGCAGCAGAATTCTCTTCCTGAACTTCTTCACTCTCTTCATCAGTGTCTTCCATTGCTGACAGCAGGTTCTGAGAAATATTTTCCTCAGGCGCTTTTTCTTGTCTGGGAACAACCACACCTACATGAGGAGTAGGAATATCCAGGATCTTCTGCCTCACGCTTTCCTCAAGCCTGGCCTCAGAGAGGGGAACCTGCACACCCCCAACGGTAACAGTTCTGTTTCCACCTCTATTGTTCCCAGTTCCCGATGCAGGGGTGGAGAAATTTGCTTCTTCAGTTTCCATGCGGCCCTGACCATTTGCACTTTTCTCAATTTGATCTTGAAAATCATCACCAAGACCATCTTCATCGTGCTGGCTAGGTGGATCATCGTCATCATTGTCAAGTCCACCTCCCAGTTCAATGTCCTCTTCATCAACAGTGAAGAACAACAAGTGAAGCTGATGGTCGAACTCATAAAGTCTATCCTTCGGACTTTTTCACCATCTCTGACAGAAATTTTAACCCTGACAATCCGATAAAAGCTTCTGAAGATGGTATGCCAGTCCACGTTTACAAGCACACCAATCGTAGAGGCAACACGACAAATGGTCTTCCAGGAACACCATTTGGAAGGTATTCCTTCAATGTTGATCCACACTTCTCTCAATTCATCAAAAGGCTCAGCTTCACCATTCCACTTAGTGAAAGCAATACTGACGCCCTTCTTTTTCAGATTTATGGAGGGGTACTCCACAAGGTCCTGAATCTTCTTCGATGGAGGGAGCCTGACCAGATACTTGTTAGAAGCTAGTTGCCTTATCTGCCAGTACCAGTTAAGCTTCCACATCTCGGCAAGGTTCTGCTCCAGTTCCTGCTCATTAGTCTCACCATCCATCACTGTAACTACGCCAACATTATCAAAGTTCAACCAGTTCGAGGCCTCAGGGCCTTCAACCTCCACATGAAAAAATCCCAGCCCAGGGTTTGCACTCCCCATGTAATGAGCCACAGGTAATGGTTTGTACCACTCTGGACAAGCATCCATGTGATGCCCTGGTTTCCCACAGATAAAGCAGCACTTCTTCTTAAAGCAGAGCCCAACATAGTGTCCTGGCTCACCACAGTTATAGCAAATCACATCCTTATACTTCAGATCATAAACAAGCTCAGTCGGTGCTTTCTCTTTCTCTTTGTTACTAGCTTCACTCTGTCCCACTTCACCTTTCTTAGCTTGCTGATTAGAATTAGAACTGCCCTGTTGCCCAGCCTTCTTCTTAGCATTCTGGAGCTTGTTGCTGGGGTACAGTCACGACCGGCTGTTGCAGCACTGGCATATTGCTCTGAGATTGTTGGAATTGCGATCCAGGCATCATCTGATTTTGCATCATCTGCTGGGGAAACATCTGAAAGGGAGGCCACGGTCCTATTGGATACTGTGGGAACATCCCCTGCTGCAGCATGGAGTACATCTGTGCCTAGTCAATCCCTCCTTGCTGAAACTGCCCTTGCATCTGGCCTAACTGTACCGGATTGGGAGCGATAGGACGCGCAGTACCTGAGGTTGTCGCTGCCGGTAGGTTCGGAGTAGCAGGCCTCGCTGGGCGGTTGTAAGACCTCCCCCGATTCGAGCCGTACCTCCCACCATTGCCGCGCCCAGCTCCAGCCATCAGAATCGCCGCGTAAGTCTCCCTACCAGCTTCCTCACGCCACCAATCTCAAGAGAAACTGAATTTCTTCGGGACAGGCAGGTGATCTTCACCAGCGGGGAAGCAGTCCGCCGCCGTGAAGGATTTGGACTCGAACAAACCCTTCTCGATCCAGACAAGGGTGGATTTGGGGGCCGAAACCCTAGGTCGCGGCCGCGTATGGAGCGATGGCTGGCCACGCGCACCTCGGACCTGGTTGAGATGGCGGCTCCCTGTAGTAGGGCTCGAAAGCGTATTCGCAGAACCCGTGTTGCCACCATTGTTGCGCCTTACTTCTCCGCCATGGATTTGTCCAGTTGTCCCGCATCCACGCGCTGAGGTAGTCGACTGGCTGACCGGTGGCCCAGCGGGATTTGAATCCCCTGAACCCGCGCGTCGATCCGATCTCCAACCACTCTGGCGAGGACGGGCCGGCGAATCCGTGATCAGCGCACACGGCGACGGATCTCGGGCTCTCCGCGTCGCGCTCCTTCCGAGACCCTCTCCCCGAACCACTCCCGCATACGTAGGTCTAGGGTGCGAGCGTGGAGGGCTAGGTAGGCATGGCGAGGGGTAGGGGAGGGGCGCGCCGTAGGCGACGGCGGTGGGAGGTGGAGGCGAAGCCGTCGGAGGAGAAGCCATGTCTCGCTAGTAAGTACTTTAGGCGAATGATCAATATCATAATCCAGTACTTCTAACACTATAAAGATGTAGTTGATGAAGATGCCGTGCACCTTGCTGTGCGTCGTACTCCGGAGCGGCCGGGCCAAGGCGCCGAGGAGGCTACACGCGGGCAGTAAGCGGCTGGTGGCTCTCGTCATCATGGCCATGGGTGGACTGAGGCCGGCGGCGCGGTACGACGTCAACGACACTGTCCGGCGTCGGCAGGCGTGGTAGCAGCGTAAATTGCGGTGGCGGCTAGGCGCTCGGCGCGTCGCTGGGTAGATGGAAAACCTAGATACGAACGACAGAACAACAGTATCAGAATATTTTCGCGTCGCTGCATCAGTTTTTTTTTCCACGTAAGTTGAGTGCTTGGCAGTTGGACTAAGATGGGCTTTTCCATTCTCTGCTTAATTATATTCTTCAACCTTATTTTCAGAATAAGTTGGAAAGGAGTACAGATAACCCCACATGTTTCAGAGAACGGACGCCGCAGGTGGCGTGATTGTTTCAAAAAGAAAAAGGAACCAGATAAAATTCAACAAAAACACAATATGAAACATAAGCAGCCGATCGGATACGACATGCATGGCACACACACGCACAAAGTGTATGCAAAGACCATCGGACAGGGCTTGCTTCAACATGCTTCCTAACTGTGTCGGTGGACAATAATCCGAGCAGGTCACCGTGTCTTCATCATGGCAGTTGGCTAATTGTGTCGAGAAATACGGTAAGAACAGTTTCACTGCACATTTGACCAATTCGTGCTACATGTATTTGGATACAAAAAAAAAGGCTTGTCTTAGCGGCCCGAGCATCGGGGTAATCGTATATACGGCCCTCCTCCGCACCTGCCGGCCGCTAGGCGTGGCAGCCGGAGATCCTTGACCTTGCGCCCAAGCTTCTCACGCAGCGGTTTGCTGATCGAACGCCAGGTGCGACAGCCGTCGGCGTCGAGTAGCTGGAGGCGTGGGCAGTGGTCGACGAGAGCAGCCAACCAGGTCATCTGGATCAGTCCGCGTGACAGCACGAGCTGCTCCAGTAGAGGAGATTCGTCACCAGCTTTAAGAATTCCTCGCTGGGCATGCAGAGCCGGCTTGTCACGTGGAGGCTCCGCAGCGACGGCGCTCTGCAAGCATGCACAAATGGTTATCAGCATACGTAGATTAAGGAGAGATGAGACGACGAGACCGATCGATACCTGTTGGCGAGGAAGAGCAGGAAGTCGCGGGTGACGTGGCCGCGGTAGGACTCGCAGCGGCCGGCGCTGGGCCGCACGGCGGCACGGGCCGTCGCAAGCCACCCAGCCGGCGGGTCTTCGTCCTGGTCCGTGTCGGTGGCAAGGTTGATGTGCCGCCACAGGAGCGGCTCGTCGTGGGCCATCCGCCACCACGAGACGCACGCGAGCTCGGCGCCGTGGAGGATGTCGGCCTGCGGGACAAGGCTCAGGATAACCCACAGTACGTCGCGGGGCAGCGCCGCCCAGTCTCTCGGCTCCGCCGAGCAAGGAAGATCAAGCCGCCGCCGGCGGTGGGACGGCGGATCGCTTGCTGGGGTTCGGATTCTCTTCCTCGACCTTATTCCCATCTCTCTCTTTTTTCCGTTTACGTAGATCGAGCCGCATGCAATTAATAGTACAAGGAAGAGGTGCCAGTGAAAACGTAGGCAAACAAGATAGCATAAGGGCATGTACCCCTTTAGCGTTAGGGAGCGACCCCGCGTCACGTTAGCGCTAAACCTAACTATTAATAGAATTGAATTGAACTGAAAGGTCCCAACTGAATTTGATCAGTAGCATTGTATGATGCCGTGATATCGCTTACGTACGTACGTGCTGGATCAACTAGTCAACTAATTGAACTGAGTCAATCCTGCCACAAGCTCTACTACCTCTCACGCAACGCATCAACTATCCATGGTGCAACTGCAAGTCGATCAGGCATACGAATATTGACCGTCGATTGGAGGGTCAATCTCCGCATGAGCATACAGAACGGAAGAACCTACAGCAAAGAAGCACATTTTCCTGCATGACGGAAGCTTGTCAGGAATCGTGCATTCTGACATCAGGTATGCATGAAGTAGAGGGCAATTGGAGCTTCCCTAGTCTAGACGCACCATGTCCCTAGCACATAACCAATGCATCGAAAGCATTCACCATATCCAAGAAGCAAAAATTGCTACTCGATAGGTGCAAATTTATTTCTTCAGAGACGCTCTTTTAATTCACTTCCTTAGAGGCTATAACTCATAAAAGAACTCAAATTTTCAAACCCATATGTTAGCAAAAGAAGCCTTCACCATATATACGTCTCAAAGAAGAAAAATTGTGCTAGTAGCAATGCTACGTTTTCTTTCTTTCTTTTTTGGCAAACACACTGCTACTTAACGGATAACAATTAATTCTAGCATCCAGGCAGCAATTGTTTGGAATGCATAAATGGAAATGACTACAAGGTTAAACGAACCGACCAACAGCATGACATTAAAAGAGGCAAGTTGATTTCTGAATAATGTCTACATAAACGAAATAACAGAAGTTTGATACTTGAGATTAATGCCCACATCACACACCCAGAGGCATGTTGATTTTGACAAGTCCACATCACGTTAGACCAGGGGATGACACATAAAGAGTCGATTTACTTGTGGAGCACATCTTCACAGTCTTCATGCGCATCACAAAAAATGGAAGAAAACTACTCCTTAATCTTAGCAACCAGAGTGCAATCTAGATACCTGCAGAGAAAGCAAACATGATCAGCAAAATTATTTATCTCACAATTTTTGTATGATTCCAACAGTACACATTAGCTTTAACATTTTGGTAACTTTGCCAAAACCCCAAAGTTGAAGCAACTCAGCATTATTGAACAAAACCAACATTATAAAGAGTGAATATCAATAGGAAGACAGTTTTCAGGTACATTATGGACCAAGTAGAAGCTACAAGATTAGTAGTTAAACTAACCCTCTTATCAAATATTTCGAAATTGGCCTACTTCTATCTCTCATCAATATTTCCAATTTTTTACATAACACTACACAAGACAGCCTACCTCTATCTCTCATCTCACCATGCCACAATTTGTTTCCCTTGTATTATTGTTCGTGCAAAAGGCGTTCAGAAGCTCCAGAGGAAATTAAACCTCTCTGAACAGCGTTTCTCTGAAATTCCTCCATAAACCTACAAGCCGACGGGGCCAAGTCTCGTCAAGCTGATTCCGAATCCTATCGCAGGGCGAGCAAAAGTGCCAAACCACAGCCCAAAGCTCCTCACTTCGACCGACACAAACATGGTCCAGCAGACTAGACCACATGCCCACAGCTCAGACAGGAAAAGAAAGACGCTGACAGTGCCATTAGCAATCAACGTCTGAGCGATGCATATATCTAAGTTTCTATTTATCAAAATCAAGGATTAAACTTCTAACTACAAATCTACAATCACCAAAATTGAAGAAATTAGACTGAAATTATTGAATACAAACTATAACACAGCAGCAGCTAACATGCATATTTGACCAGACAAACAATATTAGAGGCCCATGGACAATAACATACAAACATAGATACTTGATAAAAAAAGGTTTAAACAGACCGCCTAAGCCAAGCATAATTGTGCAACAACTAGAACAAGCAGTAGGAATTATAGGGATCACAAATGAGCTACGATGTGAAATGACATTGCTACAAGCCCGTTTAAATGCAGAAAGTTTGAAGCAAAATGCTGATGTGTTGCTAGTCAACAATTATTTGCATTGAGGGAAAACAAACAAATCGTCCTGAAACTTGAACCATAACCACACAAAAAAAATTGCCATGTAGCAACCAGGCCCACAGGAAAAGTAAGTCAAAATTATCCACAAAGTGAAGAAAAAAAATCATCTACTACCAATAACATATATTTACCTGCTCGATCAATAAGTCATAACAGCATGGCCATCTAGACAAATCATATTTTTTATTTTGCAGAAGTTTCAGCTCCATCGTGTCCATAGTCAATGCCCTTGTCTACAAGAATAAGAAGCAAAGAAACCAGTGAGATTCAAATAATCAATAGATAAAGTGGGACATTAATGAGATATTTAGATAAACACATAGCTGGAACTTTGAAAAAATAATTCAGCTCTGATGCAACTGGGAATAGAATAATAGATAAACAAAACCATATTTACTATCAAATACAAAGAATACTCCAATAATATCATATATTGTTTTCAGTGCAAACATATACTCACTTATATCATAAAAAAAGGACATACACGACTATTGACAGATGGACAAGTTATGTAAAATCACTATTAAGCTTGGTCCATGACATAATGGATAAAATAAAATATAGTCATACCAATAATTTCCAACGACAAAAGTGATCATGACTATTCATATCAACCTTATCCTTAAATAAATTTAGCTACAGCGTAAATATGAAACCATGTATATTGACATTTGAATTGGTTCAATCAAATTTTAACGTAATTATCTTCATTTTCCAACCATTCAGTATCTCATTGTGAGAAACATCTGAACTATAGTTACCCAAAAATACTAGCTACATTTTACAATTCTTGAATATGTCAAAAGAGAGGAGAACAACATAATTTAGTTCAATTAATATACAAAGAATTTGCAAATGTCCCCCAAAAAAAGTTATATCAATTATTATGTTCGGTTTTATTTTACTCACGCCCATAGATTATAACAACTGAAGTATTTTGCTACCTCTGACTTGCACTATACAATTCAACAATAATAATAAGAGAATATGAGAAAACTTGGTTTTGTTCTACCTGCAGTGTAGACACCTTCGAATGGATAATGGTCCTCCCACTTTTCGGATTCGAGATGCTTCTTGAACTGCAACGGTTCAAGCTGGAGCGAGAAGACACCACTAGCTGTCCCCAGTATGACCACATTATTGTTTTCAGCAAACCCGCGGATGACTGGGAGCTCTGTTGCCTCATCTGGATTAATGGAAAGTAGCTTGTCTAGTGCAATAGTTCTTTGCAGGACCCATGAAGAAGCACCATCACAATTCGTCTTTCTCTTCCATAACTGGGCGTTGAATCCTGACACTACCAGGAACTCAAGGCCACCACCCTCTGCCATCATAACCTGAATATTGCTAAGTGACGTCTCCTTCGGGATAATCTCTTCCCCTGGCATAGGTATCACACCAAGGCTCTGACTACCCAGATCACATTCAAGAATTGCAAGGGAATCCCCATAAAGCAACCAGCAAAGGGAATCCCGAATCATCACAGCAGGCATGTCCCCATAAACATACATGGGCGGAATTGGCAGTGTAGTGAGATTGCCCCATATGTTGGTCTTCGATGAGTAAACAGAGGCGACCACCTGGTTTTGTTGCATGCCGCTGGTGCCTACCAAGACCACCTGTAAGTAGCGGTCATCTACTGCAGTACGAAGCACTGCCGCGCTGATAGGGGCATTCCTTTCGAACCCCGGGGGAATGTCTAGGTGGTGCTGGTCGCCTGTGACGGGGTCCCACACCAGGAGCAGCGTCCGTAGATAGTAGAGGCTGATCACGAGGCCGTGGCGGCATCCGACAGGCACGAAGTGTCGGGCGTTGAACGGGAAGGAGAAGCGGCCTTGCGGGATGCGATTGGGGGCCTCCAGGGCAGGTTGGAAGTGGATGTTGCCATTGTTTTTGGTGAAGTAGCCTAGGAAGGGGGGATTGCGGCGGTGGTGATCGCGGAAGCGGCGGCAGAAGCGGGGGTCGGAGGCGATGCTGCGCCAGCGCGTGGAGACGGCGGAGGCGCGCGGGAGGGAGGACGGCAGCGGGGCAGGCGGAGGAGGATCTCGGCGAGCAGATCGTGGTCCTCCAGCGGCGGCGCCGCCGGCGAGCTGAGGCGGCGGCGGAGGCTGGACGTCATCTCGTCGCTCATGGTGGATCTCGAGTGGAAGAGCAGTGAGGCGCGACACAGATCGAGAGTGAGACTGAAGCCCAGGGAAACGAGACAAGGCCCACAACTAGTCAAGGAACAGAGAGCCCAGGTTTCACTTGCGTCACTTCTATTCCACTTCTATTCGCTCATGCCTCAAAGGAAAAAAGAACGTGTATCCTCTTTTTTTGGTATGAAAACTTGCATCCTTTTCTTGATGCACAGGTACTGGAAGATGACGGTGTTTGTTATTTCAAGGTTTTGCTACGTGAGGATCTGTCAAAGGAGTACCATCAAAGGTTTTCGTTTCGCCGATGAGTCAAGGTGGGTGTTTGCAACAGCTCAGTGGTTTTTTGCTTCTGGTGGCAAGAAATGGAGTCGTCGAAGCAGAGGGCTGAGAAGTCCATGCGAAGGTTATTGCTTGACTGAAGTTTTGTTTGCTGAAGGTGGTTCTGCAACCTGAATGCTAGACTGCATATACAGTAGAGACCATGTCCCAGATTCAGATATTAACCAATGCACCGAAGTGCTTACCATATCTAAAGATGAGAGAAGAAAAAACTGTCTCAGAAGCATTGCTACTCAATATGTGCAATTATTCCAACCGATAAACGCATCCCAGGTGCAATTGTATCTTTTTGGCATGTAAATTCAACACACGAAGAATATTTGTCACGGGCACAGCAGAGAGATCTTGTGCTACATGAGCAAACAGTGCTGAAAACAAATATGCACACACACGCTACATGCAGTGCAAAGCAAATGAACAGTGAGATTCAGTGGCAGGCCCAGCCATATGGCATTAACCGATGCAGTTAATTTCTCTTCATTCCTGTTTGAATATTGCCCGCAGAAAACAGACGGTGTACAGATTACAGAATTTTCACGGCATAGAAGATTAGTTACGGTTGACCAGAACATGTTAATTCCTACGAGTGCACATCACATTTGACTAGGGCGAGGCAAATAGAGGTTAAATTTCCTTGTGGAGCACATCTTCAGAGGCTCCATGCACAATATAGAATAGAAGAATCTACAGCCAACAATCCGTTTCTGCATACCTGCAAAGAAACTACGCTGTCAGTAAAACTGATTTGTAGCTCCAAATGGAAAAGCCTTCAAATCTACACAATTATTGTATGATTCAACCAGTAAATATTAGCTCCAAATGGTAAACTTGTGCCAAAATCTCAAAAAGGTTGAATCGTCCCAGGCTCCCAGCGTTATTAGACGAAACCAACAGTAGGAAAAGATAACAGCAACAGGAAGAAGGTTAATTGTAGCGTCACACCTCCAACTCCTATTGTTAGAATATTTTCAGCTTTTTTGGCTATATCCGGTTTCAGTTGCGGCTAAAAGAAGTGGTTAATAAATCTGTTAGAATAGAATTTTCCTTCTTATCACGGGCAGAGGAGGGGTTAGCTAAATATCAGAGTAACAAAACATAACATCTGATTTCTAGTTCATAGGCATACTTTTAACAGATGTATAAGCTAGATAGTCACTAACAAGTCGAATTTAATCAAATGCATGCACTAGATGTCTCAAGTAAAGGATTGTGCATCACAATTTTACTCTCTGCACTATAAAAATTGAAAAAAAGAAACACTGCCAACTATTTGCTCAACATGAATCTATTCATTATAATTTTTAACATGTGTTCATGTAAATAATTAAACATCTACAGTGACCAAAATCAAAGAAAATTAGCCTGCACACAAACTACAACAACAGCCAAAATGTATTTTCGATCGGACAAACTGTATTTAGAGGTTATGCAAGTTAGACTGAAAAATAGAGATACACAGAGATTATATTTAACCAGACCTCCTAATGCTAGCACAATTTTACAATAATAACTGCAAGCGAGCACTATGTAATACAACGATCCTGAATGAGCAATGACGTGAAATGTTTTCCCTAAATAAGCAATGAAGTGAAACGCAAGCCCATATTGATATAGGAAGTTTGAAGCCAAATGGCAAATGTTTAGTTGTTGTTAGTTATCAATTATTTGCATTGAGGGAACAACAGACAAATCATCCTCAAGTTAACCCATAACCACAGTAAGAATGAAATGCAATGTAGTAGCAAGTAAAAGTATCACAAAAATACTCTTGAAGGGAAGGAAAGTGAAACCATTTCATTCTGCTATCACTAACAGATAGTTACCTGCTCAATCAATACATCACCATAGCATGTCTATCTGAACAAGTCATATTATGCATTTTGCAAAAGTTCAGCTCCATCACGCACACCACCAATGCCCCTGTCTACAAGAATAAGTCAAGAAACCAGTGAGATTATAAAGAACAGTCAAATAGATATGAAGGAGCGCAATGGGATATTTAGATAAACACACAGCTGCAGTTTCTGAAAAACAATTCGCTCTTGGTACAACACTGGGAATATTCCAATAACTGTTTATAGTCTTTTCAGTTTAAACAGTACATACTCACTTATATGATAAAATGAAGAAGATGCAAAAATCAGATTATTAGCAGATAGGAAGAGTGAAGTTATCTAAAAATTACTCATGAGCTTGGTTGATGCAATATTATAAAGTATAAAATGCAGCCATGCTACTAAATGATAGCAATAAAGTGATCATGACTGTTCCGATATAGATTTTCTTTAGCTTGAATACTCTAGCACAAATGAGTTGCCATTTGTTGCAAGATTCTTGTAAAAATGAAAAACTATCCAAGTTCTTTATGGATTTAACATTACTAGCAAGATCAATAAAGATAACAATATTGAATGACAGAAATATAAAAACCTTTCCAGTTTGGAATGTACCAGTAGAGCTACCTATTTGACATTTTAATTGGCTCAGGCAAGTTTTTTCATTTAGTTGTCTCTAATTTAAAATATGATGTATCTCAACTTGAGAAACAGCTGCACTGCAGCCATTTACTAATTACTTAAATTATGAAAGCCTTGATATTTCAATAGGTGGGTAACAAAAAAAAAAATAGTTCGATGATTGTACGTAGAATTTATCAATCCACCTCAAATATACTATTTGTGCTAATTCTTGGGTCCTTTGTTTCATTCTATGGAAGAACAAGCAGATAAATTGCTTGATGCCTCTGACTCGAACCACATAATTCAACAATAGTAGTACGAGAATATCAAATAATTTGGTTTCGTTATACCTGCAGTGTAGACACCTTCGAATGGATAATAGCTCTCACGGTGTCGGGAGTGAAAAAAATCCGTATCTTGCAAATCAGGAGATTCGAAAAGTTTCTTGAACTGTAATGATTCAAGATGGACCGTGCAGACACCAATAGATGTCCGCAGTAAGACCACGTTATTGTGCTCAGCAAACCCAATGATGGATACACTGTTTGTAAGCTCTAATTTAATGGAAAGTAGCTCGTGCAATGCAATAGCTGTTTCCAGCACCCATGAATAAACACCATCACAATCTTTCTTCGACTTCCATAATTGGGCGATGAGGTCAAAGCCAGTCAGCAAGAGGAAACAGAGGTCACCACCATGTGTCACAATTTCCCAATCACGGTGCTCGCCTCTGCTATCAATTACTCTCAATGGCGCCCGTGTGATAGCTAGGCATTGCTTCTCCAAATCAAACTCAAGAATTCCAGCAAAACTCCCAACAAGCTTCCAGTAAAGGGAATCTCCGATCATCACAGCGGGTACGGTAGTAAAATCCAAGGGGGGTAGAAAATCCAGATAATCCAACGGGATCATTAATTTGATGAGATTGACCCATAAGCCGGTCTCCAACGAGTAAACGGAGGCGACGGCCTCGTTACGTTGTATGTCGCTGGCGCCTACCAAGACCACCTGGAAGTGTGGAGCATCTCCGACAGTACCGATCACCGCCGCGCTGATCGAGTGTGTCATCGCGTAAAACCCCGGAGGAATTTCTAGGCGGTGCTGTTCGCCGGTGACTGGGTCCCACACCAGGAGCTGCGTCCAGTTCAGGTGCTTCTTCTGTGGAGCGAGGAAGGCGAGCACGAGACCATGGCGGCACCCGATGGGCTGAAAGGCGTCGCCGCCGTCGACCGGGAAAGAGAAGCGGCCTAGCGGGACGCGATTGGGGGCCTCCAGGGCAGATTCGAAGTTGGTGCTGCCATTACTTTTGACAAAGCAGCCGATGAGGGGCGGGCTGCGGCGGTGGTGGATGCGGAAGCGGCGGTGGAAGCGGGTGTCGGTGGCGATGCTGCGCCAGCGCGTGCAGACGGCGGAGGCGCGCGGGAGGGAGGAGGGCAGCGGGGGCAGGCGGAGGAGGATCTCGGCCAGCAGGTTGTCGTCCTCCAGCGGCGGCGCCGCCGGTGAGCAGGTGAGGCAGTGGAGGCTGGCCGTCAGCTCGTCACTCATGGTGGATCTCGAGTGGACTGTGGAGTGAGGTGTGGGTGACCTAAAGCAGAGAAACAGAGAAGCCCACGATGAGTAAAGGGCGAGCAAAGCCCACTGGATATCATCAGGTTTCACTTCCCCTAACCATATCATCAGGTTTCACTCTGAAGTTTACAATTTTAAACGAAATTGATGTTTTGCAACTGTCCCGGTTCGACGTTCAGTCGTCAGAAAGGTTGTAGTTTGTTAGTTTAAGGTCTGGCTACGTGAGGGTCTAGCAAACGGCTGATGAGGGTTATTGCTTGGCCGTAGTCCTGTAGCAGTTAATGATAAATATACGAATGTTATTTTGCTTCTGGTGCCGAGAATTGGGGTGGGTCGTCAAAGCAGGGAATTGGGAAATCCACGAGACCCTAATCCGACGAGCAACGCACCATGTCCCTAGCACACTATGTTCCAAGAAAGATGTTAGCTCATAAAACAATTCAGATTCAGATATCCCAAAGATTGAAGAAAAAATGTCCCATAAGCATTGCTACTCAGTAGGTCAATTAATCCAACTCATAGAAACATCCCAGCCCTGCAAATCAACTTGAACGGAAAAGATTCAGTTACAAGCCATTGGCCGATGCAAGTTATTTGTTCTTCATTCCAGTCCAAAAATTGCCTGCCGGACAGTATACAGAAGCTTAGAATATTTGTTCCCCGCTAAGTTGACCAGAGCACGTTAATTCCGACGAGTTCAGATCACACTCCTACAAATCCTTGTGTCAGCTAACTATCCATATGGAAAGAACAAAAAAAGAGTCCCGGTCCAAGTAGCACTGCTACTGAATAGATGCAAATTCAAGCCACAAGAAAGGGTCTCGTCAGCAATAATGCTCTATCTAACCGGGATACAATTTTTTCACACGCAAACAAGATGTATCATGGAGCAAAAACAGAGAGTTAGTGGTACATGAGCAAAAGATACAGAAATGAGTTTGGGTTTAATTAATGATAATCATAAAGATGAGCGCTCAGTGTTTTGCTCATTAAGCTCACCTACCATACATGGAGTTTGTGCACTCTGGTGGCTGAAACAAGTCTTGGCTCAGATCACACGCCGTTGATCTTTGACTCGGGAGAGGGAGCCTTAGTTCGCAGCAACAGATTTTTCTTCGAATCGGTTGGTTCGAGGTAGAGGGTTTTGCGCACTTATTAGGGAATAAGTGGGCAGAACTGGCCAACCAGGCTGGTGGCCGTGATATTGTGGACTGGTGGAAGTTCATGAGCTCCCGACTTAGGCAGTTCCTCAGGGGGTGGAGCCGCAACCTTGGTCGTGACTCCAAGCATCAAAAAGATCTTCTGTTGTCCCAAATAAAGGAGTTAGATGACAGAGCAGATGTGGATGGGCTGGTAGAGGATGATTGGGCGTTCCGATACCATTTAGAGGAGCGTCTCCTTCAGCTGATCAAGGTTGAGGAGGAGTACTGGCGCCAAAGAGGACGCATCAAGTGGGCATTGCGTGGGGACGCAAATACTGCCTATTTTCATGCGATCGCCAATGGTAAAAGAAGAAGGTGCCATATTGCCTCTCTTATGACCCCTTGCGGTCCACTGACGGCAAAGTTGGATATTCAGAAACATGTTTATGACTTCTACCGGGCTCTCATGGGTGCCTCGGCTCCACGGAGGTGCGGGTTGGCTCTGAACACCTGGGCGGCTGACAAGAGAGTGTCGGATGACGAGAACACCAAGATTGCGCTGACGTATTCGGAGGAGGAGTTACAAGTGCTGGTGGACTCTATGAAAACGGATACGGCACCCGGACCGGATGGGTTCCCGGTCCTGTTCTTTAAACGATGTTGGGGACTCGTTAAGAACGGGGTGCTCCACATTCTTAATGACTTCATCCTGGGTCGGATTGACATTTCGAGATTGAACTTTGGGTTCTCTCTCTTATTCCCAAAGTCCAGGGAGCTGAGTGCATTTCTCTGTTCAGACCGATTGCCTTGATTAACGTCATCTTCAAAATAATCTCCAAGGCTTTTGCGGTCAGGCTCGACCCGATTGCTAATAGGATCATCAGCGTCAACCAGACAGCCTTCATTAAAGGGAGATTTATCCTGGATGGGGCCTTGGCTTTGCAGGAAATTGTCCACGAACTCAAGCACAAGAAGCTAGGGGGCATCTTGTTGAAGCTTGATTTCGAGAAGGCATATGACAGGGTAAACTGGGATTTTATTTCGGAAGTTCTGCTGAGGAAAGGTTTCGACGCTGGCTTTGTTCATAGGATTGCCCAGCTGGTCAGGGGTGGCCAGACTGCGATCTCGATCAACGGGGAAATTGGTCCTTTTTTCGCCAATAAAAGAGGGGTGCGCCAGGGGGACCCCCTCTCTCCTTTGCTGTTTGATTTCGTAGCTGAGGGGCTCTCAGCTATCCTTTCGGCGGCGGCTAGGGCAGGGCACATCCAAGGGGTTGTGCCGCACCTCATCCCAGGGGGGATTACCCACCTTCAGTACGCTGATGATACTCTCATCATGATCCAGAATAATGACAAGGCGATTGCTAATCTCAAGTTCTTACTGATGTGTTTTGAGGAGATGTCAGGCCTAAAGATTAATTATCACAAGAGCGAGGTGATTGTCATGGGGTCTCCTTCGGCGGAGAGACAAAGAGTGGCTGATATGCTCAATTGTAGGCTGGGTCAGTTTCCCTTTGTGTATTTGGGGCTACCAATCTCAGACAGAAAGTTGACGGTGGATCAGTGGAACTTTTTGGTCCTAAGGTTGGCGGGTAGGGTGGAGCCATGGGTTGGTAAATTTCTGTCTTCGGGAGGGAGGCTGATCTTATCCAACTCATGCTTGGCCAGCTTAGTTTCGTTTGCTATGGGGCTCTTCCTCCTTCAGGATGGCGTGCATAAAAAGTTTGATTCTCATCGTGCTAAATTTTTCTGGGAAGGAGCGGGTAATAAACGGAAGTACCATCTTGTGAATTGGCCGGCGGTCTGTCGACCAAAGGAATGTGGTGGGCTGGGGCTCACCAATTCTAAACACATGAACAAAGCCTTAATGCTTAAGTGGATCTGGAAGCTGTATGAGAATGATAACTCCATTTGGGCCCAACTTATTCGGGCTAAGTACCTCCCTCATGACGACATTTTTGCGGCTCCCATGGGGGTGGGATCGCCTTTTTGGAGAAGTCTTAACAAGATCAAACATCTGTTCAAGGTGGGAGCCAAGCACTCGGTGCGGAATGGCAAGAGAACTCTGTTCTGGTTGGATGCGTGGCATGAGGAGGGCATTCTGATGGATCGCTTCCCTCTCATCTATGCGATATGCTCAAATCAGCAGGCTTCGGTTGCTGAGGCGGTCTCTCGGCCGTTTGGCCTCCGTAGAACTCTTGATCAGAATGCAGCGGCCCAGTGGGGGGAACTTCAGCTTCTTATCAATCAAACGGTTCTTAGGGAAGGGTTGGATGTGGTGTCTTGGTCCCTTGAGGAGTCAGGGATGTTTTCGGTTTCATCTATGTACAGGAAGCTGGCGCAGGGCACAACGGTCAATCATTTTGAGGATGCTTGGAGGGCCAAGCTTCCCCTGAAAATTAAGATCTTTTCTTGGCAGTTGATGTTAGACAGGCTTCCTTCTGGTCTGCAGCTCAAAACTAGACACGGTCCTTCAGACGGGAACTGCCCCTTGTGTGGTGTCGGGGAGGACGCGACCCACATCTTCTTTTGTTGCTCCTTAGCTAAATTTGCTTGGAGTGTCCTTAGGGAGGTGCTTGGCTGTGCTTGGTGCCCTGCAAACTTTGCCCAGTTCTATGCGATTTTGGATGGTCTGTCGGGTCAGCACCGTAGGGTGGTGTGGACTTTGTTTGTTGCCCAATCTTGGGCACTTTGGGGGATTCGTAACAAGCTTGCTATTGAGAGGAAAGTTCTTAATCACCCGGCTGACTATATTTTCAAATGTATCATTTTCTTGCAGCTTTGGTCCTTGACAGCCAAGAAGGGGGACAAACCAAGCCTAAGAAGGCTGGAGGGAGACTTAAGGAGGTTGTATACACTCAATCGACCTCCCCTAGAAGCACAGACTAGTTTCATCCTGGTGGTGGTGGCGTTGGCATTGGCAGGCTTCTTCTGCGGGACCTGGAGTAGCTGCTGATGTGTAGTGTTGGCTTGGTGCCTTCGGTTTCTGTTTTTCTTGTCATGTTGAACTTTGGTCTCCCGCTGTTCCTGTTGGGCTAAGCTGTATGCCGCAGCATGTAATATCCCTGTGTGAACCTTGCTGGCCTTATTAATTTAAGGTTGGGCTGTGTGCCTTTATTCTAAAAAAAAAAACCATACATGGAGTATACACAAATGTCTCATCATGTCATTTGTGTAGGCACGGTGGTAGCTTCTGGGGCGTGAGTTGCCCAAATATTGAACCTTTGAGTTGTTCAAATGATACGCCACCACTCCGAAGACATCGGTCAAATAGACAACTTCCTTGTAGGGATGAAATCCAAGAATGTCAAAATATTCATAATATTTATTAGCTCCATGTTTAACTGTAAAAAAATCTTCATCATCAGAATCCCACTCAAATCCATTTTCCGCTAAAGCCTTAGTAGGAACATCTTTCTCGGCATCATACACATCATGTACCATCCAAGGTGCATCCATCGGGCTACCATATTTTTTTAGGTGACGAGCTAAGGGTAAAAGGTCATCTTGATACTGTTAGATTGATCTCATCCGGTCGAACCCCAACGGGTCGATCGGTCCCCTTGACCGCGTCCTGATCGGGGACGCCCAACCGCACCTTGGTTGGTGGGCCCCTGTCGCCGCGCTATATAAAGAGGTGGGGGACCTGCAGCACTAGTCACGAGGTTCACCTGTGTGCCAGACCCCCACCGACACCCCTACCGATCTAGGGTTAGCGCGAGCCGAGGGTTTCTAGATCGCGTGTAGAAAAGAAAAGGAAAAGCAAAAGAAATCCCCTCCCACAGAACCCTAACACTAGAGGGAAAAAGAACTCACCGGACGGCCACCGTCGCCGGCAAAGTGCGCCGCTGCAAAGCCGCGCCGTTCCTCTCGATCCAAGTCCGCATCGGCAAGCCGAGGGACTGGACGAAGAACATGGGCAGTGGAGGGGGCTCGGCGCCTCCGCCACGGCCGAAAGGAAGTGACCCCTTCGGGGGCAAAAGCACGACCGCCCTCCACCACCGGCCGCCGCCGGCAAAGGGCGCCGCCAGCTGAGCCGCTTGACGGCGGTGCGCCCACCTCGGGTGCACGCACGCGCCGGCAAGAGGGCCAGCGGGGGCGCCGCCACCACCGTCTTCTCGCCGCTGCGCCTCGCCGTGCTGCGGGTCGCGGGGAGAGGGATAGGGGAGAGAGGAGAGTGGAGGTGGGAGGGTAGGGGCGCGGGGCCTCGCCGGAGAACGGCGGGCCGCCGGAGCGCCGTCGGACGCGCGGGAGAGTCACGCGAGAGCAGAGCAGAAAGAAAAGAGCAAATGCGGCTAGGGTTTGACCATCGTGATGGCCTGATGGTTTTGTTCCGCCGAGATGGACGGATAGCCGTCGGATCCCATCTGACGGCCACGATCGTGCCTAGCACGCAGACGGGCTATCGGGCTGAAAGTGAACAGGCCGTGGGCCGCCGTGGGCTGCGTTTTTCGTCGCCGCGTGCGGCAGATAAAAGAAGGCCGTGGGCCGCTGCGGAGAGGTGCAGGACGGGCCGCTGGGCCGAAAGTGTAACGCGCACGCAGCGCGCAGAGAGCTGGGCTGCGGCCCAGTTGCATGTTTTTTTTTCCGGTTAATGTTTTTTCTTTTTTTTACAGAAGCATGTTTTATCTGTTTTTTGTCCATTTTTTGGGCAAATTTCATTCTGTTTTTCTATTCAATTTTTTCCATCGAAATTTTTGTTTAGGAAAATAGAAGAAAGAAAAGTGAATACTTGTTAAAAGTATAAAAGTTTATGAATTTTTATTCATTTATTTAAAGTTTCCGCTGCAAATAGTTAAAAGTAATTGCATAAAAGCAATAAAGTGAGAACTAAAAGCATGATAAAGTGATATTAATGATGATTATGATTCTGTTATTAATTGACCAACGTTGTTAATAGCATTATCATGATTTAAAGTGAGAATTAAAAGCATAATTAAAGTGATATTAATGATAATTATGATTATGTTATTAAATGACCAACGTTGTTAATAACATAATCATGATTTGTTAATCGTTGAACAGTGCAATGTTTGTGAAATACATATAATATTTAAGTTTCTGCTGTAAAGTAAAAGGACTCTCCTCTAATTAAATTGGAACCAACGGGAAAATTTAATTAGAGAGGAGGAAAAAGAGAAATACTTGTTTAACAGATTAATTATGGTATTGTTATTTTCTGACCAACGTTGATGATAGCAGTACTATAATTATATGAGTTCTATAGTCAAAGGGCTAGATCTCTGATAATTTTGCATGAAAGTGATCAATTTTCAGAGAAAAGATAAAAGATCAAGAAATGCTCTTGAACTATAGAAATATGTATATTTCATGTTTCCGCTGAAATAGAGTTGATGATAATGTCATTTTCCAAACAGAGTTCTTTATTGCAATAGAAATATTATCATCATATTGTTTATGAGTTTTTGCATTGATTCTATTTCTGCCCAACGGTGATGTAGAATTAGTGTAGAAAGATGATGTTTCATTCTAATTCTGCCCAACGGTGATTTAGAATATAGAAGAAAGTTTTAAAGATTTAATGTGCATATCTTTAACCAGACCAACGTAGGGTTATTTTTATGCTCATTATTGTTTATTATTATTGAATATTTTCTCAGACAAAGATTCTCATGTTTTCATTCGTGAAAGCAAAAGATGGGTACTTGTGACCCGAAAGATGACCAAGAAAGGTCATAAAGTGAGAGAGTATGTTCTCTCTAAAGAATGACTGCAAAAGAAAAAGAATTCTTGGATGTTAATCCAAGAATACAAATAGATCATCGAGAGTCTTGTTTGACAAATGTCTTTCATGTACTCTCCATGCAGAAAACAAATAAATCATTCAGAGTTTTGTTTAACGAATTTCTTTCATGTACTCTATATGAAGAAATTTTTTAAACGAGCAACATGAATGCTTAATTTGACCAACGTTGGATTAAGCATGTGTATAAAAGAGTATTCAGATTTATTTCTGAATTTGATGATTGAATATGCAGTCTAAAGAGCCAATTGTGGCATCTATGTCTCTTAATTACCCGCATGACGGGAAAAGACGATAATAATACCCACGTGGTGGAAAAGTCTGGGAAAATACCCGCATGGCGGGAGAAAATTTTGACAAAGGACTTATCCTGTATGACAGGAAAAGATGTGATGACTCATGTGTTTTTATATCGACCGCACACCTTGTGTATCATAGTTATAAAGCACTTAATGAGTCAAAAGAGAATAAAGTTACAAATGAACCTAAAGATAAGAATGTTATGCAAGTGTGACTTGCAGTACCATTGAGAAAGAACTCTTGTGAGTTTTGAAAAGGGAATGAGGAAAAAGTACTCCCATACGTTAAAAGATAACTTCATATTGAATAAAGCAGATAATCAAAGTTTCGAAATTGTGGCAAAAAGGTTCTTGCCACATTTCGAGGGGGAGATAGAGAATGTTACAGAATAAACTCCCCTATACTTCAGATAATGTGATGCATATTATGCATCTAAGTGATCTATGATGAATTGTGATCGTCTGGGGAGTACGACGGTCATAATAATGATACCCCTAAAGTAAAGAGATAGATTTATTCCTGGATCTTTTACAGCTCCGAAAGGAGACTAAGGACGGTACTCAAAGTGCCATAAAGAAGACAGATTGACAGGTTAACAGAATAAACCCAAATAAAAGGATTAAGGATACACCATTTTGGAGAAAATGGAGTAATCTGGGGGAGCATGGTATGAACATACCTAAGGCTCGAATAGATTTTATCTGGGGGAGCTTGTTGCTTTATAATAGAGATGAACAAGCAAACATGGATCTTGTGATTTAGGTCCTTGTAAGAGCTATAGCAATAGAAGACTACAGAATTAATTGCCTCTAGGCAATGACAGAACAACATCCCCATATGAGAAAAACAGATGACTATAAAGTCTATATCAGAGAAATTTAAATGAAGGTTGATCCCACCTCATTTACAGAAATTATAAGCAGCGCTCAATCGATTTTGACAAGTGTCTACTTGTCTTAATGATTAGAGACTATGTGAATCCCGACGATGTTTGGGACTCATAAGTAATTTCCAATGGAGCCAAAACAGTAGGCTATAAAGGGTCTACAACGCCAATGTGACTCCAAAGGAAATATGTAAAAAGCGATTTTAAATCGAAAGATTTGCGCTAAGAGAATAAACAGATTATAATGAGTGATAATGGCACATAATGATCTGAGTTACATCAGATGAAAGTAAAGAACACAAGGGATCTTACGGACTAGAGCAAGTCTCTAGAATCAGAAGTTATTTTGGGTTAAAGAGAATGAGAGGACAATCGTTTTTCTACAAACTTATAGAATGGGAAATTCATTCCCTAATCCTGTGTATGTGGATGATATCCTACTTGCTAGTGGTGATGTCAATCTACTACCGGCAGAGAAAAGAAGTTCTTGTCCTCAAAAGAGTATTCTCGGTAGAGTGTCTGTCGTTAAAAGTATCGAGATTTACTAAGAAAAGAAGAAAAGGGGTATTAGAAATATCGCATGGACATGCTGAGAAGAAGTCTCTAAAGCATGCATGTCGAGAAAATCTACGCCTGTTCTTATTGTCAAGGGTAATGGAATTGAGAACTTTAGTGTTCCAAGAGATAACTTAGAACAGATCAAATGGATATGGTACCATATGCTTCAGCTGTTGGAAACTCAATATTACCCTGACAGTTCACGTATCCGGGTTGTTTTGGCAATGTCCAATCCAGATATAGATCACTGGAATGGAATCAAAGATATCGGCCTCATGCTAAAAGAAACAGTGCTCTCAAAAGGTTGTGAGTACAAAGATAGATCTATAAATGTGCTCTCAAAAGGTTGTGAGTACAAAGAAAGAATTTGTGAAATATAGCGAAATCCACAATTGTCGCTAAATTTCACATTTGGAGTTTTTGTGTGGAAAAGCTCCAAGAATGAAAAGATTACATCAGTGTGATGTAAAGACATGTTATAGCATGATATGAGGCCGAGGGATAGGCAAAATGGTTAAGGAAACCTGTACCCGGAATTGATAATGGTTGACAACAGCAATAACCATTAAGTAATTCACTCCTAAGACAACGAGTCAAGTGTGGTGCCAAACACATTGACACAGAGTTATACGTTGTAAAGGAGAAAGTCCGGAATTATGTTGAAATGCTTGGAGCATAAGAGGAACATATAAAAGAAACACACAAGTGTTCGCAGATCTGCTAATTAAAGGCTTACCGCCCAGTGTGTTTTGGAGAACACATAGTCGACATGGGTTTTATGGTATAGTCTATATGATTTCCGGACAATAAAGAGGCCCAAAAGTTTAAAGAATCTATTTCAAAACAGAGACGTATATTGTAGCTGTCTGATTCTATCGGCAATGAGCTGTGACGATGAAACATGCTCTATGTACTGATCCGTGATGAAACAAGTACAAAGTATAAAGTTAAAAGTAAAAGTTGAGATCAAGGGGGAGAATGTTAGATTGATCTCATCCGGTCGAACCCCAACGGGTCGATCGGTCCCCTTGACCGCGTCCTGATCGGGGACGCCCAACCGCACCTTGGTTGGTGGGCCCCTGTCGCCGCGCTATATAAAGAGGTGGGGGACCTGCAGCACTAGTCACGAGGTTCACCTGTGCGCCACCGCCCCACCACATCCCCTACCGATCGAGGGTTAGCGCGGTGCTCACGGGAAGCTCCACCGCCGCCACTGCATCACCCCCTTCGTCCACCATGGCCGGAGCCTCGAGCTCCTCGGCATCTCGAGGAGAAGGTACCCGAACCTCCTCCTCTTACTGTTTCTACATGCGGGTTCTAACCCTAGACGATCCAGAGGATCTATCAGATACTTCAAGATCCACTCCATCCTTCCACTTGACTCGGCGAGGACCCAAATCCGTAGTCGTTGGGGCACTTCAACTATTCCAAAGTACACCCGATTTTGTGAACTCCCTAAATATGGTTTTACACATCTATTGTTCTCGTTATATGTTGGCGCTTTGGTCACTTGGTATGCACCGTTTGACAGCGAAACCCTGAAACAATACTCATATGATATAAAAAAATTGATTTATATTTACTGTTGTAGTAGTAAAACAAGAATACATATAAAATTATGATGCACTCTAACAAACTGATATAAATATTAATAACTAGATAAAACTCTAGCACTAACTGGATGGTGTGCTAACGAATGAAAAAACTGGCATTGTTGTCAAATTTAAATATGTGCCACATAAAGGTGTGTCACCAAATTGTAGGCCTATCTATGCATATCTAAATTATATCTAAATGCAATAGCTAGTTAACTTGTGATCATTCCTCTCCATACACTTAACATATAGGGATAGCATATTTTTCTAAATATTACTCAATTGTGTGATCTGCTCGGACTAACTAGCTAATACAGTAGAGGTGAAACAATTACCACTAACTATTTGAAACAGAAAACACAACAATGAGACCATACGTTAGCTGATTTAACATGACTAACACGTGTATGTTCGACTTACTTCACAAAGATGTTCTAATATGATCCTATTAAATCAATAAAGCCCACTCTTGCATGCCATATCTCACTCGCGGTGTCTCGCCACTGACCGCTTCGTTCCTATCCCCTGCTACAGGAGACAGGAGGCGAACTCTCAGGCGACCACCGCGCCCTGAGTTCCTCCGGCCAGATCCGCGTCTCCCTCCTCTCCGGACGGCTCTGCCGTCGACGGGAGTGGAGGAGACGTTGATCTGGCCGGGTGGATCTGTGCACAGTAGAGTAGGTTTTCCTAGTCTAGCTGTTTAGTTTCTGGTCGTCCGGCGCTGCGGTCTCCGACGGTGGCGGCGGCGGCGTGGAATAAAGATGCTCCCTTCCTCCTTCTGCTGGCTAGCTTGGCGGCGGCAGGTGGTGGTTTGGTGAGCTGGGCTTCCAATCGGGTTGGTCGCTCCGGCGGCGGCCACCGCGAGGTGGATTTTGTGCTTGGTCCTCGCCGGCGCGGCGACGCGTGCCCTGGCGTCGACGTGAGGACATGGAGCTTGTACAGGGGGGGAGCCCGTTCTCGGCGCTGGTGCAGGGTTGGAGGCTTGGAGGTGGTGGTTCCGGTGCGGCTGGGCTGTCCCCGGGACGGGCGGCGCTGGTTTCGGTCAAGGGGGCGGCCTGGCCGTACGCGTTCATCGAGCTAGGTCTCGTCGCCGAGCGGCGAGCGGCTTCTGCGGCCTTCGTCAACGATGCTGGTCGTCTCTCTTCCGTGTTGCTGGCTTCTCTGCGTTCTTCTTCTCCGGCGGTCGTCGGCGGCGTCGAGCGGCAGAGGCAAAGGTGGTTCAGCGGTGTTCCTAGCTGCTGTTGTGCTTGTGTCGTGTTTGGGTGCTCAGTGCTGCGTATGTATTTGCTTGTATTTCGTATTCTATGAATGTACGCAGTTCTTCCCGTCAAAAAAAAAAAATAATAAAGCCCACTCTTCCGTGCATAGAAATAGAAAAAAGAAAGGTGCTGGAGAGTCGATCTACATACCTCAAAACAAAAGAACCTCGGCAGTGCACGTAGAGTGCTCCTCGGCAGTAGACGGCGTAGCACTGGGTTAACGACGACTCGGATCCATCCATGAGCAACTCTCGAACCGTTTCCGCCGACGCACCTTGCCGGACGAAGGCTCTCTCCTCCCACTGCCCGGTCTTCGACGAGAACACGTTCAGACTCCACGGAGTCGGTGGCCATTCCGATTCCAGGAAGCGGCGGCTCGTGTCATCGTCCAGAAACGGCGGCTTCTCCGCCTCAGGCGGCGCGTCAGGGACGGCTAGCACCTCGTAGTGCGCCGACACGGCCGGATCAAACGCGAGGTACACGCCATGCGCCACATCCCGGTGGGGGTGAGGGATGAGCGTCCACCGCCGCGTCGCCGGGTTGCAGACGCAGAGCTCGCGGCACCCCATGTCGCAGAGGAGCAGGCCGTTGCTGTGGTCCAGAATCGACCACCAAGACCACCTCCTGCGGTTGTCGTCGGGCAAGAAGTCGAGCATGGCGTCGACGATCAGCCTCGGGGTGGGGCGGGCGAAGAGGTGCGGCCGGTGGTGGTCGACGTAGTTGATGAAGATGCCGTGCACCTTGCTGTGCGTCGTCATCCGGTGCCGCTGGGACGCGGCGAGGAGGCTGATGCGGCGGACGGCTCTCGTCAACGTGGCAGCCATGGGTGGACTGAGGGCGGCGGCGCCGTAATCGATCGATGGATCGATCATCCGGATCGGATCAAATATGGAGAAGTTGTACGTGATCGGTTCTGCATGGCTGCATGCGGGACTCGAGAGTCGAGAGCCCACCCCAATGAGCCCACAACAAAAATCCTGTTGGAAATAATCTAAACTACCAATTAATGAGGGACCGTGCTATTAAGGGCACGTGCCCCAGATTAATTTTCCATGGGCACGGATTGAATAGGATACGTAACCCATGTATGCATGCAGCCTTCACGTAGATAGCATGGTCCATTAAATCATGCATGCACCTTTGCGCGTTGGATTCTTTTCTCGTTTTCAAACTTTAAAATGTTTTATCTCTTAAACCGTAATTCCAAATCAATATCTGTTTTCACGGTTGGCTTTGTTGCGACAAGATCTTCAAAACTAAATCCCTTCTTAATATATTCTGACAACTTTTTTTCTCTCACCCGAGTTGTCAGATTATACTCACTTGGTCACCAGGTATTGTCAAGTTGGTTACCAAGTTAAAATCGAATGGTTGCCTAGCTTTTTAAACTGTTGTACTCACCCATGTATACTTCTGTGACGATAATCCCGTAGTTTACTTATCTCGATTTGATCAAATAGCCACTTTCTGAATATATATAGATCATAGTTATGACCAAGAAAACATGTAAAAATGATGGGTAACTACGTATTATTTGGGTGGTAACCGTTAACTAGCAATATGGTAACTACGGTACTATAACCTGGCAACTGACGATGAAAATAAAGTTTGTCAAAACATACTAAGATGGGATCTTTTTTTAAAGTACTCACCGAGAAAAACCCAACCGTGAAAACGGATACTCAATTGGATTAACGATTTAAGAGATAATTTATTTTGAATTTTAAGTTACGAAAAGATTCTCGCAGCAGGACCATGCATGTAATTAAGACTATTTCATTTGGTGTGATTGGAGTGCCATAACAAGCGCCATATGCTAGGGCACGTCCCTAGATAGATTATTCGATTAATGAGAGGTAGGTTTGGGTTAGTTTTCGTAGTATCATGAGTCTGATCCGAGTCGTACTAGTATACTAGTTAGTTGTGTTAGTTTCCTAAGTGTCTAAGCTGCCGATTAGTAGTACTAGTTAGTGTCCGCTTTGGACTAGGTTAGCTAGGCCGGCTGCCGTGCATATATATGCACAGGTCGTGTAACAGAACTTGTACCAAGAAAATTGAGGAATAAAGAGAAGATTTGGAGGGTGCGACACGCTCCCCTGGTCACAAGTTTTTCGTGTGCGTGTGTTCATCTAGTTATATGTGATCGATCTTGTGGACGAAATCCAACAGATCCAAACCTAGTAGTTCATCCAAAAGTCACTTTGGCTCCTCAGGGGCATCTATATAAAAAAAATCATGTTTACAAGTTATTAGAAAAAACTGGAAGTAGCCAATCAAAATCACGATGCAAAATTATTTGTATTATCGGCTAAGAAATGGAAAAATCATTTATATTTTGGAGATTTAAAAGTGTGTATACTCTTGTCCACATATTTGTCATTTTTATGTAACTCCGAATATAAGGTGCTCTAGATTTAAATTTTGCACTCACATCCACATAGTTGTCATTTTTATGTAACTCCGAATATAAGTGCTTTAAACTGAGATTTTGCACGATTGTGATATATATCTTTGACATCATGTGGTGTATCCTCTGAAAGTTTTTAAAACTTAATATGATATTTTAAAAATATAGAGAGTATCGGATCTCGAGAGTCACAAAATTTCAATGCTAATTCATCCGCTAAATATGGTTTTTAAGTTTGTGTCGAGCCTTGTTTGGAGTGTGCTCCGCTGAGTACAACGGCAAAGTTTTCTATGTTTCTAGTACTTTGTCACAAGTACACTGCTTCGGTCACTGCTGAAATGATTTTAGGAATTGTTTATTTCATTCATCCATTAAGACAGCCAATAGTTACATAATATGCAATATCTCGAAAACCAACGGTTATAGGCTTATAGCTGCCACGCTCGGTTACCCACGAGACACACTAGCATCACAGTCACCACTAATAAATGATAGATGGATTGTGCTATGCAGCGGCGCCGCACCCGTGCCTTCTCTTGCGGCGGCCCAATAAGAACGCGCACCTGAAAAGGCCACGCGCAGTGATCGGCCCGCAGTGCGCGATGCCATTCTGTGCAGTCAAAAGCAATGAACAGTAGCACATCGGCAGCCTTTGCATCAAATTTGACTAAAACTCTGCTACGTAATAAAGTACCCTGCAAGTGCTGCTCTCTGTATCCTCCCCGTATGATAGCTGCTTGTATTCGAGGTTGTAATGTTTTCCTATACATATGAATATAAGTTCTAGCGTTCAAAAAAAAAAAAAAAGTACCCTGCAACAAGCTAAGGCAGTACTCCTAGCAAGTACTACTAGCTACAACTAGGGACCTACGATAGTACTCCTAGCTACCGCTACTAGCTAGCTAGTGTTGGCAACTGTGTCAATCATTTCGCTAAACTACGCTTCATGAATCATGATTGCGACTTTGAAATATTTAGTATACTTGCCAAACTATCACCAGATTTTCGTAAATATTTTTTTTTAGTAAAACTATGAGTTTTTCTGATGCAACTACCAGATTGTTTAGAAACAGATATACTGATGGAGCTACGAAATTGTTTAGAAATAACTATCTAGATAAAATTATTAGGTTTATTTGATGCAACTATAGGTTTTCCAAAATCAATTACCAGATTTTAAATGCAGCCACCAGATGGATTTGACATACCTACTAGGTTTTTTGACATTAATTATCAACATTTTATATTCAGTACCAAATTAATTTGGCACACCTATTAGGTTTTTTACATTGATTGCCATATTTTTAAATGCAACTACCGGGTTAATTTGACACTCCTTAATTATCAGATTTTAAAATGCAGCTAGCAGATTGATTTGATGCACCTACCAAGTTTTCTAGAGCAATTGCCAGTTTTTTTCTTGCAGTCACCATATTGTTTTATACGGTTGTCGACTTGACGAAATCAATTTCCATGTTGTCTAACGTAGCTATAGAATCCAAACATAGCCACAAAATTCATGGAAATCAATTTGTTAGAACACTCACCATATTTTCTTATAGGTCTTCTAGCTTTTCCAAATACGGCTACCAAGTTCTTGAAACGTAGCTTCCAGGTTGTTACGAACATGTGAAAGCTTTCCTTATACTACCCAGATTTTCGAAAACAGCTACCAAGTTCTTGAAACGTAGCTACCAGGTTATTTAGAAACGCTTGCCATGTCTCTCTATACAGCCCTAGGCTTCTCGAAAATAACTACCAAGTTCTTAAATTGTAGCCACCAGGTTTACCTATACAGCCCTAGGTTTTTCGAAAATCAGCTACCAAGTTCTTAAAATGTGGATACCGGATTGATTAGTAACACTTACCACGTTCTCCAAAGGAACAACTCTAATTTGTTTAGCTTATCGAGTTCTCCGACTACGGCTACCATGTTGTTTAGAAAACATTTAGCACGTTCCCTGAATGTTCTCCAAAGAAATAACTCTGGTTTGTTTAGAAAAACTTATCAAGTTCTCTGAGTACGGCTACCATGTTGTTTATTAGAAAACATTTACCATGTTCTCCGAAGATAGCTACTAGGTTCACCAGAAAATATAGCTATCGGAATGTGTTTACAACCACTTGCCATGTTTCTCGTACAACCATGCGATTTCGAAAGGCTGCAAATAGGCTTCTTAAAAAATGTCAAATTGTTTACAAAACATCTGTCATGACTATCAATTGTATAATACTAATTTTCGGAGTGTAATATGCTTGCACTCTCGCAACACAAGATCAAGCACCAAACTTGTTGTGACTATCTAGTTATCTCAAAAGTGTTGGACCCACGTATAAAACTACTGGCATTGTATTATGTTTTATTTTTTCGACTTTTCAAAATTCAACCCCAATACATCCTATTAATCTCTACTCCGTACATTCTAGTAAAAATAATAGTGAGAAAGTGTGGTCGTTGCATGCAAGGAATACTGTAGGCCGTGTACTGTAGCTAGCGCACAGGGATTAACTACATGAATAATCAACATGCATGTGCACTGGAGCGCTGCATGCAAGTACTGTAGTAAAAGCTGTTCACTCTCGTAGCTCGAAGCTAGTTTCTCCTTTCGTACTACTCGCACCGCAGTCGTGGATACGTGCCGCACGCGAGAAGTTTACTTGTAGTCAGCTGGTCCGAGCGGACAAAATATACGTTATGGCGCGTAATCGTGTGGAATCCGATGCCCGGTGGGACGCGCCGCACGGAGAGGCCACCATGCGGCGCCTATACATAGATTTTCCCATGATAGATATGGCCAAACGATGCTCACAATGGCATCACGATCACCACTAATAAATCAGGATAAAGCATTGTAGAACAATTCTCCGAGTCGTGAACCGGAAAATCCAACCGTGAAGCGGGAACTAATCTCTTAGGCTGTGTTTGGATGTATGAAAAATTTCTTGGAATTGAATTGGACTAGCAATTTCCACTAGTGGAAAACAAGGCAATGATATGCCAAAAACCGGTATTAAAGAGGGCATTAGCACCGGTTTGGCTTGCGTGCCGGCCGGGGACCGCGGCTCTGACCCTTTAGTACCGGATGCTATTACCAACCGGTACTATAGCATCCGGTACTAAAGGGTTAGAGGCCCCGCGGCACATGCGGCCGCGGTCGGTGGCCCCACGCTGAGACCTTTAGTACCGGTTGGGCCAGTATAAGCTTCTTCCACCCCGAGCCACTCCATTTTTTAACTCGAACTCAACTCCATTTTTCCTCTCTCTTTGCTCTCCCAAGTTCAAATTCACCCCCATTTTCTCCAACAACTTCCAAGATTTGTGGCACCTACATATATAAGGGTTAGCAACTTCATCTTCTCTTCCGGCATTTCAAGTTTAGCTCATTTTCTTGCAAGTTTAGCTAGTTTGATTTTGGTGGTGCTTGCAAAGTGTTTGATGAAATGACTAAGTTAGGGATTTCATTTCTTTTATATGCATTTTGAGATCAAATTAAAATATAATTTGTGGTTTTTTATAGTGTCGTCCCGTCCCCTTCCTCACCGTCGTCGATCGCCCGCGCCGCTCCATCACCGACACCACCTCGGTGAGCCTCTTGTTTTTATATTTGTTATTTAAAAAAATGTTAGTTATATGATTTAGATGCATAATTATTACTTGTATAATTTTCTTAATTGTATAATTGTTTGTTGTATATAGTGTCATGGTTTTGACATCTGTCCCCACCGGCTCTCGTCCGCTATATTACTCGGATGTGGTACGATTGTTTGTTATAACGATATATTTGTTTAATTTCGTGTTTATAACAATTATGCCGACCAATTGACGTGCATATAATTTTATTTAGGAGGTAGTTGAACCGGAAATTCCAACCGACCCTATTGTCGAGTTTTTTAATGAAAGAAAACAATGATTTGAAAGCAAATCTGAAAATAAGTGAAGATCTTCGTCTCGAAGATACATGAATTGGGATTTCAAGATTGCCGACGTCGTCGATGACAACATGAAAGTTATGCCGGGATTCAACGCAATACTTCTTGACATTCCTGGAGCTGAAGGCGAGAAGACATTGGGAGAAGTCGAGCTTGGTATCGTTCTATTGAAGAAGAAATACATCAAGTTTCCAGACTCGGAGCCAAGGCCACCGACTCCTCCCGTTAGAAATTCACCACATCAAAGTCCATCCGCCTCCGACTCCTCCCCCGATGATTGGGAGCCCACCGCGAGTCCATCGCCCACGCCGTCCTGTAAACCGACTAATGCGCCCACTACTAAGTTGACAAAGCAGAAGTTGTTCACGTCTTCCCCTGTCAAGAAACGTGCAAAAAAACCCAAGGAAGTCAAGGCTCCTGAGAAGCCAAAGAAGTTAGCTGGTGAGATGACTCAGGAAGAATTAGATGTGAGCCTACGTGAATAGTCGAGAGCCTATTTTGAGCAGAAAAAGAAGGAAAGAGTGGAGGCAAGACTTGATCCCATAAAGGAATTTCTGAAGACTATACCAAATGAGGTAAAAGATCGCATCGTTTATAACCTATATGACCCTCCACCGCCGCCCATATCAGACTACGAGCAAGGTATTGACAAGGTACTTTCCTCGCAGAAAGAGCAAGAGAAAGTGTGCGGGAAAAGAGTTGCCCAGCTCGGAGAAGAAGAAGCACAATCGATCGCCCCGCTCATTGTGCCTTCTGAACCTCAGGAAATCGAGCAAGGAGAAGTTGTCATTGGCGACTCAGGTTTCCCCATGGCGGAGTTTACCTCACGATTTGATTTTGAACTCGGGCTACCTCTGTGGAAAATCCGACTGCTTTAACAACACAGTTATGGAATTTGCATTGCTGGTACATGACCGCCGCAAAAGAAGGGAAATTCTATCTCATGGCGGCGGTTAAGGAACACCACTACTTCCGAGAATATGGTGTGCAGGTTGAGTTGCAAGAACTTTTTCAGATGTACAATTAACGTGCTCTCGACAAATCTATCATCAGCTGCTATTGTCTATAAGTAATTTATTCGTGTAATTTAATTATTTATAGTTATAAGCTCTCGTTCATTGTTTGTAATTATCCTCACAAAAAAAATTTGTACGCTAATTATGCAGAATGAAGATACGTGAATGCAGAATCGGAGGAATCTGGGACATTGGGTTCATTGACCCGGATAAAATTCATTTCAAGAACATAACTGATAATCCCAAGACACAGAGGACGTTTTGCTAACGTTTTTTAAGCGACAAAGTACCAAAAAGGAAATACTTTTTCCTTACAATTTCGGGTGAGTTTTACTGTCTTGTACACACATTGTATTTTGCTTTCCCGATATTAAGTGTAATCGATAAGTTCTGAATATCTGCGTATATAAATGTGTGCATGCACCACTACATTATGGTAATCATTAGACTCGAGGATGGACAAGTTGAAGTCTGGGACTCATTAAGGAAAGATAGAGACGAGTACAAAAGTGTGCGTCTAATGCTCAAGAGGTAATTTCAATCGCACTATATCGGCATCTTTCCTTCATTTCCGGATATCAAAAGTATAAGTAATAACTCCTCAATTCATTTAATTTTCCGGACAGTGTTTACAGAAAGTTCAAAGCTGAAGAACACGGTGAATGGCCAGAAAAGGTGGAGTTCAAGTCTAACTTAGTAAGTACTACTACGTGTATCTTTCTAATACCATTATCATTCTCTTGATTATTATTTGATTAAATTATATTATTGTATATATAGTGGTGTCTGCGACAACTACCGAGGACGGAGCTATGTGGATACTACGTTTGCGCGTACATTCACACAAAGGTCAATGAGAGAGTCAATAGTGTAAGAAATCGACAGGTACGTAAACATCATACACAACTTTTATTTTACCACCATCAATTGTGTTTAGTTTCGATCATAACTGATTTGATTTCCTTCTTTTAAAGATGTCAAACAAGCGGAACCGGCTCCTACCACATAACCGTGTAAAAGCTATTGCGGAGTAATTGGCGGGATTCATTCTTACGCATGTCATAGACGAATCTAGTGAATTCCACTTTGTCGACAAAATGGCTTCCCCGCCTCCTGAGTAATAGCTAGCGGTGATCTCCATTGTAATTAGGAGTACTTTATATGTAACGAGAGTACTTTATATGTGTGTAATGAGTACTTTATATGTGTAGTGAGTACTTTATATATACGTGATCTCCTCCGAAACCCTGAAAAACAAGCGAAAAGGAAAAAACAGAAACCCTAAACCCCCAAAACTAATCGAAAAAGAAAAAAAAACCAAAAACCAAAACCCCCTGAAAAAAAGCAGGAACCTTTAGTACCGGTTGGTATTACCAACCGGTACTAAAGGTCCTGACCTGCGCGCGTGCAGGGTCGCCCACGTGGAGGGCCTTTAGTACCGGTTGTCTTTTGTACCGGGACTAAAAGGGTACCCCTTTAGTCCCGACCCATTAGTACCGGTTGTACAACCGGTACGAAAGGCCCTTTACAACCGGTGCAAATGCCCATGTTTCTAGGGATAATTGCCTCTGTGCCCTACCTACCTCAGTTCTATCTGTCTGTGCCTCCCCCGCGTAGTTTCTCTCGTCCGTGCCATGGCTGGCTCGCAAATGGCCCGCGGATGGCAAAGACGGCCGTTTCCGCCCTTTGACCGTTAACATGTGGGCCTAGCGAAGTGCATGCACCCCGTCCCACTTAAAGCTTACAAGTGGGTACAGCGGCGGAGGAGTGCTTGCATGCAGCCGAACGTGCGCGTCCATGCGACCATGCATGTGCTCGCCGTCCCCAAATTTGCGCCGCGCCTTCAATGGCGTGCCCCCCTGGCCGGCAAAAAGCTGCCTCGCCGCCTACACTGTCGGCCCGGCCGCGCATCTGCTCCGCCGTCCTCGCGTCTCTCTTTCCTACTCTGTCCTGCTGCAAGCTGAGCAGTCTGGAGCCAAATCAATGTCCGGTTGCCATTACTGCAGTCTAGACCGCGACGCCGTCAAGACATACTCGCCCAGTCCCGGTCGCTGGTGGCTTTAAAAGAAGCCATCTCGTTGCCCATTGCGCTCACAAATCCCCTCTTCTTCTCCTAGACACCCTCGCCCAGTCCCTTATCTCTCCATGGCTCGTGGTGATGGCAGCTCCACTCCCAGCTCAAACCGCCGCCGCCACGTCCGCTATCCTTGGTTTCTTGAGGCGGGCGAGGGCGGCATGGGGCGTGGGCGTGGGCGTGCGCGTACTCCTCCAAGTTCCAGCACGATCCGTGCAATCTGGGAGGTTGAACGATCCGGGGAGTCTCCAAGGCGCAGTCGCAGGGGCAGGGCCATTGCTCCCGATCCCATTCCCTTCATCGATCTGTCCGACGAGGACGACGAGGAGGACCCGGGTATGGACTGGACCATGGTCTGGAAGGACCAGGTCACGGAGGTCCTGGACCCGGGTATGGCCTGGGCCATGGCCGACCATAAAGCCACGGAGCTGGCCAAGCATTCCGCTGATGCGTGCGAAGTGCACGTTCGTCAGGATACCTCAAGTGTAAGGTTTGATGAGGCGCCTGTGCTTCCTGACAATGGTGTCAGAAAACTTGCGATGTGTAGTTAACGTGGAACCTGCACACAACACAATCAAACTACTTTGCCCCGACGAGACAGTGAGGGTGTCAACCTCACCGGCTTGCTGAAAACAAAGGGTTAAACGTATAGTGTGGAAAATGATGTTTGCTTGCAGAAAACAGTAGTTGCAGTTGGTTGTATTACAGATGTAAAAGAATGGACCGGGGTCCACAGTTCACTAGTGGTGTCTCTCCAATAAGATAACTAACAAGTTGGGTAAACAAATTACAGCTGGGCAATTGACAATTGATAAGTGCATAAAACATGCATGTGCAAGTTGTGGTGTCTACTATGAGATTCATTTGGACATTACGACAAAGTACATAGACCGCTATCCAGCATGCATCTATGCCTAAATAGTCCACCTTCAGGTTAACATCCGTACCCCTTCCAGTATTAAGTTGCAAGCAACAGACAATTGCATTAAGTAATGTGCATAATGTAAACAATACATTCATCCTTGGATAAAGCATTGCTGTTTTACCCCTAGTGGCAACAACACATCTACAACCTTAGAACTTGCTGTCACTATCCCAGGTTAAATAGAGGTTGAACCCAACTATCATGCATAAATACTCCCTCTTGGAGTCACAAGTGTTCACTTGGCCAGAGTTTCAACAAGTAACGGAGAGCATGCAAGATCACAAATGACATAGACATGATAATTCAATATTCAACTTGACAAGGTATCAATATTTATCGGATCCCAGCAAACACAACATGTAGCATTACAATAAGATGATCTTGATCATGATAGGCAGCTCACAAGATCTAAACATGATGGCACAAGTGGAGAAGACAACCATCTAGCTACTGCTATGGACCCATAGTCCAGGATGAACTACTCACACATCACTCCGGAGGTGGGCATGGTGGTGTAGAGCCCTCCGGTGATGATTCCCCTCTCCGGCAGGGTGCCGAGAAGAGCTTCAGAACCCTCCCGAGTTAGGGTTGACGACGGCGGCGGCGGATATATTCTGGATGAAAGGCTCGGTGTTTTAGGGTTTTCGCGTCGGGAGGAATAAATAGGCGAACGGGCGGCGTCGGTGGGACCCGAGGGGCCCACCTCATAGGTCGGCGCGGTCAAGGGGGGGCCGCGCCGCTAGCTAAGGTGGCCGCCTCCCGGCTCTTCTTTGTCTCTCCTTCGGACTTCGTGATCGTGTTGGAAAAATAGGGACGTGGCCTTTTGTTTCGTGCAATTCCGAGAATATTCCAGAAGTAACTTTCTGGAACCAAAAACAGCAGAAAACAGGGAACTGGCACTGTGGCATCTTGTTAATAGGTTAGTCCCAGAAAATGCATAAAAGTGATATGAAGTGTATATAAAACATGTAGCAAATGGTATAATATAAGCATGGAACAGCAGAAATTATGGATACGTTGGAGACGTATCAAGCATCCCCAAGCTTAGTTCTACTCGTCCTCGAGTAGGTAAAACGATAACAACAAATAATTTCTGAGGAGACATGCTTTCATGTCATGAATGAAGTGACTCAAAGCAATGGTCTATAGTTTGCTAACAAATAGATAAAGAGTAAACAATGAATCATATAAGCAAAAACTTTTCATGAATAGTACTTTCAAGACAAGCATCAAAAAGTTTTGCATAAGAGGTAACTCATAAAGCAATAGATTCAAAGTAAAAGGCATTGAAGCAACACAAAGGATGATTAAGTTTCAGCATTTGCTTTCAACTTGTAACATGTATATCTCATGGATAGTTGTCAACATAAAGCAATATAACAAGTGCAATAAGTAAACATGTAAGAATCAATGCACACAAAGTTGACACAAGTGTTTGCTTCTAAGATAGAAAGGAGTAGGTAAACTGACTCAACATAAAGTAAAAGATAGGCCCTTCGCAGAGGGAAGCAGGGATTAAATCATGTGCTAGAGCTTTTTAAGTTTTCGAAAGCATATAGAGAGCACAAAATAAGTATTTGAGAGGTGTTTGTTGTTGTCAACGAATGGTAGTGGGCACTCTAACCCCCTTGTCAACCAGACTTTCAAGAGCGGCTCCCATGAAGGACGTTATCTCTACCAGCAAGGTAGATCATCCCTCTTCTCTTTTGTTTACACATGTATTTTAGTTTCTTTATAGATGACACTCCTCCCAACCTTTTGCTTACACAAGCCATGGCTAACCGAATCCTCGGGTGCCTTCCAACATTCACATACCATGGAGGAGTGTCTATTTGCAAATTAAGTTGCTTACTGATAAATCAGGGCAAAACATGTGAAGAGAATTATTAATGAAAGTTGTAATTAATTGGGGCTGGGCACCCCGTTGCCAGCTCTTTTTGCAAATTATTGGATAAGCGGATGTATATGCCACTAGTCCATTGGTGAAAGTCTGTCAGAAGTAAATGACAAGATTGAAAGATAAAACACCACATACTTCCTCATGAGCTATAAAACATTGACACAAATAAGGAGTAATAAAGTTTTGAATAGTTTAAAGGTAGCACATGAAATATTTACTTGGAATGGCAGGAAATACCACATAGTAGGTAGGTATGGTGGACACAAATGGCATGGGTTTTGGCTCAAGTTTTGGATGCACGAGAAGCATTCCCTCTCAGTACAGAGTTTAGGCTAGCAAGGTTGTTTGAAGCAAACACAAGTATAAACCGGTACAGCAAGAATCACATAAAAACATATTGCAAGTATTATAAGACTCTACACTGTCTTCCTTGTTGCTCAAACATTTTACCAGAAAATATCTAGACCTTAGAGAGAACAAATATGCATCCCAAGTCTCAACAAGCTCTACGGTAGTTCTCCACTACTAGGCTTTAACTACATGATGCAAGAGCTTAAACATGATCTACTTGAGAGCTCAAAACAATTGCAAAGAAATCAAACAAACAAGACAATGATCTACAAGAATGCATATGTCTTTTCCAATACCAACTACTACATGTAGCATTTTCTTTCTTCCAAACAAACACCAATCAATTTATTTAAACATAAACTCTCCAAATGATAATATAATGCAGCAAGAGAGTATTTATAAACAAGTGCTAACAGCTCGAAGAGATGCATGAAAAACAGGAGCTAAAAGCACTGCAGTAGCTAGTTAAGAATACTCAACAAATATAAGTGAAGAACATGAGTATTCACATGAAAAAGCGGAGCGTGTCTCTCTCCCACACAAGGATTGCTAGGATCCGAATTTATTCAAACAAAAACAAAAATAAAACACACAGACGCTCCAAGTAAAGCGCATAAGATGTGAAAGAATTAAAATATAGTTTCACTAGAGATGACCTGATAAGTTTGTTGATGAAGAAGGGGATGCCTTGGGCATCCCCAAGCTTAGACGCTTGAGTCTCTCTGAATATGGTTGGGATGAACCACGGGGGCATCCCCAAGCTTAGGCTTTTCACTCTTCTTGATCACATAATATCACCCTTCTCGCTTGATCCTTGAAAACTTCCTTCACACCAAACTCAAGACAGTTCTCATTAGAGGGTTAGTGCATAATCAAAAATTCTCATATTCTGTAATGATACAATCAATCCCAAAGCTTCTGGACATTAGCTACAGCCACCAATGCTTTGTGGAGCAAAGAAATCCACACAAACACAGTAAAAGAGCGAATGCAAAACAAAAGGCAGAATCTGTCAAAAACAGAACAGT